>CM033476.1:78403403-79003403 GCA_019447015.1 Hymenochirus boettgeri | reverse complement strand
ACCTCCTGGTGATGCTTCTAGGAGCTAACACCTTGCAGAACCAGGAGCTAACACCTTGTAGAACCAGGAGCTAACACCTTGTAGAACCAGGAGCTAACACCTTGTAGAACCAGGAGCTAATGCCTTGCAGAACCAGGAGCTAACACCTTGCAGAACCAGTAGCTAACACCTTGTAGAACCAGGAGCTAACACCTTGTAGAACCAGGAGCTAACACCTTGTAGAACCAGGAGTTAATGCCTTGCAGAACCAGGAGCTAACACCTTGTAGAACCAGGAGCTAACACCTTGCAGAACCAGGAGCTAACACCTTGTAGAACCAGGAGCTAATGCCTTGCAGAACCAGGAGCTAACACCTTGCAGAACCAGGAGCTAACACCTTGCAGAACCAGGAGCTAAGGCCTTGTAGAACCAGGAGCTAACACCTTGAAGAACCAGGAGCTAACGCCTTGCAGAACCAGAAGAAGCTAACGCCTTGAAGAACCACGAACTAATGCCTTGCAGAACCAGAAGCCAATGCCTTGAAGAACCAGAAGCCAATGCCTTGAAGAACCAGAAGCTAAAACCTTGAAGAACCAGGAGCTAACACTGATGCAACTCAGTAATGACCAATCTCAGCTCCCAGAATTCCAAGCTTTACATAAATACTATAAATGACACAAAGGACAAGTAGATTCCAGTAATAATAGAGTTTTACATACCTTTAAATAAAAAGCACAAGTTTGACAAAAATGTGAGAGGGAAACCTTGTAACACTGCAGAGATAACTGTATTAGTTTATGGTTGCAATGCTAGTACAAGGGCCCTGATCAGTCAGATCTATTTCCCCATTTTGAGCTGCAGAAAATAAAAACACAGCAATGTCTGCATTGATTCCTAATACACAAGAGAACAAGAGATTGTCAATGCAAAACCTACATTTTTAAAGCACAAGTACATACATTCTTTTTTCACTCACCTTATATCTCTCCTCCCTTCCCCATATAGTAAGGTGTCCCACACACTGGATATCAGTCAGATCTCAGTCCCACGGTGTCCGCATTACATGTGTTTGATTGGGATATTAACAAAAACATGGAGCTGGATTGTCCTGCCAGTTAATATCTGTACAACGAAAACACGAAATGGGTGGAAATCAGCAGTTTCCTGACACACTGAGATTTGGGAAATCGTGTCAGATTAAAATCAATTTGCAAAAAATGCATACCCCCCACCATCCACCTTCAGATAGGGACACTATTAAGAAATACACTGCACAGAGCTGGGCTAAGATCAGGTTCACTTCATTATCCCCCCCCTGCAGCTCTGTACTATATTATTTCTATAAGCGTAACTATTAAAGGGTATCTCCACTCGTATTTTCAAGATTTGGGAATCCAGTTCTATTGAAGAACGGGAGGTAAAGGAGCTGTGCCTTACCTTCCGTTCTTCAATAGAACAAACAGGAGCCAGGAGAGAAAGTAAGAAACTTACCCGCTCGCTCGTCCCTGGCGCTTAGTCTGACAGGTCCCGACAGACCTTGTCTTCTAAGCGCATAAATCGCACATGCGCATAGAAGACAAGGTCCGTTGGGACCAATCAGACTACACGCGGGGGAGCGAGCGAGCGGGTAAGTTTCTTACTTCTTCCTGGCTCCTGTTTGTTCTATTGAAGAACGGAGGTAAGGCACAGCTCCTTTACCTCCCGTTCTTAATAGACTGGATTCCCAAATCTTGAAAATACGAGTGGAGATACCCTTTTAAAGTTGTGATATTGAGAAAATCATTACACAGAGTGTGCTAAGATCAGGTTCACTTCATTATCCTCCCTGCAGCTCTGTACTATGTTATTTCTATAAGTGTAACTATTAAAGTTGTAAAATGAGAAATACATTACACAGAGTGGTCTAAGATCAGGTTCACTTCATTATCCTCTGCAGCTCTGTACTATGTTATTTCTATAAGTGTAACTATTAAAGTTGTGATATTGAGAAATACATTACACAGAGCTGTGCTAAGATCAGGTTCACTTCATTATCCTCCCTCTATAGTTCTGTACTATGTTATTTCTATAAGTGTAACTATTAAAGTTGTGATATTGAGAAATACATTACACAGAGCTGTGCTAAGATCAGGTTCACTTCATTATCCCCCCCCCCCTGCAGCTCTGTACTATGTTATTTCTATAAGTGTAACTATTAAAGTTGTGATATTGAGAAATACATTACACAGAGCTGTGCTAGATCATATTCATTCATTATCCTCCCCTGCACTCTGTACTATGTTATTCTATAAGTGTAACTATTAAAGTAGTGATATGAGAAAATGCAGTGCACCCAGAGCTGTGCTAAGATCAGGGTCACTTCATTATCCTCCCCCTGCAGCTCTGTACTATGTTATTTCTATAAGTGTAACTATTAAAGTTGTGATATTGAGAAAAACATTGCACAGAGCTGGGCTAAGATCAGGTTCATTTCATTATCCTCCCCCTGCAGCTCTGTACTATGTTATTTCTATAAGTGTAACTATTAAAGGGAAGGTATACTATAAAAGGAATATAAAGTGGATAGACCGTCCACACAACTACAGGATATAGCGTCTAATAAACTATAAAAGTTTTACTTGCAGCAATTTAGGATTTTTTCATTTAAACACTCAAATACAGAAAAACATTTTTTTTTGCAAAATGATAAAAACTTATCATTGGTAGGAATCACTTGGCCCCCCAGCAAAACTATGATGGGGCCCCTATCAGTGCTTTATCTACAGTGGTTTTCTATCAAAGGAAAAATTAGGAGATGGGACCCCCATGGCTCCTGGGCCCCCCTGCGGTAGCTCCCCTGCTTCATGGTAGTTACACCCCTGAAACGTATGGCTTTGTTATTGATCTGTCCCTTTAACTGGTCCATAATGGAAATAGGAAGGGTTAATGGATTGATTGGAAGTGTTTAAGTGTGAATGGGAAATTGCAGCTGTTTGCTAAAAGGGGAGGAGCGGTGGAAGGGAGGAGTCAAGGAGCTTCTGAATCTGTGTCAGTCTGTGCAGTGCAGATAATCAGTGTGGAACCTACACAGAGCCAGAGAACAGAGCGAGCTCCAGGGAGCTGCAATAATAACAGGACGGGACCAGGTGCAATGTGGGGAAAAAATCCATCAGGAAGCTGAAGGTCTTGGCTCACACTGTGGGTAACTGATTGGGAGATTTACACATCCAGAACCAGCCCCATGACATCCCACTGGGAATATCAAGCCCACTCCTAGTTATCACTGACCTGGGTCACTGTATCATTTCACCGCCTGAACCAACTGGCACCATTCCGGATCAGAACCAGCCGTTCACATTAGAACCAAAGCCGGTCCCAGGCCAGCAGTGGACGTGCGGTGCTAAATGTCATGATCCAAACGAAGAAGATCGGAAACCAGATCAGAACCTACAGGAAGTCCATCGCTTATTAACCGTAATCCAGGTAAGACCAACTTTCATTTTCAATGCTGAGAAACCGAAGCAGCTGGTGGTTCTGCCTATAAACCCAACCATCACAATATTAAGACCCAATGCAGCACCTTGGACAGAACCGTCCAACCATCTCATGGTATTGACTGTAGAAAGAGGGGGAGGGTGGATTGAGGGTTATCAGCGGAGAGCTGCTCAGATACATGTTTTATTGATGGGGTTAGGGTAAGCCTTTCACATGCAATGCAACCCCTGGGCCTACAACCCCCTCCCTCGCAGTGATTGCATTGTAATAAGGTTGTACAATGAGAAAGGACAATGGGATCTCCTCTTGTAATGAGCAGATAATGAGCTGTGTCCTTGCTGCGGTGACTCGGCCTTGAAGATAATAAATCCATATATTTCCCATTATGACGGCATGGTTATCACGTCACTTAAAGCAATCTGTGTTGTGCAAATAACCCCAAGGAATTGTGTTGTTGGTGTTACAAGATTTAAGACAATTCTCCTGTTTAACTCCTGTCTATATTTAGCATATGAATGTTGTTAGTCTATAAATATTAGTCCAATTGATGCATTAGTGTTGGATTGTCGGGTGTTATAAGGAGACGCTGTCCACATTGCTAAGAAAATAGATAAAAGCAATAAACTTGAAACAGGCCTAACCTGCCATTTCAGCTGTTATGATGTACAAAGCTTAATTTATTTCAACAGCTGATGGAGACACTGGTGCAATATCCCTGCAGTAAATACAATATTAGCAGATTTCTACTACGTACTTTATTAGATAGATCTTTTTCCCTGGTCAATGGAGACTGAGGGCCCAGTGCAGGTTTTTAGTCCAATCGAAAAGGTTTCCCAACCAGACTCGGCCATGTTAAGATTAATAACCCATTATTACATCATTTTCGCCGTTAATGAGGTCACTCATTTCTTTCACCTAAATCCAGTAAGAAACTGCCCAAACTGGTAAACAAATTGTACTATGACTAGGCAGACATCTCTAGCTAAAACAAACAATATGGCTGCCCTTTATTTATAAATGCAACTACATATCAGCGAATCATGGCAAAGGACCCTAGGTGCTCTTCCCTATATGATGGACTCTATTCAAGAGGATTCGTATTGTTTTTTTTTCCAGTTATGTTTACAAATGTAACCGGAATTTGACTAAACTAAATATAAAATGATTGTTATGGAATATTTATTGCCCTGTCTAGTATAAGAATAATGACCGTCTTTCCTTTGTTCTTATCCAGGTTTAATCAATATTTCCAAGACCTGAAAAGCCAGCCAGCTGCTCCAGAGTTTTCCAAAAGCTGCTCATGTTTCTCAGATTTGAACGTTGAAATCGGATCATCTGCAGTCATGGGGACTGTCCTGTCATTGTCTCCTAGCTATCGCAAGGCAGGCTTGTTCGAGGGGAGTTCCTCAAGTGTTGGCCATTATACAGCTGTCCAGAATAGCAAGAATGGAAAGTCTTTG
This sequence comes from Hymenochirus boettgeri, assembly GCA_019447015.1. Taxonomy (NCBI): domain Eukaryota; kingdom Metazoa; phylum Chordata; class Amphibia; order Anura; family Pipidae; genus Hymenochirus; species Hymenochirus boettgeri. The sequence goes on along the minus strand of CM033476.1, from coordinate 78,998,490 downwards.
AAGAGACATGCATTTATCTCGGTTTTGCCCTGGAAAAGGCTTGTTGCCGCCTCTTCCAAAAAGAGGCAATCTAAGAAAAGTCAACCCATCAGTGGTTACCAGAACAATGTCCCTTACCTTAATAGTGAGAACCTGAAGAAGTCCCTCTCATGTGCCAACCTCTCTAGTCTTGCTCAGGAGGCAAAGGACTCGCTGACCAAAGGCGTCGGATCTTCTTTCCCCAAGGCACCTGAACAGCAGACGCAAACATCTCCGAAACGCGTAGTGGTCCAAGCCTCCACCAGTGAGCTGTTGAGATGTCTTGGAGAATTTCTCTGTCGAAGATGTTACAAACTAAAGCATCTTTCGTACACAGAGCCAGTGTTGTGGCTCCGAAGTGTAGACCGGTCTCTTCTTCTCCAAGGATGGCAAGATCAAGGATTTATCACCCCAGCTAATGTTGTTTTCCTCTACATGTTATGCCGAGATGTCATCTCGTCAGAGCTGAATACAGAGCAGGAATTACAGGCAGCATTGTTAACCTGCGTTTATCTGTCCTATTCCTACATGGGCAATGAGATCTCTTACCCATTGAAGCCCTTTTTGGTGGAGAGTTCCAAGGAGGACTTTTGGGACCGTTGTCTCTCCATTATTACACTGATGAGTGCCAAAATGCTAAGAATCAATGCTGACCCTCAATATTTTACTCAGATTTTTGCTGACCTTAAGCGCGAAGGGATGCAGGAAGACAAAAATAAACTTGTGATAGGGCTAGATCGGTGAATGGGAACTAGGAGTATATTAAGACTGAGAAGACACTGCACTGTGTGCCGAAATGGATCAACTGCTCAACTAGATCTTTTTGAGAACACAGTGGAGAGTTTTCCTCTGCAATTAAATACCAGGGAAGATGTTATTTATTTACATGCTTTGCACAGTGCAGGCAATAAGCGTGTTATTCCACTGTGCTGTGCAGGACTTGCTGAGAAGTTGCTGAGCAGGATTCTCAGAAAGCATTGTTTTTTCCCCATCAGTCTTACATTAGGTAATACTACCATGGTTATTCAGAAATGGTTACAGTCAAAATAAACAAGTCAGCGACAGGGACCCCAGTCCCTCAGCTATGCACTTTTAAAGGGCATGTCCACCCTTAAAACACAGAACTGCTATCTGCTCACAACCCCAAATGTTATTTTTACCAGTTTATAACATGCATTTAATGATAAATTCTGTTCCTTCCCGGTAAAGGTGTCTGACTCCTCCCATCATCTCACTGAGGTTTTTATAAGCTTGAGCATGTGCAGGGGAGGCAGCAGGTGAACTACAGCCTTGATATATTGCATGGAGGGAGGGACAAGCCTACTCTGTCATTACTTATCCTTAAATATCTGGTTAGTAATTCAGGTAATAAAGAGAAAAAAGTATCAGATGGGGGGCAGGTAACCAACACTATTTTTTATTTTAAGGTTGGACATGCCCGTTAAGTTATCTGGCACTGTAATGTTATACAGTAAGAGAAATGGGGGATGGGATATGCTATGAAACAAAACACTGGGAATCCCAAAACATCTTGGATGAAAACTATGATTATTGTTAAGGTTGGGTACATTCCAGTTGCCCATCGCCCTTTCAAATGTAGGCACAATTTTCCGATCGCTATACACCTGTAGGGGCAGATTTACAAGCCTGTAAAACTGGGTTTGTACAAACTGCATTATACATATCCTTTAAGGGTAGCTTATGGCTGCTTTGTTATTTTACCACAGCGCCGTGGTCATTACAAGCCACTATAGGGCACTTACTTCGGCACGGTAGTAAAATACCAGTATGGGTACTTTGTAACCACATTATAAGGGGCAGTATCTTATCAACTGGAAAATATCCCATAGTTACTGCTAAGCCCCATATACGGCATTGATATTTCGACCAATTTGGTGAAATGTGATTGAATCGGCAAGAATCTCAATGGTAATTATCCATTTTACCACTGAAATCTACGGAAGATGATTGTTTCTTCCAAGCAAATTTTGGATTGGCTGAAAAAGATCAAAAATAGGATTGTAAAAAAATCTGCCCATGTATGCCTAGCTCATGGCTCTCATTGGCTACTTTTTCATACAGTCTAAATTATTGCTCCATCTACTGCTGGCCATACACTATTGATTCAACGTTTGTGTCAGATCAAATGTCTCATTGATGTAAGGTTGGGCTACAAAGCTGTTTATCTGCCTGTCTGTACCACCCGTATTGCTGACCATACACCCTAGTAGATATTGGATAGATTCAAGGTTCAATCATGGCTTCTACCAAATGTCTACAGAAAAACTGAAAACGGGGAGTGGTTTACTTTGATGCACACAGTGTGTGGCCAGCTTAAAAGGCTTAAATGTCCACCCTTAAAACAAAACTGTTGCAGGCATCTTCTGTTTTTACCAGTTTATTACATGGATTTGTAACCAGATATTTAATAAGTTATATTCCTTCCTGGCAAAGGTATCTGCCTCCTCCCTCTGCTCAATGAGCTTTTTATAAGCTTGAGCATGTGCAAAGGAGGCAGTAGGTGAAACATCACTCACTTATTGGTTGTGAGGACTGCATGGAGGGAGGGGCCAGCTTACTTTGATAGAATGGGAACAATAATTATCCTTAATTATCTGGTTAGTAATGAAAGTAATAAAATGCTAAATATATCTGTTCGGGGCAGGTAACTGGTAATTTACCAAGGGTGGACATGCCCTTTAAGTCAAAGTCTTTAAGGAACTTGTCTATTGATCTCCATTGAGACTTGTAGCTAAACAAGAATAGGGGGATGGGAATAGGATGTGATGCCAGCTGTAAACAGCCCCCCCCCCCCCCTGCCCCACACCTTATTTAACCAACTTCCTTATTCGATTGTTCCCTCGCTCTGAGTACGGAGCTGTTTATGTACTTTGGTCACCAAGGGGTTAAGCAGTGCATATCCCTTAAATGTGAATTAACCCAAAGTGTTAAAGGGGAAGTTACATTTTGTAAATGTAAAAAAAGTCAGCCAAGCTGTAATCAAAGAAAATGTGCAATTGGTTTTAATGATTATTATAATTATCCTGTTTTATTTTTAGAGACCAGTTCTTGTCAGATATAACAAGCGGTGACAACCGACAGCCAGAAATATTATGGTGTGTTCAATTGTAAAGAAACACGTAAAACCAGTTGCACATGCTCATTATAACTGGACTAATTGTGTCATTAAGAAGCCAAAACTTCTCCTTTAAGAACTTGGGCCCTTTGCTAATGGCACCGTTTGAACTCAGGGACTAGCAAGCATTATGGGAGAAGTAGATACCTCGCTCATAGGAACATGGGCGTCTTAAACTAGGTACAGACACACAGATGTATAGGCGGATAATCAGATCCTGACCGGAAGCCCATACATAAATGAATTGTCGCCCAAAACGTCCATTTGATGTGGGGTGTGTCTGTACCTAGATCAAGGTTCTAATCTGTCCTGCTGTAAAATCTTTAAACTAAACGTGCCATTGGATCATATTGGTTTATTTATTTATTATTTTGTTGCTTTGTTTACAAAATGTCATTTAACTGATTAGCTGCCTGGAGGGATGCATAGGACACAGGGCCCAGCAGCTAAAAGGTTAAACCGAGGCATGCAATGGGGACATTCCCTTGTGTTTATATTACTTGTGCAGTATTAGAACAGTGACTGTGTTATTATTTCTTTGTATTTGTGTGTGACGCCATTGGAATGGATACCTGCCTGAAATGATTGGGGGATACTAGATGCCCAATATGTCCCAAATGAAGACTTTGCACCCATTGTTATTGTCTAGTGTTTCACACATTAAGAAATGACACACCGACAAGGTAGAGAACGGAGTTGCCCTTTACCCCCAATAACAGGCCTGGATCTACTAAATGATGACATGGGGGTATTTTACCATCCAAGTAATAATTCAGACTGTATTAGGGGGACTTTAAATGGACAATAAAACTAGTTAAGATTTATTCTCCCCCCAAAAATTATCTAATTTGACGGCACAAAATCGTGTTCTATTTGCCTTAAGTCGTGTGCGTGGGAGCTGCCCTACTGATTATGCGGAGATATTCTATATTGTTCTCCGACGGAAGTCTGGGTGTCTAACAAACATTGCATTGTTTTGTAAGCCATCTTTAGGAAATGTCCACGAATGAACTGAGCAGTGAAGGGATGTTTAATCTAGGACACACTGCAAACTTCACTCCATTGGACATCACTGAAATATCGATTTTGTTACCCGTCGGATTATTTATAGAAACACAGAAGAGGTACCAAAACAGAAAATCTAAGAGTTTGCAATATGGCAGCTCCCACTTAATTCAGGGGGAGGGATCCAAAGGAACCCCCTTGGCACATAAGCAGTTATAAAGGTAAATTCAAGTTAACCCCTCTGTGTGCCAGGCACTGCATGTGAGAATGTTATAACCCAGGTTAGTTTGGCTATAGCAAACACAATATATACAAGGACACATTGAGGTACAAAGTGCTGGTGTATCAGTTTATATGTTGTGTAATGAATGCATGGAGTCAAATCCCAGTCCCCTGATTATCTATGCGCACCATCCTGTGTGTATCTGGAAGGAATGAACCCTGTGTGGGTACCGGTCCGCTCTAGAACCTTCCAGGTGTTGTACGAGAAATATTTAACATATTCTCTTGTATGAAGAGATTAGCCATTCTGTGTTGTTTTACATCTGTGTTTTTTATTTATTTTTGTACCGTGAGGATCAATTAAAGATGCTCTGTGTTAAACCGTCTCCATGGCTCTTTCTTCGTCTTTCATTTCCCATGTGATCATTGCTTTGATTGAACTACAGTTCCCAGCAGACTTTTAGGATGAGAGAAAGCGTTAAAACTACAGAATAAAATGGTTTTCTTGCTGAACCCATGGAAACTTCCGTCCTTCTCTTACATCAGTCCTGCTGATAAAATCATTTTTAATTTGGGACATAATTGCCCAATCAGTAGGCTTCCAAAAACCCAGCTCCCATCATTCATCATGGACCGGAACGATAATATATGGTACCATGGGATAAGACTGCAATCTCAAAATATTATTTACTTATAACAGTATACCTGTGTCCAATCAATGACTTATTAGTATTTAAAAGCATTTAAAGTAAAACCTGTGTGTACAAAGAGGTGCACTTAGTCCAATGGCTGAAAGACTCCAGGGGGAACCAGTCCCCATAATAATAGTAGGTGCCTGGCACGTGCGTTAATTGGCAGGAATACAGAGCGTGAAACCGGAGCGACTTTTTGCAAAGTGAGGCTGCGATTGGTTGATTTTGGTTTCCACAGCAATAGAGCAGGTCCGGCCATGCTGGTGACATTGGACAGGGTGAGACACTGTGACTTTCAGTGGCCTCTTTTCACTGTCAAGTAAAAAGGGATAAATACAGTAAATGTCAATCATTGCCATAAACAAACCAACAGTCTATTGTCATTGCCGCATGGCTACCTGTTCAATAAACGCATATTGTATGGCTATATTGAAACCAATACAGCCTGCATCATGCCTTTAAAGGAAATACGGACCAGTCTTTTTAAATTTTAATTGGTTTAAAGGGGAAGACGTGGTAACCCCCTACACATTGGCCAATTTGTAGCACTTATTTCAAATCCATGTAATTCAGCAATATTTCCTATTATTCCATATAGGAATACTGCTTGTTAACTGCATTATGTAAGATGTCTAATAGAATAAACCTGATATCAAAAGCCTTGGCCATGAAAATAAACAAGCCCGGATGATGTGAAATTCCCATAAAGATCTGAATAAATCTTTATTATTTCTACAAACTCATACAGCAGGTCAAGTAGCTAAAAGAGAAGTTACTCCTTTGCACTGACTGACTACTTTCTAGCTGTAACTGACAGTTTTAAGCTCCTCCCCTCTCATTAACATAGTTCTCCAATGTCAGATGCAATGAATATAATGCAACTATTGGCTGCGATAAATTAGTCCGTACCACTTTACTTCCCATTAGAAAATATGGGACTGTGTCCACAGCACTACACTCAAGGACCACCATTGACTTCCAGTTACAACAGGACTGAGTAGACTAATCCCCAAGACCGACAGAAGGGGCTAGATGTATTTGGACTGGTCGGTTGACACGCACACATGGTCCATGTATATATAGCAATCTCCTAGCTTTCCTGTACCAGATGTTACAGATTTATCTATTTTTCCTCCTCATCCTGACAAGTACAGAACATCTTTTCCATTCATAGAATCCTTCCCCAGGATCTCACAGCAATGACTAATAGTTTTATAATTATAATGCAGGGCCTGGACTACACCTACAAAAACAAGGTTGTGGTGTTAGCCAGGATATGTGACCAGTGTGTGTTTGTGTGTATGCCTGAGACAAGGAGAAAAGGACAAAATATTTGTAAGTCTAGGTACGAAGACCAAACTCCCAGTAGGCTTGGTACAGACTAAACGAGAAAATAACACAGGTAAAGAGGAACTAAAATGTAAATAAACTTGAATGATTTTAGAATTTCTTAATAGCAGATAGCTATTGGTACACAGGCAACATTCAGGGAGATTCAATAAAAGTTCTTATTGTTAAAAATGGGGCAAATTTTGCCCCAACCAATCAGATATCATTTAACATTTGAGATCTAACATCTGATTGGTTGGGGCAAAATTAGCACCATTTTTAACGATAAGAACTTTTATTGAATAACCCCGATTGTGTCTTAATTCCAATCAACAGCTTTAACAGTTGACATAGTGATGAGATGTATCATAGGATTTATGTAGTGTCTTTTATATTTTAGCATATAGTTCCCCTTTAGATCCTGAGTGTGGGACATACAGAACATTCTTTCCTTCCAGTCTTAATATGTAAATGTTTTCTTCATTCCCCTCTCTGATGTCTGCCGCAGTGGAAGCCAAGTGTGAGGAATCTGGGCTGACATCGGGAATTCTGGGAATTTCAGGTTACAGAGGATATGGAAATGAAGCGTTACACTTGGGGGAATTCTTCTATAATTAAAACATGTAAAAATGCCTGGCTAAGGGAACCACAAACGGAATGAAAGAAGCAAAGAAAATGATTAGGATTCCCCCATCTTTCCTCTAATAAGTGTATTTACAGCAATAATCGTCTAGGTCAATCATATAGTAAGAGACATCCGAGGAGAGACAGCTTAAGTCCAAGGGATACAGATTAAAGGAAGAGAAAGCTAAAGGCTGGAAATGTGAAATGTGAGAGGACACACTTGTGACACACGGATAACGTTCAGTCTTTCCCTTTCATTCTTCCTGCTGAGGGATTTTTCCCCTACAGCTGGGAATTCCATTCACCGAGCTTACAAAGGGAATTAACATTGGAACAGAAATGATCTACAGTGTAACAAGGAAAGTAAAATAATATTTCAGATTATTATTAAAGGGGAACAAGGTTTCAGGTTGCTAAAATGGTATTCTCTTAAATTGAATCAATGAAATATCTAGCTGCCGTATGGCCAACAGTACCAAGGAGGTTTTATGAAAGGTGCCTCCACACAAGCAATGAATGACAGTTATGCCTGACCATCGTTTCATATATGGCTGCTCGGTTAACCCACCCAGCGAGACCTGACCATGCACGATATGATTGTAACATAAAGCCTGGTCTACTGGTTAATTTTGGCCTGATGATTCTGAATGACAAATGTGCAGATCAGTAATAGACAATAATAATTTAAACCACCCGATTGTGGAACCCGACCTTGCAATCTGCCGTGGTTTTTCAATTGTTCAGGTCGACAAACAATCAACTAGCCACTTCAACTGAATTATCCCCGTGTACCAGCCCTTATGTAATCCATGGTAACAAGCTTTAGAAGGGGAACTGTGGCCTGAAGTTGGGGTAAAACAAAAGAATTCTGTGCGTGAGAAATTGTGCTTGTGTGGCCTTTAATATCTATCTAGGTACTTTCCGTCTTTCCCATCATTAAGTGTTAAGTTAGTATATCCCTTTCCTGGGGACAGGGGAAGAAAAGAGGGTCAGGTGACTCGACCTACTGGAAGAAGGAAGCTTGAACATTCTCCACAATATAATTTCTCACAGGCAGCAGTCGGAGGTGTGACTCAGGGAAATCATGCAGGCTTTTATTTAACCCTAGCTTGTTATGAAATATCAGTTACCCTTTGCAGTAATAATCACACTCACCTCTTGAAATGATTGGCCAGAACTCCAACTAGCTCCCCAACCAGGCTATCAAATGCGGTTTGACCGTTTAAGCCCATGCACACAATAAGGTCTTTGTTGTCTTTGGTATGGAAAACGACCAGCTGATCCTTCCCATTGGTCACACTAATGCCAGATACCTAAAGTCCAAACAGAATACATTTATTTCCCTGGCTTTAACTCATTACTCACTAACAGGGTTATTCAATAAAAGTTCTTATTGGTAAAAATAGTGCTAATTTTGCCCCAACCAATCTGATGTTAGCTTTCAAATGTTAAATAAGATCTGATTGGTTGGGGTAAAATTAGCACCATTTTTAATGATAAGAACTTTTATTGAATCTCCCTGTATGTTAATAAAGACAATGTTATCGGACTTAGGGGATTCAATGGGTTCGGTTAGGGAATATCACAATTTGTGCTTGTAACACAGTTGTAACATACCATGGGGCATTGATGGTCATAATTTATATCTGCGTCAGCTGTTTTATTTATATATTTATCTACAACTACGAATACATTGTATAAATGGAGCTTAGCTATGTCATGAGCGCACAGCAGACACCAGGGGGCCCCGTTTCAGTCAGTTCCGATAGGCTACAGGTATAGCGTCTGTACAGGTGGCCATACTGTAATATGTGCAATTTAACCTTAAAATGGAATAACCTCTGAATGACAGCAACAAAGCATACAATAAACTTGTTACGAGCAGTCACCAACATTTTTCGGTTTGGCGCCGATTCTAATTTTAGTGATACAATAAAGGTAAAAACAAAACAAACTTTTTAAATTTAATCTTAAATGGTAAAAACCCTGCAGTATAAATGTAGCACCAGGTTCATTATTTATTCATCTCGCCACATATATTCCATATATAGCCGTCTGGCATTCGTCTGATTTAAAGCGGATATATATGAATGCAGGCAATACCAGGGAACGCACAAGGAAATAACAATACATTCACCGAACTGTCAGTTTGTAGAGAATAAAGAGAAAATGGGAGATGAAGGAAAAGGGGAGGGATGGAATCACAGCAAGATGTGAGCAAAAGCTGAATGAAGCCAAAACTGGACCAAACATCATCTGATCCTGTCTCCATGGATATCTCCATAGAAACCCCCTCCCCCCCAAGGCGGCTGTCACAATAACACAATGTTTTTCATACAGAGATGCTGAATGTCCCTGAATCCCAGATCCTTCCGCCTTTATCTTGGAGATGCAGAACACTTGGATTATTGATGTGACCATAACCGGCCCCCATTGCCTTGATCCAAAGGTTTTACCTCTTACTGCTCCATCCATATTATCAGATGTCTAAACTACACTTGTGTCGTTCCCTGTCCCCCACATCTCCATTGCACATATTCTTTACCTTCCCCCGGTTCTCCTAATACGAATCCTGTAAATCAAATTATCTATATTTGTGTTTGCAGAGATCTCTGGTACCAGCCAATACAATAATCCCTTACGGACTATGCAGCACCACAGAGTGACATCGTAATTCCTTGTGCGATATCATTTCGAGCACATTAGACACCTTCCCTACACTTAAAAGGGTTTGTCCACCCCCAAAAAACATTTTTAATATGTGGCAGGAAATGGGCAAAAAACCTCGACCTCGCCAGGTTTATATATCTGAAAGCTCTCCCCAAATGTACTTACCAGCGATCGTTCCCTCGCTGTCTGTCTTCCGTGACTTTTCCGTGCACGGAAGACAACCAGAAGGGGCTCGACAGTCATCCGCTCCTGTGATTGTCTTAGCCAATCACAGGAGCAGATTCTGGCCAAGCCCCTTTTGCTTGCTACAGTAATGTGTTTATTATCACAACTACGGTAATGTGTTTATTATCACAACTACGGTAATTGTTTATTATCACAACTACGGGTACATGTGTTTATTATCACAACTACGTAATGTGTTTATTCATCAAACTACGGTAAGGTGTTTATTATCACAACTACGGTAATGTGTTTATTATCACAACTAGCTAATGTGTTTTTATCACAACTACAGTATGTGTTTATTACACAACTACGGTAATGTGTTTTATTCCACAACAACTAAGTCATGTGTTATTATCACAACTAGTCATGTGTTTATTATCACAACTACAGTCATGTGTTTATTTACAACTACAGTCATGTGTTTATTACCACAACTACCAGTAAGTGTGTTTATTACAAACTACAGTAAGTGTTTATTACCATAACTACAGTAATGTGTTTATTATCATAACTACAGTAATGTGTTTTATTATCATAACTACAGTAATGTGTTTATTATCATAACTACAGTAATGTGTTTATTATCATAACACAGTAATGTGTTTATTATCATAACTACAGTAATGTGTTTATTATCATAACTACAGTAATGTGTTTATTATATACCTACAGTAATGTGTTTATTATAACTACAGTAAGTGTTTTATTATCAAAACGCAGTAATGTGTTTATTATAACTACAGTAATGTGTTATTATCAGAACTGCAGTAATGTGTTTATATAACTACAGTAATGTGTTTATTATCCGACTACAGTAATGTGCTTATTATCCGACTACAGTAATGTGTTTATTATCAAATGCAGTAGTGTTTTTCTTTTAAGAACAATGGTAATGTGTATGTATATAAGAAAAACAGTATTGTGTTATTAGAACTAAAGTGATGTGTTTATTATCAAAGCTACTGTAATGTGTTTAGTATCAAGCTACCTTATGTGTTTATTATCAGAGCTACCGTAAGTGTTTAGTATCAAAGCTACCTTAATGTGTTTATTATCAGATCTACTGTAATGTGTTATTATCAGAACTGCAGATCAAGTAGAGGGAAATCAATACATTCTGTGGAAGTCACATCTATTCAATTGAATTAGCCAAGAACATTGGCCTATGTATCTTTTGTTAAGTTTACTTGTTCAGACAATCCTATCTGCATAAGCTTGAGCAGATTTTAGTATGAAATGCAGATGGGACCGTCTGAATAGATCTATGGCGTATGGTGGCGTAGTTCAATCGCAACTTCTGTATTGGCTGCAACAAAGGCTATTAATAGCATGCTCTGCCATATAAAAATAAATTGTTGGAGGGTAAAAAACTTAATTAATCAGTCTGAGTCATTTAAACTTTATAATCTCCATATCCCAGCCACATTAATTAATTAATTGGATGCCATTAACAAAAATCCTGTTTATCTTGTAATTCATGGACCCAAAGTGATCTGACTCACTAAAACAAATGAAAGATCATACAGTATTAAGACTGCAATTTGGCACGCAATAGGCAACAAACGATCGGCAGATGAACGGCCTTACCACATGATAACCATATGTACATGGCCATTCAGTCAGTCACTGTTGACCCGGCAAATAAACTTTCACAGCATCTCTTATGTTGGGAACTCACCACCAACTTCAAAGTGCCAGAACAATTTGTCTCAATTTGTTCTCAATTTGAATCAACCATCGGTAGTTGTCAGAGATAGAAATTACCCTGTGGATATTTTGAGCAACCAACCACATGGATGGCAATGGGCTACCTAGATTTACCGACATGCCTGTTCTTTTTTCTATCCATTTTTTAAAATATTGTCAGTTTATCTTCATTATAACATTTCAACAAAGTCACAATCTATTCCAAATATATCTATGGTGAGATTGTTTAACAAATTGGATTTGCTATGTAACTCAGTACTTTATAGACACAAGTAGCGTAATTACAGGGGTCTGAGACCCCTTTTGTCTGCACCTTAAAAGTACAGATTCCAACTGCGAAGGCGGGCAAGAACCCCTCCATCTCTGGGCCCCCACGGGGCAGTAGTTACCACTGTAGACACTTCACTGACACAGACCCCTGTTTGGATATAATCTCTTATCGATGTCCCAGCCAACCATTCTATTATAACTAATGTTACCATATGCTGACTGTTTTGTTCCCTGTCTGGAACATTGATGTGCGACATAAGAACATAATTGTTATCAAACACTGATTAACCCAAACAGTTGTCTGGATGTCACGGAACTGTTTGCAGGTAAGTGGGCGAAAGTTACATAACCTTCTCTTCTTATTTTCTACTAGTCCTGTGCAATGACCCATGTCCAGCATCTCTATTACTTACATTATAAGTGAGTGCTAGTCATTACTTTATATTGCTTTCCAGGATCCATCTTGTATAAATGCCGGTCAGTTATAAATATGGCCCGATCTTCAATTTTGTGTATCTGTTTACCTATAACATACAATTAAACCATAAAAAAAACCAAATACCAAATGAGTGAAAAGCTATTGCAGAAGTTATATATATAAACATACATGTCAATAATAATATTGATGATTATTATATCTTTATAAACAGTGCTTGGCTCTGTTATTAGTTGTCACATTGCTCAATAAAACACGTTTAGTATAGGAAACAATGTACCGTACTCACAATTATGAAATATAAGAATGTCACAAGTTATCGCAACATTGGGTACCTTGTAATAGAATAAATTCAGCCTGTGGCCATACACTTTTATATGGTTCGAAAGTCCTGGTGTCTTCTAATATCCTTATAATTTACAACAGGGAATGAATTATTTACTATAAAATCTGACACATCCAGGGGTACTATAAATACTATCACATAAACCTGCATACATTATAAAACCAGCAAAAAAGACCATCATAGGAATTGCATTGACCTTTTTTTTTATCAAGATAAAGGGGTGTGCTTAAGACAGCTGGCAAAAGGTGGCCACCTATTTTCACTTGACATAACTGAGGCAGTCGTCTGTAGCTACAGGTAGAGGGATTTTATTAGACAGTCTTTAAACGTATGAAGATATATAAGGGATAATGCGCCCTTACAGTATATATAAGGATATTACGCCACCGAGGAGTTCCCTGACCATAAAGAAGCACACAGGCTGTAGTCCGAGGTGGCGTAATTGTCTTTATATTATAATGTGAAGAGCGCATTATTTCTTATAATACATACGTTTTAGATTCCTTCACCCCATTCACATTTTAAATTCTAGCCTTGTCCCTATTCCCACCTTAATTTAAACCCCAAGCTACCTTCTGTAACTAAACCCAGTAGAAAGGAACATCCCAGCCCAGCATCTATGCGGTTAAACAAATCTTTGTGGCAGAGAGAGACATTGGTGTTGCAGTGACAGGAAGCAGCTCCAGCAGGTTCCGTTAGTGAAGTTAACACTGCAAAAAACGCTGAGTCATTGCCAGCATGAACACTGGAATGGGCGGAGTAGTGGGATGTAGAAAAATATAAAATGAGTCACTTAGTGACATAGCTGAGTGATTTTTATAAGGCTATATACCACTGCAGCTCCCATTTAAAATATCACACTTATGTATTATAAAGTAACCATTGTGATCTTCATAATGGAGGCATGCTGAGTGGGTACAGTAAGTGAAGTCTGTAATCAGACTACCTTGTGCTACTCCCTCCCATGACTGCGTACCTTGCGCACATGGCAGGAAAAGAGGGCCTTCATGAACTTGTCCTTCCTTTGTAGCTCATCACTGCGAGACACAAAAAACCCAGAGTTCTGTGCACTCTCTTTTTCTGTAATAATAACACGCAAAAATTAAATTTAGGAACCGTGTTCCTCATCTAGATATTATGCTGAACAGTGAAAAGAAAAATGTAGCGGTTGTAAAATATTGAAAAGGGTTGTAGTAGTCAAGAGGGTGAGGGTTAGGCCAATAACCCGTAGTGTGTTTCAGTTTAAAATAATGGGAGATTTTACACATATTTGTTGTAGTTTTTAATTCAGCTGAAAGTACAATCAGATTTTTGGATTTTACTTACCCTGTCTATAGAAAAGCATTTAATCTTCAAATCCATCTAATCAATCTAAACCCAATGTTTCCAGTCCTAGTCTATTCCTTTGCAGTCAAAATGCGGCCAATTGGTTGTCCAAATGCAGCAGGAAAGTTGGGAGTTTTTTTTTTCTCTCTACCTGAGTGAATCAAACTGAGCATGTCCGAGCTCAACAATCTACTAGGGGGGCAGTAACCCAGCACTTTCTCTACTATTGTGTACATTTTTTGTTAGGAATAACTGAATTTTAATAATTGTTTTCTGGCCTATGAATCAGGTGTGAATGTATTTGAGGTACATCATATTTTTCCTTCATACTCACAGACTCTATATAGCTTCCTTCCCAACACCTCTGAAGACCCATATCAGATCTGTGTCCTTTGAGGTTCTCAAAAGCAGCGACCTTAGCTTTGACTTTAGGTATTTCTGAGGGAGGCAAGCTCTTATTAACTGGAACGCTCTCCACCTGAAGAAACACACATGAATGAGGTTCTATCGTACTTTCCTTTAATTGCAGCAATTCTATTTTTATGTTAATTAGATTCAGCTCTGCACCTATTAAAAATCCTCTGCAGTGCCTCCTGGAAGTGTCGTAAACTTTAGTGTGGTTTGGGCCATTTGATCTGCTTTCCAAAGTCTCGACTGTTCTTTACTCCACTGAACCTGTGAATCACTTTACGGAGGTAAGACTTCACTTTGTAGCGCCTGTAACAGCCTAGGATTCGCCGAGCTGCCCGCATTCTTTTATATTTACGACGGGCCAGTGTCCCTCTCCATAACTGAAATCGAAAATAAACACGCAATGTTAGCTATTGGAAACGAAGGCAAAATACGACATTACAGGAAAAAAAAAAACTTAAAATCTATTCTTCCCAGGGGTGAAAACCCTAAAGTGTAATAGAGATGGGGTCGGCTTTTGGATAGGAAGTTGACACACTATCTAATGCTCTAATTCTGAGGGCTAGGCCATGCATGTGCATGAGAATCGCAGAGCAGTTCATGTGTCCATTAGGTTGCCATATTACATACGCTGCAATCTATTTTCATGCGATCACCATTTTTTTTTTTGCAGATCACATCCGATTTGTGCAATATATCGCGTTGCCGTCCGGCACAGTTTGGCCGCAGCCTGAGGTAGCCAGTAATTGAATCCATAACTCGGACTCCTGGTTATAAAATGAAGATTTATCTATAAAAAGCTTTAAAATACAGACTAATGTAATATGGTAAACAGATGAACACGGGTATCTGTCATAATGACATACTTGTATTTTGCTCATGAGTTCCGACATTTATCCATTTAGATGCCAAACTTTAAGCCCTCCAGATGTTTGAAAACTACAACTCCAGCATTCCCTGTGGCAATACCGGAAGTTGTAGTTACCATACATCTGGAGGGCAGCAGGTTGACATCCCTATTTTACTTCACCCTATACCCTACCAATGACGTCTTCCAATCAGTCCCACATAAGGGCAATAAACCCCCATGTCTGAATGAAGGAGAACTATTTCTGGATCAGCTTTCATTGATTCGGTGTAATACCCCGGTATTACAACTACCCAGTGAACCTGTCATTGCCACATCTGCTGGAAGAACGTTTTAGTTTTATTGCTGTCACTTTAAAAAACCTGAAGGCAAACCTTTTTTTCTAATAGGGATTCTCACATGTCCAGATATTTGGAACTGCAGCCAATCACCTGGCCTTATATTTTTGTTGGATTGGCCAAGGATCAGCCCAATGTGATAGGCCTTAGGTGATCTATTGGTGAACAATTTTACTGTAAAGCCCTTTAAATGTATTTATACCAACATATTGCTAATATACTCCACACAGTGAATGAAGGGTATATGCAAATATACACTGTGCTGTCAATCTCCTCATAGAAAATACGGTATATGCAAATATAAGCTGTGCTGTCAATCTCCTCATAGAAAAAGAAATACGTACATTGAAAATAATAAATGGCACCCACGTATACAGATTTCAATTCCGGTTTCCCTTCACTGTGATGTAACTGTTAGCCTTGGGGAACAGTGAGCACATTCTGGAATTATCTTACGTTTTGGTTTTATATGAAATCCTATTGCGTATTATTGGACCAAGACTCTTCACCTGCCATCACACCCATATAATAATGTAACATGATAACATTCCCTCCTCTCTAGTAATTACAGGCTACAGATAATTTGTAGGATATCCTGTTAATTGTGATACTGTAAATAAACCTGCGCCCTCCTCCTTGTCTTTCAGACCATCCCTACATAAGGTGTATATATCCTACTAGATCATTATAACACTGAGATCACATTTTTTTGCTACCCTGGGAGTGTTAGAACTTTCTTTTTCTTTCTTCTTTCTGTAAGTCTGTTGTATTCATTAGATCAACTGGACTTGAAGACGTTTCGCTAGTCCTCCGACTGGATCTCTCAATTCAGAATGCCTTGTAACATCTTCAAGAACTAAACTTCAAGTCCAGTTGATCTAATTAAATACAACAGATATATCATGACCTGGATGAATGAATATACAGATATATCATGACCTGGATGAATGAATATAACAGATAACCATGCCTGGATGGATGAATATTACAGATATACCGTGACCTGGATGAATGAATATTACAGATATACCATGACCTGGATGATGAATATTACAGATATACCATGACCTGGATGGATGAATATTACAGATATACCGTGACCTGGATGAATGAATATTACAGATATACCGTGACCTGGATGAATGAATATTACAGATATACCGTGACCTGGATGAATGAATATTACAGATATACCGTGACCTGGATAAATGAATATTACAGATATCCCGTGACCTGGATGGATGAATATTACAGATATACCATGACCTGGATGAATGAATTACAGTATACCATGACCTATGGATGAATATTACAGATATACCATGACCTGGATGAATGAATATTACAGATATACCATGACCTGGATGAATGAATATTACAGATATACCATGACCTGGATGAACGAATTTACGATATACCGTGACCTGGATGAATGAATATTACAGATATCCCGTGACCTGGATGATGAATATTACAGATATCCGTGACCTGGATGAATGAATATTACAGATATACCAATAACCACCATAACCACCAAGATAGATAGTCACAGCTCGCCAATAACCACCAATTACCATCACATACCATATAGTCACAGCTCTCCAATAACCACCAATTACCATCACATCACAGCTCTCCAAAACACCAATAACCATCACAATACCATATAGTCACAGCTCTCCATAACCACCATTACCATCACATACCATATAGTCACAGCTCTCCAATAACCACCAATTACCATCACAATACCATATAGTCACAGCTCTCCAATAACCACCAATAACCATCCAATACCATATAGTCCACAGCTCCTCCAATAACCACCAATTACCATCACATACCATATAGTCACAGCTCTCCAATAACCACCAATTACCATCACAATACCATATAGTCGCAGCTCTCCAATAACCCCACCATTACCATCAATACCATATAGTCACAGCTCTCCTAACCCCCAATTACCATCACAATACCATATAGTCACAGCTCTCCAATAACCACCAATTACCATCACAATACCATATAGTCACAGCTCTCCAATAACCACCAATTACTCACAATACCATATAGTCACAGCTCTCCAATAACCACCAATACCATCACAATACCATATAGTCACAGCTCTCCAATCACCACCAATTACCATCACAATACCATATAGTCCACAGCTCTCCATAACCACTAATTACCATCACAATACCATATAGTCACAGCTCTCCAATAACCACAATTACCATCACAATACCATATAGTCACAGCTCTCCATAACCACCAATAACCATCACAATACCATATAGTCACAGCTCTCCAATAACCACCAATTACCATCACAGACCATATGTCACAGCTCTCCAATAACCACCAATTACCATCACGTACCATATAGTCACAGCTCTCCAATAACCACCAATTACCATCACAATACATATAGTCACAGCTCTCCAATAACCACCAATTACCATCACAATACCATATAGTCACAGCTCTCCAATAACCACCAATTACCATCACAATACCATATAGTCACAGCTCTCCATAACCACCATTACCATCACAGTACCATATGTCACAGCTCCCAATAACCACCAATTACCATCACAGTACCATATAGTCACGCTCTCCAATAACCACCAATTACCATCACAATACCATATAGTCACAGCTCTCCAATAACCACCAATTACCATCACACATCACAGCTCTCCAATAACCACCAATTACCATCACAATACCATATAGTCACAGCTCTCCAATAACCACCAATTCCCCATCACAATACCATATAGTCACAGCTCTCCATAACCACCATAACCATCACAATACCATATAGTCACAGCTCTCAAACCACCATAACCATCACAATACCATATAGTCCAGCTCTCCAATAACCAATTGGAGGGTGATTGTAATTTAAGAATTAAGGGACACTTATACTGGCCATACACTGATTAGACATTTAATAAATTTGATGTTCGAGTATCATTCCTGGCCTGGCCCATTCATTTTGCCATTAGAAGAATAATGGGTCCTGTGGTTATTCTGATGTCACCACAGACATCAGTAAATAGATGAGTCAGTAAATAAACAACTCCATCTGCATGAACTAATTGTGGTTAGTTGTGTGAACATCAAAGAAAACAGAACCCGTCACACTAATACAGATGATGAGATTTAATAACAGAACGAGAACTGTGCGCTAAATACAGCCACATTATTATTAATAAATGGATTAGGGAACAGGTAAGCTGACATTCCAGATCCCCCACCGCCAACCCCCAGCTCACCTTCTGTAAAACAATATAATTCTAATGAGCATTTCACTGCGCTTTTCTTCCAGAGTAAACAGCGTACGTGGTGTGGCGGATGAAGACTTTGGTTTTCCCGTAGGCTGCGTCATGGTTAAGTTTAACAGTCCTCTAGAAACCTCTGCACAGCCACTCGGTCTGAGGACAAACTGTGGTTAGGCCAGGTAACCGGGGAATCAATTTGTACCTGTTTAAAACACACAAACAACAACATTCACTGCTTTAGAATTGTGGGGCATTTTACATTAGACTAGGCTTCCAGAGAATGCAATATATGCTTAAAATCAGTGTGCTAAATATGACCATGTCTACATAACAAGCAGAAACACAGTGCAACAGGTGAATTTTATTTCAAACCCCACATCAATAATCACAACGTTTTGAGGGTCTAGGCCAGGGATAGGCAACCAGTAGATCTCCAGGTGTTTGAAAACTACAACTCCCAGCATTCTTCTTCAGCACTCTGTAGCTAGGGAATTCTGGAAGTTGTAGTTTTCAAACATCTGGAGATCTACTGGTTGCCTATCCCTGGTCTAGGCACTCTTCATCAGGTGATCACCTGAGGGTCTAGCCCTCTTCATCAGTATTTACCTGAGGTCTAGGCACTCCATCAGGTGATCACCTGAGGGTCTAGGCCCTCTTTATCAGGTGATCACCTGAGGGTCTAGCCCTCTTTATCAGGTGATCACCTGAGGGTCTAGGCCCTCTTTATCGTGATCACCTGAAGGTCTAGGCCCTCTTCATCAGGTGATCACCTGAAGGTCTAGGCACTCTTCATCAGTGATCACCTGAAGGTCTAGGCACTCTTCATCAGGTGATCACCTGAGGGTCTAGGCCCTCTTTATCAGGTGATCACCTGAGGGAGTAGACCCTCGAAACGTTGTGATTATTTGATGTGTGGTTTGAAATAAATCATATAAAATTCAATAAATTCTTGCACTGGAGCGCGACTCTGCATCATATCTTATTGATCTATATTGTTTTCCTTGGAAGTGGGGAACCAGAGGTGGACAGTGTGCGTATGGACTGCTTTTATATTTGGATAACAAGCAGAAAAGCTTCTGGAAACATGATCACCAGAAGGAAGTACAAAATGGCGTCCTCACCTGTGAGGAATCGTTCATACAACTGGCGAAATGCAAATCCTGCTCTTCGGACTCTGACATTCTCCAGCAAACCGAGATACTCCACTTGGTGCCTACAGCGCTCCTCGTCAACAGGGCGGGAGATTTCTTGTCATTGGGTTTAATACAGCGAACATAGTATGGCTCCTAAGCAAATGGGGTATGGGAGTCGATTATGATATCATGAAATTTGTGTTTAGAGGGCATGTCCACCCCTAAAATGAACTTTGGAGGTTAGGTAGGTAACCCCTGCGCATGTCACAGCCCTTGTTGAGGACGAAAAGCGGTGGCCTCACTGACAACTTGGAGTCTTCAGTTTCCTGGATTTTAAAAGGCATAGCAGGAGAACCATAGGAGCAGAGTGGGGCCATTAGTGAGTTCAATTATGTTTTGGGGGTGGACATGCCCTTTAATTCTCCTTTAATTTAATATAAAAGGTAGGACCCGTACCTTGGATGCAAGATTATCCACAAGAGCAATCATGGAGTTTTTGAGAGTGTGGCAGCTGTGGTGGACGCTTGGTGACCTCAGTGATGCTTATTTTTCCTTCTGGCCACATTAATTTCAAAACTGGGTTTGAGCTGTGGTGTTCAAAAGAAAAGGAGGCGGTAGGTACAGAAAACTAGTAAAAAGCAAGATAACCATCGTTTACTAAATAAATCCTTTATCACCGTAATCTCCCTTTAGTGTAGCCGTGTTAAGAATAAAAACAAAAAGAAAAACAAATTTGTGTGCATGCTCATGGAAATTTACAGGAAACTTCTAGTCATTGGCAAGGGATGTTGTCAGTCACAGCCAAATTGACGGGTCTAACCAGGAGATCCGCACAAGGCAGCGAACATTGTGCTGACTAACATCTAATTATTATCCAGCAGGCACATCTAATTATTATCCACATTAATATTTTGTACACAATGGACAACACAGGTCAGCAGTACAGATACAAGAAAAAAAAGATTTAACTAGAGCAGGCAGTCCAGGCACTTCTTCCATTACCTGCCTTAAATGAGTGGCAAATTTTGATTAAGTAGTACACAGAGGCTTCACTGCCCCAACTCCTGTCACTGCTAATGAGGTTATACATGACGTATTCACTTGTGTGGCTTTGGTTGTAACCAAACATTTCCTTCTTTACCTGTTAAACATTAACCTCTTGAAATCCTGGAACAGTGTGTCCTTGTTTTATCAATAAATCCTACTCACGAGTACCTGTTAAAGACAGAAGATATCGAACCCTATTAAAATCAATAAACCAATCAAAACGCAGGAATTTGTTAAATTACAAACCCCAGCAACAGTAAACTCTTATATCAGTCATTGATACTGAGGACTGTAATTATGAAAAGAAAAAGAATGAATGGTCTGGAGATAACTACTTAAAGGAAACTATTGTCTCCAGATAAGTGGTACGTATCATTCCTTACTCCTCAGCAAGGTTAATCACTGGGTATCTGACAATAAAGAATTATATATGTGGTAGGAAGACATTTTTATGGCAACTACCTATTTATTTGGTTTTAAATCTAGTGATTAGGCTCCTTGCAAGATGGAGGAGATATAAGCAATGATAATTAGTATTTTAGTTTCCCTTTAAGGAATATGTGATTATTGGAAGCACAATGCTTGTTGGGCCATGTATTCAGCAAATTGGCTCTTTGGTGATTATTTATAGAGACTATACATGAGTATTGGGAGTTAGAGCCTTAAGCCTCATACACCAGATCGATATTTTGAGCGATCCGATTGATTTGATTGGATCACTCAAATTTTAAGTGATCGGGGATTCATCAAATGGGACTTTTAGGAAAGACTTTTTATAATTGTGGGGTAAAAATACCATGTTTTATTTTCTGAATCATGGGTAGGTAGGAAGGCATGTCTGTTTTTCAACCCTCATATAATATTCAATGTTTTTAAAGGGCATGTCCACCCCTTTTAGGATTTTTGGTATACAGTAGTTCTCCCTCCCCCAGCCCCAACCGCTATATTAATATGTGCAGAAACTCCCCCATCATTACTTACCTTACCTCTTTCCTCCGGCGAACTGTCCTGGCCCTATGCTTGCATGAAAATGCAAGCAGGGGCCGGACCGCAGCTACATCCGTGACTGGAGGAGTTCTGCTAAAACTATTATAGCGGTTGGGGATTTACCACTAGGGGGAGGGAGAGCAAAACGGGTTTGAGAGGGAGGAGAGGGAGGAGGGCTGCAGTGCACATGCCAAAATTCTCCCGGGAGAGAAATATGGACTCTGCCAGGCTCCTGGTGGCCAGTTTTCTGGACTATGGAGGGGCACAGCAGGGCAGCCATTTTGAGCTGGATGTAAGGTAAGGATTTTATTACACTACACAGTGGGGCCGTAGTGGTTACATTATAGTTTTGGGGGTGGACATACCCTTTAAAGTAATTGAACTAGAGACAGACTCCACACTACATCTCCAGCATAATGACGGATTCGGAAGTCTCGGTCATATTCTAGAGCTTTATCTGTAGCACAGACCTGGAAAAGGAGGCACAGAAACACAACATGTCATTGACACACACACTATAAACACATGGATATTACATGTTAAATTCCACTTGTCATATAAAGGTTGCTTTCTGCATTAGGCCAGTGCAAACTCTATCCAATGTTAAGGTAAAGTTATATTCTGCCTTTTCAGCTATGCTAGCACTGCTTATGCATAGAGGTGCATGTGCTATTAATATGCATCAATAAGCTACTTAGACCACTGAGCCATCTTCTGATAGGTTGCCCTAAAGCTGGCCATACACGGCCAATGTTTCTTCCAATCTGATTTCAGAATTCCAATCAAGAATCGATTGAATCCTCCCACCTTGAGGCTCTGATGAGTGATGGGGACTGAAGATGGGGTCAGCGGAAAACTCGGAAGTCAATCCCGTTTTTGGGGTGCTTTATAGTTCAGCGATCCGATTGCACATTAAAATGAGCAAGATAGTGTTAGCCAATTGTATAACTTGGTGTGCTGTGTTGTGATCGCTTATTGAAGTGCAGATCGAATGTGCTCCAAATGCACAACTTAAGCGGATCGCATTGCACGGAAAAACTCGCACATGCACTCCAGCTTATCCGTCTGGTGCCTTTGAATGTGAACATCATGTCCAACAAGACTAAACAACAAGTCCAATCCAGCTAAGGAGTCAATGGAAGTATCACAAGAACAATCCACATTACAGAAAATGCATTGTACTTAGTCTGAATAATCCGTGGCAGCAAGTGGATGACATCACTAGACTTGTTTTTATACTAATGTGTTTTTATTGCTTTAATTCTGCTATGTCAGGAACTCTAAGCTGGGAATTCTTGGTACCTTTTGAAATAAAAATAAAGAGCCACATGCAGAACTTAAAAATCGTTTATCAGATGTTACAAGCGACATGAAGCATTAAAGGCTGGGAAGGCAGCATGCCAGAAATACCCAGACAGGCTAGATCAGGTGACATCACATCCCCGTTTCCATTGGCTAACATGAACATCATCTTCTAAATCACATTTGTGCTCACAATGAAATCAATGTATAAAAAGGAAAATGAATTAACACGCTTGTGCAATTCCGATTTGCTTCTGGTAGTCCTATTTGTAAGGTGCTGTTAACTGGTTCAAAAAAAAAAACACTGAAATGAATTACACCCGCAATAATCTGTCAAAACAGCAGTAGAACCCAAATGAAACCCATAATTATGGAAATATAATATTAAATGTGTTCTATATTATTGTTTTGATTACTGCATTGTAAATGTTTATGAATGGGTAAAGGATCAGAACAGAGTACACTATTAATACGGTTCTGGCACCCCCTGCTGGACAGCACACTTATTTTATAGTTCTTACCAACATTTTACGTATTCCAGCCCTACGTTGAACAGAGACACAACATTTTCACCGGCATATAGTTTTAAACCAATCATGAACAGAATTTCTTATGCTTTATGATGAATAATTCTCTACCTCTCATTAAGGGAAGATAGAACACCCATTACAGTAGTATCTAAATCATCGTTTCTCATATAGCAGTCACATTCAGTTCCCTAGACTATTACCATCCAATACAAAATAAATGGAACTTCCAAGGGACCTCAGATTAACCATCTTTACAAAGGGAATTGTCAGGGACCATACACCATACAGAATGCTGTCTGGTAAAGTTTGCTCCATGGAATATCCATTGATGAATGGTCCCTGTTGAAACCCGCCATGTGGACTCATAAAGAGTTTGTAGATTTGCTGAAATCTCTGAAACACATACATTTCAATGGCCCTTTGACCCCTGTCTATCTGGAAAGAAATTGCAATCTCTGTACTTCTCAGTTATTTAGTGCACAAAGCACCAGCCTTTAAAGGGATCATGTTAAACCAAAACTGTCATTTGCACAAAGTGATTCAAAAAGGAGCAAAAATCATTCACTATCAGCTGTAAATAGTGCAAAGTGAGCCCTATGCTTTTTAAGGAGAATGAAACATACTGAAGATTAGGAGGCAATACAGCACTGGTACACGCATATTGATAAAGGAGTACCCAGCAGGATAAGTCTTCTATTGCCATGCATGTGCCAGAATAATAGCCAATCGGTGGCTGACAAACATACCACTGTAAACCCACCCTTGTGACTTCAATACCTTATTAGACTAGGTTATCATCAATCAATCTGTGAATTCCGTATTTTAATGAATAGTTTTAAGGCTTCCACAAGGTTAAAAAGGTTACCACACTTCTTGAGGCAGCGTCCACCCCAACCACAACATGTTATAATTACTTCCCCAGATAGCTAAATATAAGATCCCAATAAACCCCAATATAGCCTCGCCATAAGAGAAATCATCCAGGCTTCAGATCCCTCACAATCTATATCCAAATAAAATAATAGCAACGATATCAAACATCTTTATTACATCACAGCTATAAAACAATCTATAAATCGGGCATCGCTGATAAGAACAGAACATCAACCAAAACAACCCCCACGTGGTCCCAGGAGTTGGAGAATATGGACCTCAGAAGTCTGAGAGTCCTGGAGTAAAAGTGAGTGGCAGTGCTTAAAGGGCAAGTCCCACCCCAAAACTATAGTGTACCCACTACTGGCCCCACTCTGTGTGTAATAAAATCCTTACCTTACATCCCAGCTCCAAATGGTCTCTCCTGTAATGTCCCTCCAATGTCCCAAAAACTGACCACCAGGACACTGCAGGAGGGAAATTGTTTCTCTCTCTGAGGCGTCCCTCTCAGAGTTTTTGGCTTGCTCAGACAGCCCCTCCTCCCCCTCCCCCTAGAGTAAACCCTTTCAAACCCTTTCCCTCCCCCAGCCCCAACCGCTATATTATGTGTGCAGAAACTCCCCCTATCATTACTTACCTTACCTCTCTCCTCCGACGTCTCCACTGCCGACAGCCGCGTCCGTGATTGGCTGCCGCTCAGCTCAATCACGGACGCGGCTGCCGGTCCGACCCCCTGCATGCAGTTTCATGCTAGCAGAGGGCCGGACAGTACGTCGGAGGAAGAGGTAAGACAAGTATGATCGGGGGAGTTTCTGCATAATATAATATATAGCGGTTGAGGGAGGAAGCCCTACAGTACCCAAAAGGTTGAAAAAAGAGGTGGACATGCCCTTTAAATGTAAGTCTCCTTTAAGAACATGGACTCACTGTGAGTCTTACTCAAATAAGAATATTGTATTGGCTGCATAGCTAAAACAACTATTAAACTCCTGATAGTTTGCAAGCACAGCTTCCCGACAATCACTTTTTGTGATATTTTAAATAAACACTATTATGCTGACCAGGTTTTGCCATCTTGGTAGATTTTTTTAAAAACTTTATTGTTCCCTTCGTACCAGAGCAGTAGAGGGTGGATATCATCAGAATACAGGTTACAAAATATTTGCTAAAGATCCTGTCTTGTGATAGGCCACATAGTGGACTATACTACAGATGGTGCACTTACCTTCCTACTGGAGTAATGTGCATGCTTGCCGAGCTGTTTATTCGTGCATCGAGGAACATGGAGTCCGTTACCTTCCCAACATTCATACAGGCGTCATCCAGCAGAGAAATGATTCCCCGGTGCTGCTGTTCCACCAAGTCACAATGATCTGGTTATCAAGTAGTCTATCTACAGTCAGATTGGAAAAAGAGATTAATGCAGTAACAACACAGAACATACATTGTATTGGGAGGTGGAATAAAGACATTAAACATTTTACTTATATGGGACATATATTGTTTTTTCTAAAGAACATAATGTAAGTATTTAATTGCACGAGTGGAAGCTGCCATAGAGGCATGCTTAATTTGAGACATTCTTCTTATTGAGCAATATGATCACTTGCATTACTATTGATTTGCAGATGTTATTTACATCAGTTAAGGAAGGAAACCAACAGCTCCCACCCATGTATTAGGGTAAATATGGGAAGAAGATGTGCACAGCTGCATGAGAGGAACCAGGCAGTGGCATAACTAGGAATCACTGGGCTCCCCCAGCAAAACTATGATGGGGCCCCTATCCATGCTTCATCCACAGCGGTTGCTTCCCTGTTAGTTATACACCCCTGGAACCAGAAGCAGAAAAAGGGGTAAGAGGAGTCAGAACAGTAATTAAGTTTAGCAAACTCAACATGACCTATAATGAAAAATCTGTCAGTTCTGAATGGATTGGCGAATAGCTGTGTATGGCATGAAATCTGCCAATCCCCTGGCCAAAACCCAAGCTTAAAGCCACAGAATCAACTGGCTGTGACCCAAATTTTTCAATGCATATGAATCCCCTTTCCTATGGAAATCCTGTAATGTGCCATGCATAGCCATCATGGGAAGCCATCTTTAGGAGCTTATCTAAGGGGCATATTTAAAAGCTTCGTTAGTTTTACTTGTTACCGCCTCTATTTATAAAGCGGCGGTATGTGTTTCGCAGTGCTAGTATCGGCTGTTTTACTTTGAAGTGGCGAAAACAGCCGATACTAGCCCTCCCCGCGGCGGGGATGGCAGACAACCCGCGGCGGGGCACGCCCACAACCCCCCGCGCGGCGGAGACCGCCGCTTTCCAGCAGCCCCTCCCAACCCCTTCCCCGCTCGCGGCAATCTCGGAACGGGAGGCTAGGAGGGGCTGCCGGGAAGGGGCCGCAACAGGTGGTCGCGACCACCCCTGCCACCCCCTCCCCAGCAACCCCTCCAAGCCTCCCGCCCCGGCCGCTCCCGGGAGGAGAAGGAGGAGCCACTGGGAGGGGTGGAGGCTCCCTCCAGCGGGGCCCTGAGAAGGCCTTTTGGGGCTTAGAGGTCCCGCAGCTTGAACCGGGACCCCCCTCCCCGGCCCTCTCAGGCCTTTGCAGCACTTACAAGTGCCTTTGCGGGGTCACCCCCAGTGTGCGGCTCTTAAAAGAGCCCTTGGGCGGCGTCTTTCTTTCTTCCATCCCCGGCGACACCAGCTCCGCCGAGGCCGCAACCCCCGAGAGGTACCCCTGCGGGGTCGGGGGCAGGGTGGGCGTATGCCCCGCCCCCTTAGCAGAGGCTTTGGGAAGGGATTTTAAGTCACTTCTCGGCGATACTGTACTTAGCGCATTCGCTAAGTGCAGTATCGCCGCGAAGGGACTTAAAATTACCGCAACAACATCGCGGGCCGCGATACATATTGCGGCAATAGCGCTCGCCATTTAAATACGCGATAGCGCTATTTTCGCGGCCGCGATGTGCAGCGGTAATATTTTTGCGCTAATAACGATTTTTTTATAAATATGCCCCTAATTAGCTTGACTGGGCTGTAACCAATCAAATGTCTAGAACCTGCAGTAGACCAGTAACTGCTTTGCTGCACAGCTAAACGTTTGTACTGCTTATAACACAAGCTCAATATGGAACCCCTATCAACCAAATTCCATATAAAATCCATCGTTACTCACATGATTCCATGGAATTCCCTCCCTCTTATTCTTCTTGTTCTTGAGTTAGCACGAGTTGGATGAAAGCTGCTGGTTTTCTCATTGCAGTAATTAATGCAAAACTGCTCAAAGCTGGAAAATATGAAAAATATAAAAAATCAGCAGTTGGACAGTCAAACCGCCCTTGTTTTATTTATACACTGCACTGCCTATCAAAGACAAGACGCCAGTGGTGAAAAAACTAACGCACTCATGAAACTGAAAGGTAAACCCTTTTGCTTGACAAATTAAATAACAGTGCTATAAACTCTAATAAATACCCCCAGTGGGGTAATTGCAATGCATCAGTCTTTGCACACTGGTTGCCAACTGGGCATTCAGGTCTTTAGTTAATGTATAAACAGGTAAGGAAACATCAGGGCCAGGCCTTACTAACGTTTTGGGATCCGTTCGCTCTTTGTGATCCGCCATTTTATTTAAAATGGAAGTAGCCCCATTGTGTACGCTGTGATCTTTTCGGTTTTACACTGCATGCAAAGGCAAGTCCACTGAAAAAAAATTCCAAAATGTAATTACCCCCCAAACTATATATTCACAACCCCAAGACGCTCCTGAACTTGCATACCTGACCCTATGCTGCCTCTGCTGCTGACAGCCGCTCCCCCTTCCTGTGACTGTAAGTGACTGTCGGCGCAGAAGTCCCTGCTCGTGTTTTGCTAAAAACAGGAGCAGGGGGCGGCACCTAACGGCGAGGGATCCACGTCAGGTAAGAAAGTTCACGAGCGTTTTGGAAGATGTGTAGATCGCAAAAGTGGGGTTTGGGGTGGGGAGATATCCATTTTAGAACAAAGGTTTTTTTTGAGTGAACTTGCCCTTTAATACAAGTCTTGGAATCTCATAGAAAAGTACATAGAAGCAGTACAATCAATATTAAGCACTTTTTTATCCATAATCCCCTGCGAAATGCAAGCACATGTAAAAGTGGAACAAGCGGAAGGCAAAGGCGCAGAATGTTTTAACATGTGCTCAAGAAGGCCCTCGGGTTCTGCAAGGGCTGATGTTCCGATATGGAACCTATAAACCTTACTGTAGCACAGTATACCTTACCTGTTGTTATCAAAGATTTCAAAGGCCATATATATCTAGCACACCAATCACTGTATTCTTTCCATGGTGAGCTGCGTCTTGTTTTTTTAACGTCAATGACATCATTAATGCGATTCACAATCCAGCAAAGAGACGTTCGTAGATGGCCTGAGAGAAGAATCATTATATGGTCATATAAAGATAGTATAGACCGTAACCAATTGTCAAGATTAAATATGTTTTATTCTTACCTTGGCAATGCATCTCTGCCATAAACGGCCTCCTTCTCCGTTTGCTGCTTGTCTATAACATCCCTGCCCGTGGCGACCGTTCGGAAGAGAAGGGCCTTTTCCACATCCTCAGATCGGGTGCTCAGTATTTCCGCCACTACTGACACCATTTTAACATTCTCTATAAGTGGGACGTCTCCATCCCACAAATTTGATATTCCCCTAAAAGTTAAAGTGAGTCCCAATCACGGAGTAAATCCTTTACTTCCTATAACCGCCGATCGTTCTTACTCACCAGTGTGCAGAATTGCAGCCAGAATTTTGAAAACAGTTTGAATCTCCTCTGGTTTGAATCCAATCACTTTCATGGCCTCGGAAACCTCTTTAAATTCACTCGCATCATTGTTGGAAGACTGGGGTGCAAACAGATTTTAGAAGAAAAAGGTGAAACGACCAATCAAACAGGAAAACGATAACTAATAATAGAGATGGGGCAAAACTGGAGGTAGGAAAGAGTTGTAACTATTACTCAGAATAGGGTGAGCTGTGTTACAGATCGATATGTTAAGCAAGTCCAAGCACCAGCCTGTGACTGCTACTAGGGCATTTCACAAGGCCAGAGATGTCTCACACCGGATGTAGGCTCCCGTTAACTAAAAAGAAGACCGTATGTCACATGGTTGCCATGTGCTTTATGTGAGGGCTGCAACAAAGAATAAAGTCCACGTGTGTGATTGGGTTCCATAAGATTTGATACACTGTACGCTCTAAATCCATTCTCACCTCACACCTGGGTGATAGACGTGTGTAGGAGTAGATTTGGTGTCTTTCTGTAGGTGGAGGGAACGAAGGGTCGTTTTCAGGAGCACCTAATCAGCTGAATAAAATCCTTTTATTAATCCATGAAATGCATCCCACAGATCCATTAAATGTATTTAAAACAACGCAGCACTACATGGCACTGTAGAGCATTGTACAACTACATAGCACCATATAACTACCATCACTATAGCTACTAGGTCAGGACTATCACGATAGAATATTCCAACATTATATACTATTGTCTCCAGCAAATTCTGTGTGTACACCCAAATTTTTTGGTTCTGATGCTAAAGGTGGGTACACGCTGTACCAATCTGCAAGTACAACAAGTCACGATTGTCCCTCCCTATATAAAGTTATGTAAAGTATAGAGAGAACTTAGTGACCGCCATACTCCCTATTAAAGTATTATAAAGTATGGGATAACGTTATGACCACCATACTCCCCTAAAGTAATAAGTAAGAGAACGTTAGTGACCGCCATACTCCCTATATAAAGTATATATAAAGAATAGGGAGAACGTTAGTGACCACCATACTCCCTATATAATATATATATAAAGTATAGAAGAACGTTAGTGACCGCCATACTCCCTATATAAGTATATATAAAGTATATGGGAGAACGTTAGTGACAGCCATACTCCCTATAATAAAGTAATATAAAGTATAGGGAGAACGTTAGTGACCGCCATACTCCCTATATAAAGTATTATAAAGTTAGAGGAACGTTAGTGCCACCATACTCCTATATAAAGTATCTATAAAGTATAGAGAACGTTAGTGACCGCCATACTCCCTATATAAAGTATATATAAGTATAGGGAGAACGTTAGTGACAGCCATACTCCCTATATAAAGTATATATAAAGTATAGGGAGAATGTTGTGACCCGCCATACTCCCTATATAAAGTAATTATAATATATGGAGAACTTAGTAGCTCAGCCATACTCCCTATATAAAGTATATAAAGTATAGGGAGAACGTTAGTGACCGCCATACTCCCTATATAAAGTATATAAAGTATAGGGAGAACGTTATGACCGCCATATCCCTATATAAATATATATAAAGTAATAGAGAGAACGTTAGTGACACCATACTCCTATATAAAGTATATATAAGAAGATAGAGAGAAACGTTAGTGACCGCCATACTCCCTATATAAAGTAATATAAAGTATAGGGAGAACGTTAGTGACCGCCATACTCCCTATATAAGTAATATGTAAAGTATAGAGAGAACGTTAGTGACCACCATACTCCCTATATAAAGTATATATAAAGTACTAGAGAGAACGTTAGTGACCGCCATACTCCCTATATAAAGTATATATAAAGTAAGGGATAACGTTAGTGACTGCCATACTCCCTATATAAGTATATAAAGTATAGGGAGCGTTAGTGACCACCTACTCCCCTATATAAAGATATATAAAGAAATAGAGAGAACGTTAGTGACCGCCATACTCCCTATATAAAGTATATATAAAGTATAAGTGAGAACGTTAGTGACCGCCATACTCCCTATCTATAAGTATATATAAAGTATAGGGAGAATGTTAGTGAGACCGCCATACTCCCTATATAAGTATATATAAAGTATGGAGAACGTTTAGTGACCGCCATACTCCCTATATAAATTATATATAAAGTATAGGGAAACGTATGGACTGCCATCCTCCCTATATAAAGTATATATAAAGTATATGGGAGAACGTTAGTGACCCGCCATACTCCCTATATAAAGTATATATAAGTATAGAGAGAACGTTGTGACAGCCATATCCCTATATAAAGTATATATAAGAATAGAGAGAACGTTAGTGACCGCCATACTCCCTAATAAAGTACATATAAAAGTATAGGGAGAACGTTAGTGACCGCCATACTCCTATATAAAGTATATGTAAAGTATAGAGAGAACGTTAGTGACCGCCATACTTCCCTATATAAAGTATATATAAAGTATAGAGACACGTTAGTGGACCGCCATACTCCCTATATAAAGTATATATAAGTATAGGGAGAACGTTAGTGACTGCCATACTCCCTATATCAAAGTATATATAAAGTAGAGGGAGAACGTAGTGACCACCCATACTCCCTATATAAAGTTATATAAAGTAGAGAGAACGTTAGTGACCGCCATACTCCCTATATAAAGTATATATAAAGTATAGAAGAACGTTAGTGACCGCCATACTCCCTATATAAAGTATATATAAATATAGAGAGAACGTTTAGTGACCGCCATACTCCATATAAAGTATATATAAAGTATAGAGAGAACGTTAGTGACCGCCATACTCCCTATATAAAGTATATAAACAGTATAGAAGAACGTTAGTGACAGCCATACTCCCTATATAAGTATATATAAAGTATAGGGAGAACGTTAGGACCGCCACAACTCCCTATATAAGTATATATAAAGTATAGAAGAAAGTTAGTGACCGCCATACTCCCTATATAAAGTATATATAAAGTATAGGGAGAACGTTTGTGACTGCCATACTCCCCTATATAAAGTATAGAGAGAACGTTAGTGACCGCCATTCTCCCTATATACAGTATATATAAAGTATTGAGAGAACGTTAGTGACCGCCATACTCCCTATTATAAAGTATATAGAGAACGTTAGTGACGCCATACTCCCTATATAAAGTATAATATAAAGAATAGAGAGACGTTAGTGACCGCCATATCCCCCATATAAAGTATATATAAGTATCAGGAGAACTTTAGTGACAAGCCATACTCCCTATATACAGTATATATAAAGTATAGAGAGAACGTTAGTGTACCCGCCATACTCCTATATAAAGTTATATACAAAGTATAGAAGAACGTTAGTGACCGCCATACCCCTATATAAAGTAATATAAGTAATAGAAACTTTTCTCGCCATACTCCTATATAAAGTATATATAAAGTATAGAGAGAACGTTAGTGCCCGCCATACTCCCTATATAAAGTATATATAAAGAATAGAGAAACGTTATGACCGCCATACTCCCTAAATAAAGTATATATAAAGTATAGAGAGAACGTTAGTGACCGCCATACTCCCTATATAAAAAAAAAAAAAAATTATATATAGTCTTCAAAACTCCATGATTGCTCTTGTGGATAATCTTGCATCCAAGGACGGGTCCTACCTTTTATTATTAAATTAAAGGAGAATTAAAGGGCATGTCCACCCCCAAACTATAATTGAACTCACTACTGCCCCCACTCTGCTCCTTATGGTTCTCCTGCTATGCCTTTTTTAAAATATCCAGGAAACTGAAGACTCCAAGTTGTCAGTGAGGCACCCGCTTTTTCGTCCTCAACAAGGGCTGTGACATGGCGAGGGTTACCTACCTAACCTCCAAAGTTCATTTTAGGGGTGGACATGCCCTCTAAACACAAATTTTCATGATTCATAATCGACTCCATCACCCCATTTGCTTTAGGGGCCATACTATGTTCGCTGTATTAAACCCAATGACAAGAATCTCCCGCCCGTTTGACGAGAGCGCGTAGGCACCAAGTGGAGTATCTCGGTTTGCTGGAGATGTCAGAGTCCGAAGAGCAGGATTTGCATTTCGCCAGTTGTATGAACGATTCCTCCACGTGAGGACGCCATTTTGTACTTCCTTCTTGGTGATCATGTTCAGAAGCTTTTCTGCTTGTTATCCAATATATAAAAGCAGTCCATACGCACACTGTCCACCTCTGGTTCCCCACTTCCAAGAAAACAATATAGTCAATAAGATATGATCAGAGTCGCGCTCCAGTGCAAGAATTTATTGAATTTATATGAATTTATTTCAAACCACACATCAAATATCACAACGTTTCGAGGGTCTAGTGGTTTGAAATAAATTCATATAAATTCAATAAATTCTTGCACTGGAGCGAGAACTTACTCTGCATCATATCTTATTGATCTATATTGTTTTCCTTGGAAGTGGGGAACCAGAGGTGGACAGTGTGCGTATGGACTGCTTTTATATATTGGATAACAAGCAGAAAAGCTTCTGGAAACATGATCACCAAGAAGGAAGTACAAAATGGCGTCCTCACCTGTGGAGGAATCGTTCATACAACTGGCGAAATGCAAATCCTGCTCTTCGGACTCTGACATTCTCCAGCAAACCGAGATACTCCACTTGGTGCCTACAGCGCTCCTCGTCAAACAGGGCGGGAGATTTCTTGTCATTGGGTTTAATACAGCGAACATAGTATGGCTCCTAAAGCAAATGGGGTATGGGAGTCGATTATGAATCATGAAAATTTGTGTTTAGAGGGCATGTCCACCCCTAAAATGAACTTTGGAGGTTAGGTAGGTAACCCCTGCGCATGTCACAGCCCTTGTTGAGGACGAAAAAGCGGGTGCCTCACTGACAACTTGGAGTCTTCAGTTTCCTGGATTTTAAAAAAAGGCATAGCAGGAGAACCATAAGGAGCAGAGTGGGGCCAGTAGTGAGTTCAATTATAGTTTTGGGGGTGGACATGCCCTTTAATTCTCCTTTAATTTAATAATAAAAGGTAGGACCCGTACCTTGGATGCAAGATTATCCACAAGAGCAATCATGGAGTTTTTGAAGAGTGTGGCAGCTGTGGGTGGACGCTTGGTGACCTCAGTGATGCTTAGTTTTCCTTCTGGCCACATTAATTTCAAAACTGGGTTTGAGCTGTGGGTTACAAAAGAAAAGGAGGCGGTAGGTACAGAAAACTAGTAAAAAGCAAGATAACCATCGTTTACTAAATAAATCCTTTATCACCGTAATCTCCCTTTAGTGTAGCCGTGTTAAGAATAAAAAAGCAAAAAGAAAAAACAAAGATTTTGTGCATGCTCAGTGAAGAAATTTACAGGAAAAGCTTCTAGTCATTGGCAAGGGATGTTGTCAGTCACAGCCAAGATTGACGGGTCTAACCAGGAAGATCCTGCACAAGGGCAGCGAACATTGTGCTGACTAACATCTAATTATTATCCAGCAGGCACATCTAATTATTATCCAGCATTAATATTTTGTACACAATGGACAACACAGGTTCAGCAGTACAGATACAAGAAAAAAAAGATTTAACTAGAGCAGGCAGTCCAGGCACTTCTTCCATTACCTGCCTTAAATGAGTGGCAAATTTTGATTAAGTAGTACACAGAGGGCTTCACTGCCCCAACTCCTGTCACTGCTAATGAGGTTATACATGACGTATTCACTTGTGTGGCTTTGGTTGTAACCAAAACATTTCCTTCTTACCTGTTAAACATTAACCTCTTGAAATCCTGGAACAGTGTGTCCTTGTTTTTATCAATAAATCCTATCACAGAGTACCTGTTAAAGACAGAGATATCGAACCCTATTAAAATCAATAAACCAATCAAAACGCAGGAATTTGTTAAATTACAAACCCCAGCAACATGTAAACTCTTATATCAGTCATTGAATACTGAGGACTGTAATTATGAAAAGAGGAAAAGAATGAATGGTCTGGAGATAACTACTTAAAGGAAAACTATTGTCTCCAGATAAGTGGTACGTATCATTCCTTACTCCTCAGCAAGGTTAATCACTGGGTATCTGACAATAAAGAATTAATTATATATGTGGTAGGAAGGACATTTTTATGGCAACTACCTATTTATTTGGTTTTAAATCTAGTGATTAGGCTCCTTGCAAGATGGAGGAGATATAAGCAATGATAATTAGTACTTTTAGTTTCCCTTTAAGGAAATATGTGATTAGTGGAAGCACAATGGCTTGTTGGGCCATGTATTCAGCAAATTGGCTCTTTGGTGATTATTTATAGAGACTATACATGGAGTATTGGGAGTTAGAGCCTTAAGCCTCATACACCAGATCGATATTTTGAGCGATCCGATTGATTTGATTGGATCACTCAAATTTTAAGTTGATCGGGGGATTCATCAAATGGGACTTTTAGGAAAGACTTTTTATAATTGTGGGGTAAAATAACCATGTTTTATTTTCTGAATCATGGGTAGGGTAGGAAGGCATGTCTGTTTTTCAACCCTCATATAATATTCAATGTTTTTAAAGGGCATGTCCACCCCTTTTTAGGATTTTTGGTATACAGTAGGTCTCCCTCCCCCAGCCCCAACCGCTATATTAATATGTGCAGAAACTCCCCCGATCATTACTTACCTTACCTCTTTCCTCCGGCGAACTGTCCTGGCCCTATGCTTGCATGAAAATGCAAGCAGGGGGCCGGACCGGCAGCTACATCCGTGACTGGAGGAGTTTCTGCTAAAACTATTATAGCGGTTGGGGATTTACACTAGGGGGAGGGAGAGCAAAACGGGTTTGAGAGGGAGGGAGAGGGAGGAGGGCTGCAGTGCACATGGCAAAATTCTCCCGGAGGAGAGAATATGGACTCTGCCAGGCTCCTGGTGGCCAGTTTTCTGGACTATGGAGGGGCACAGCAGGGCAGCCATTTTGAGCTGGGATGTAAGGTAAGGATTTTATTACACTACACAGTGGGGCCAGTAGTGGGTTACATTATAGTTTTGGGGGTGGACATACCCTTTAAAGTAATTGAACTAGATAGACAGACTCACACTACATCTCCAGCATAATGACGGATTCGGAAGTCTCGGTCATATTCTAGAGCTTTATCTGTAGCACAGACCTGGAAAAGGAGGCACAGAAACAACAACATGTCATTGACACCACACGTATAAACACATGGATATTACAATGTTAAATTCCACTTGTCATATAAAGGTTGCTTTCTGCATTAGGCCAGTGCAAACTCTATCCAATGTTAAGGTAAAGTTATATTCTGCCTTTTAGCAGCTGCTTATGCATAAGAGGTGCATGTGCTATTAATATGCATCAATAAGCTACATTAGACCACTGAGCCATCTTCTGATAGGTTGCCCTAAAGCTGGCCATACACGGCCAGATGTTCTTCCAATCTGATTTCAGAATTCCAATCAGAAGAATCGATTGAATCCTCCCACCTTGAGGCTCTGATTGAGTGATGGGGACTGAAGATGGGGTCAGCGGAAAACTCGGAAGTCAATCCCGTGTTTGGGGTGCTTTATAGTTCAGCGATCCGATTGCACATTAAAATGAGCAAGATAGTGTTAGCCAATTGTATAACTTGGTGTGCTGTGTTGTGATTCGCTTATTGAAGTGCAGATCGAATGTGCTCCAAATGCACAACATTAAGCGGATCGCATTGCACGGAAAAAGCTCGCACATGCACTCCAGCTTATCCGTCTGGTGCCTTTGAATGTGAACATCATGTCCAACAAGACTAAACAAACAAGTCCAATCCAGCTAAAGGAGTCAATGGAAGTATCACAAGAACAAGTCCACATTACAGAAAATGCATGTACTTAGTCTGAATAATCCGTGGCAGCAAGTGGATGACATCACTAGACTTGTTTTTATACTAATGTGTTTTTATTGCTTTAATTCTGCTATGTCAGGAACTCTAAGCTGGGAATTCTTGGTACCTTTTGAAATAAAAAATAAAGAGCCACATGCAGAACTTAAAAATCGTTTATCAGATGTTACCAAGCGACATGAAGCATTAAAGGCTGGGAAGGCAGCATGCCAGAAATACCCAGACAGGCTAGATCAGGTGACATCACATCCCCGTTTCCATTGGCTAGACATGACATCATCTTCTAAATCACATTTGTGCTCACAATGAAATCAATGTATAAAAAGGAAAATGAATTAACACGCTTGTGCAATTCCGATTTGCTTCTGGTAGATCCTATTTGTAAGGTGCTGTTAACTGGTTCAAAAAAAAAAAACACTGAAAATGAATTACACCCAGCAATAATCTGTCAAAACAGCAGTAGAACCCAAATGAAACCCATAATTATGGAAATATAATATTAAATGTGTTCTATATTATTGTTTTGATTACTGCATTGTAAATGTTTATGAATGGGTAAAAGGATCAGAACAGAGTACACTATTAATACTGGTTCTGGCACCCCCTGCTGGACAGCACACTTATTTATAGGTTCTTACCAACATTTTACGTATTCCAGCCCTACGTTGAACAGAGACAAACATTTTCACCGGCATATAGTTTTAACCAATCATGAACTAGAATTTCTTTATGCTTTATGAATGAATAATTTCTACCTCTCATTAAGGGAAGATAGAATCACCCATTACAGTAGTATTCTAAATCATCGTTTCTCATATAGCAGTCACATTCAGTTCCCTAGACTATTACCATCCAATACAAAATAAATGGAACTTCCAAGGGACCTCAGATTAACCATCTTTACAAAGGGAATTGTCAGGGACCATACACCATACAGAATGCTGTCTGGTAAAGATTTGCTCCATGGAATATCCATTGATGAATGGTCCCTGTTGAAACCCGCCAATGTGGACTCATAAAAGAGATTTGTAGATTTGCTGAAATCTCTGAAACACATACATTTCAATGGCCCTTTGACCCCTGTCTATCTGGAAAGAAATTGCAATCTCTGTACTTCTCAGTTATTTAGTGCACAAAGCACCAGCCTTTAAAGGGATCATGTTAAACCAGAAACTGTCATTTGCACAAAGTGATTCAAAAAAGGAGCAAAAAAATCATTCACTATCAGCTGTAAATAGTGCAAAGTGAGCCCTATGCTTTTTAAAGGAGAATGAAACAATACTGAAGATTAGGAGGCAATACAGCACTGGGTACACGCAGTATTGATAGAAGGAGTACCCAGCAGGATAAGTCTTCTATTGGCCATGCATGTGCCAGAATAATAGCCAATCGGGTGGCTGACAAACTACCACTGTAAGAACCCACCCTTGTGACTTCAATACCTTATTAGACTAGGTTAATCAATCAATCAATCTGTGAATTCCGTATTTTAATGAATAAGTTTTAAGGCTTCCACAAGGTTAAAAAGGTTACCAAACACTTCTTGAGGCAGCGTCCACCCCAACCACAACATGTTATAATTACTTCCCCAGATAGCTAAATAATAAGAGTCCCAATAAACCCCAATTAGCCCTCGCCATAAGAGAAATCATCCAGGCTTGCAGATCCCTCACAATCTATATCCAATATAAAATTAATAGCAACGAATATCAAAACACTTTATTACATCACAGCTATAAAACAATCTATAAATCGGGCATCGCTGATAAGAACAGAAACATCAACCAAAACAACCCCCACGGGTCCCAGGAGGTGGAGAATATGGACCTCAAGAAGTCTGAGAGCCTGGAGTAAAAGTGAGTGGCAGGTGGCTTAAAGGGCAAGTCCACCCCCAAAACTATAGTGAACCCACTACTGGCCCCACTCTGTAGTGTAATAAAATCCTTACCTTACATCCCAGTCCAAATGGCTCTCCGTTAATGTCCCTCCAATGTCCCAAAAACTGACCACCAGGAGCACTGCAGGGAGGGAAATTGTTTTCGTCTCTGAGGCGTCCTCTCAGAGGTTTTTGGCTTGCTCAGAGCAGCCCCTCCTCCCCCTCCCCCTAGAGTAAAACCCCTTTCCCTCCCCCAGCCCCAACCGCTATATTATTGTGTGCAGAAACTCCCCCTATCATTACTTACCTTACCTCTCTCCTGACGTTCTCCACTGCCGACAGCCGCGTCCGTGATTGGCTGCCGCTCAGCCATCACGGACGCGGCTGCCGGTCCGACCCCCTGCATGAGTTTCATGCTAGCAGAGGGCCGGGACCGTACGTGGAGGAGAGAGGTAAGAAAAGTAATGATCGGGGGAGTTTCTGCATATATAATAATATAGCGGTTGAGGGAGGAAGCCCTACAGTACCCAAAAAGTTGAAAAAAGAGGTGGACATGCCCTTTAAAGTAAGTCTCTTTAAGAACATGGACTCACTGTGAGTCGTACTCAAATAAGAATATTGTATTGGCTGCATAGCTAAAACAACTATTAAAACTCCCTGATGAGTTTGCAAGCACAGCTTCCCGACAATCACTTTTTGTGATATTTTAAATAAACACTATTATGCTGACCAGGTTTTGCCATCTTGGTAGATTTTTTTAAAAACTTTATTGTTCCCTTCGTACCAGAGCAGTAGAGGGTGGATATCATCAGAATACAGGTTACAAAATATTTGCTAAAGATCCCTGTCTTGTGATAGGCCACATAGTGGACTATACTACAGATGGTGCACTTACCTTCCTACTGGAGTAATGTGCATGCTTGCCGAGCTGTTTATTCAGTGCATCGAGGAACATGGAGTCCGTTACCTTCCCAACATTCATACAGGCGTCATCCAGCAGAGAAATGATTCCCCGGTGCTGCTGTTCCACCAAGTCCACAATGATCTGGTTATCAAAGTAGTCTATCTACAGTCAGATTGGAAAAGAGATTAATGCAGTAACAAACAGAACATACATTGTATTGGAGGTGGAATAAAGACATTAAACATTTTACTTATATGGGACATATATTGTTGTTTCTAAAGAACATAATGTAAGTATTTAATGTGCACGAGTGGAAGCTGCCATAGAGCATGCTTAATTTGAGACATTCTTCTTATTGAGCAATATGATCACTTGCAGTACTATTGATTTGCAGAATGTTATTTACATCAGTTAAGGAAAGGAAACCAACAGCTCCCACCCATGTATTAGGGTAAATATGGGAAGAAGATGTGCACAGCTGCTATGTAGAGGAACCAGGCAGTGGCATAACTAGGAATCACTGGGCTCCCCAGCAAAACTATGATGGGGCCCCTATCCATGCTTCATCCACAGCGGTTGCTTCCCTGTTAGTTACACCCCTGGAACCAGGAAGCAGAAAAAGGGGTAAGAGGATGTCAGAACAGTAATTAAGTTTAGCAAACTCAAAACATGACCTATAATAGAAAAATACTGTCAGTTCTGAATGGATTGGCGAATAGCTGTGTATGGCATGAAATCTGCCAATCCCCTGGCCAAAAACCCAAGCTTAAAGCCACAGAATCAACTGGCTGTGACCCAAATTTTTCAATGCATATGAATCCCCTTTCCTATGGAAATCCTGTAATGTGCCATGCATAGCCATCATGGGAAGCCATCTTTAGGAGCTTATCTAAGGGGCATATTTATAAAGCTTCGTTAAGTTTTACTTGTTACCGCCACTTCTATTTATAAAGCGGCGGTATGTGTTTCGCAGTGCTAGTATCGGCTGTTTTACTTTGAAGGTGGCGAAAACAGCCGATACTAGCCTCCCCGCGGCGGGGATGGGCAGACAACCCGCGGCGGGAGGCACGCCCACAACCCCCCGCGGCGGCGGAGACCGCCGCTTTCCAGCAGCCCCTCCCAACCCCTTCCCCGCTCGCGGCAATCTCGGAACGGGAGGCTAGGAGGGGCTGCCGGGAAGGGGCCGCAACAGGTGGTCGC
This sequence comes from Hymenochirus boettgeri, assembly GCA_019447015.1. Classification (NCBI taxonomy): domain Eukaryota; kingdom Metazoa; phylum Chordata; class Amphibia; order Anura; family Pipidae; genus Hymenochirus; species Hymenochirus boettgeri. The sequence goes on along the minus strand of CM033476.1, from coordinate 78,957,053 downwards.
GACCACCCGCTGCGCACCCCCTCCCCAGCAACCCCTCCAAGCCTCCCGCCCCGGCCGCTCCCGGGGAGGAGAAGGGAGGGAGCCGCTGGGAGGGGTGGAGGCTCCCTCCAGCGGGGCCCTGAGAAGGGCCTTTTGGGGCTTAAGAGGTCCCGCAGCTTGAACCGGGACCCCCCTCCCCGGCCCTCTCAGGGCCTTTGCAGCACTTACAAGTGCCTTTGGCGGGGTCACCCCCAGTGTGCGGCTCTTAAAAGAGCCCTTGGGCGGCGTCTTCTTTCTTCCAGTCCCGGCGACACCAGCTCCGCCGAGGCCGCCAACCCCCGAGAGGTACCCCTGCGGGGGTCGGGGGCAGGGTGGGCGTATGCCCCGCCCCCTTAGCAGAGGCGTTGGGAAGGGATTTTAAGTCACTTCTCGGCGATACTGTACTTAGCGCATTGCGCTAAGTGCAGTATCGCCGCGAAGGGACTTAAAATTACCGCAACACATCGCGGCCGCGATACATATTGCGGCAATAGCGCTCGCCATTTTAAATACGCCGATAGCGCTATTTTCGCGGCCGCGATGTGCAGCGGTAATATTTTTGCGCTAATAACGATTTTTTTATAAATATGCCCCTAATTAGCTTGACTGGGCTGTAACCAATCAAATGTCGTAGAACTGCAGTAGACCAGTAACTGCTTTGCTGCACAGCTAAACGTTTGTACTGCTTATAACACAAGCTCAATATGGAACCCCTATCAACCAAATTCCATATAAAATCCATCGTTACTCACATGATTCCATGGAATTCCCTCCCTCTGATATTCTTCTTGTTCTTGAGTTAGCACGAGTTGGATGAAAAGCTGCTGGAGTTTCTCATTGCAGTAATTAATGCAAAACTGCTCAAAGCTGGAAAATATGAAAAATATAAAAAAATCAGCAGTTGGACAGTCAAACCAGCCCTTGTTTTATTATTACACTGCACTGCCTATCAAAGACAAGACGCCAGTGGTGAAAAACTAACGCACTCATGAAACTGAAAGGTAAACCCTTTTGCTTGACAAATTAAATAACAGTGCTATAAACTCTAATAAATACCCCCAGTGGGGTAATTGCAATGCATCAGTCTTTGCACACTGGTTGCCAACTGGGCATTCAGGTCTTTAGTTAATGTATGAACAGGTAAGGAAACATCAGGGCCAGGCCTTACTAACGTTTTGGGATCCGTTCGCTCTTTGTGATCCGCACATTTTATTTATAATGGAAGTAGCCCCATTGTGTACGCTGTGATCTTTTGCGGTTTTACACTGCATGCAAAGGGCAAGTCCACTGAAAAAAAATTCCAAAATGTAAATTACCCCCCAAACTATATATTCACACACCCCAAAGACGCTCCTGAACTTGCATACCTGACCCTATGCTGCCTCTGCTGCTGACAGCCGCTCCCCCTTCCTGGTGACTGTAAAGTGACTGTCGGCGCAGAAGTCCCCTGCTCGTGTTTTTGCTAAAAACAGGAGCAGGGGGCGGCACCTAGACGGCGAGGGATCCACGTCAGGTAAGAAAGTTCACGAGCGTTTTTGGAAGATGTGTAGATCGCAAAAGTGGGGTTTGGGGGTGGGGAGATATACATTTTAGAACAAAGGTTTTTTTTGAGTGAACTTGCCCTTTAATACAAGTCTATGGAATCTCATAGAAAAGTACATAGAAGCAGTACAATCAATATTAAGCACTTTTTTATCCATAATCCCCTGCGAAATGCAAGCACATGTAAAAGTGGACACAAGCGGAAGGCAAAGGCGCAGAATGTTTTAACATGTGCTCAAGAAGGGCCTCGGGGTTCTGCAAGGGCTGATTTCCTGATATGAACCTATAAACCTTACTGTAGCACAGTATACCTTACCTGTTGTTATCAAAGATTTCAAAGCCATATATATCTAGCACACCAATCACTGTATTCTTTCCATGGTGAGCTGCGTCTTGTTTTTTTACGTCAATGACATCATTAATGCGATTCACAATCCAGCAAAAGAGACGTTCGTAGATGGCCTGAGAGAAGAATCATTATATGGTCATATAAAGATAGATATAGACCGTAACACAATTGTCAAGATTAAATAATGTTTTATTCTTACCTTGGCAAATGCATCTCTGCCATAAACGGCCTCCTTCTCCGTGTGCTGCTTGTCTATAACATCCCTGCCCGTGGCGACCGTTCGGAAGAGAAGGGCCTTTTCCACATCCTCAGATCGGGTGCTCAGTATTTCCGCCACTACTGACACCATTTTAACATTCTCTATAAGTGGGACGTCTCCATCCACAGCAAATTTGATATTCCCCTAAAAAGTTAAAGTGAGTCCCAATCACGGAGTAAATCCTTTACTTCCTATAACCGCCGATCGTTCTTACTCACCAGGTGCAGAATTGCAGCCAGAATTTTGAAAACAGTTTGAATCTCCTCTGGTTTGAATCCAATCACTTTCATGGCCTCGGAAACCTCTTTAAATTCACTCGCATCATTGTTGGAAGACTGGGGTGCAAACAGATTTAGAAGAAAAAGGTGAAACGACCAATCAAAACAAGGAAAACGATAACTAATAATAGAGATGGGGCAAAACTGGAGGTAGGAAAAGAGTTGTAACTAATTACTCTAGAATAGGGTGAGCTGTGTTACAGATCGATATGTTAAGCAAGTCCAAGCACCAGCCTGTGACTGCTACTAGTGGCATTTCAAAGGCCAGAGATGTCATCACCGGATGTAGGGCTTCCCAGTTAACTAAAAAGAAGACCGTAATGTCACATGGTTGCCATGTGCTTTATGTGAGGGCTGCAACAAAGAAATAAAGTCCACGTAGTGTGATTGGGTTCCATAAGATTTGATACACTGTACAGCTCTAAATCCATTCTCACCTTCACCTGGGTGATAGAACGTGTGTAGGAGTATGATTTGGTGTCTTTCTGTAGGTGGAGGGAACGAAGGGTCTGTTCAGGAGCACCTAGAATCAGCTGAATAGAAATCCTTTTATTAATCCAATGAACTGCACATCCACAGATCCAATTAAATGTATTTAAAACAACGCAGCACTACATGGCACTGTAGAGCATTGTACAACTACATAGCACCATATAACTACCATCACTATTAGCTACTAGTCAGGACTATCACAGATAGAATATTCCAGACATTATATACTATTGTCTCCAGCAAATTCTGTGTGTACACCCAAATTTTTTGGTTCTGATGCTAAAGGTGGGTACACGCTGTACCAATCTGCAAGTACACAAAGTCACGATTGTCCTCCCTATATAAAGTATATGTAAAGTATAGAGAGAACGTTAGTGACCGCCATACTCCCTATATAAAGTATATATAAAGTATAGGGAGAACGTTAGTGACCACCATACTCCCTATATAAAGTATATATAAAGTATAGAGAGAACGTTAGTGACCGCCATACTCCCTATATAAAGTATATATAAAGAATAGGGAGAACGTTAGTGACCACCATACTCCCTATATAAAGTATATATAAAGTATAGAGAGAACGTTAGTGACCGCCATACTCCCTATATAAAGTATATATAAAGTATAGGGAAAAGTTAGGTGACGCCATACTCCCTATATAAAGTATATATAAAGTATAGGGAGAACGTTAGTGACCGCCATACTCCTATAAAAGTATATATAAAGTATAGAGAGAACGTTAGTGACCATACTCCTATATAAGATATATAAAGTATAGAGAGAACGTAGTGACCGCCATACTCCCTATATAAAGTATATATAAAGTATAGGAGAAACGTTGAGTGACGCCATACTCCCTTATAAAGTATATATAAGTATAGGGAGAACGTTAGTGACCGCCATCTCCCTATATAAAGATATATAAAGTATAGGGAGAACGTTAGTGACCGCCATACTCCCTATATAAAGTAATATAAAGTATGGGAGAAACGTTAGTGACCGCCATACTCCTATATAAAGTATATATAAAGTATAGGGAACGGTTAGTGACGCCCAACTCCTATATAAAGTATATATAAAGTATAGAGAGAACGTTAGTGACAGCCATACTCCCTATATAAAGTATATATAAAGAATAGGAGAACGTTAGTGACCCCATACTCCCTATATAAAGTATTATACAGTATAGGGAGACGTTAGTGCGCCGACTCCTATAAAAGTATATAAAGTATAGGGAGAACGTTAGTGACCCAACTCCCAAAAAAGTATATAAAGTATAGAGAGAACGTTAGTGACCGCCATACTCCCTATATAAAGATATATAAAGTATAGGGAGAACGTTAGTGACTGCATACTCCCATATTAAAGATTATAAGATAGGGAGAACGTTAGTGACCACCATACTCCCTATATAAAGTATAATAAAGAATAGAGGAGAACGTTAGTGACCGCCATACCCTATATAAAGTATATATAAAGTATAGAGAGAACGGTAGTGACCGCCATACTCCCTATATAAAGTATATATAAAGTATAGGGAGAATGTTAGTGACAGCCCATACTCCCTATATAAAGGATATATAAAATAGGGAGAACGTAGTGACGCCATACTCCCTATATAAAGTATATATAAGTATGGGAGAACGTTAGTGGACGCCCATACTCCCTATAAAAGTATATATAAAGTATAGGGAGAACGTTAGTGAACGCCATACTCCCTATAAAGTATATAAAAGATATAGAGAGAACGTTAGTGACGCCATACTCCCTATATAAAGTATATATAAAGTATAGAGAGAAGTTAGTGAGACGCATATACTCCCTATATAAAGTATATATAAAGTATAGGGAGAACGTTAGTGACCGCCATACTCCTATATAAAGTATATGTAAAGTATAGGAGAACGTTGTGACCGCCATACTCCCTATATAAAGTATATATAAGGATAGAGGAGAACGTTAGTGACCGCCATACTCCCTATATAACGTATATATATAAAGTATAGGAGAACGTTAGTGACTGCCATACTCCCTATATAAAGTATATATAAAGTATTGGGAGAACGTTAGTGACCACCATACTCCCTATATAAAGTATATATAAAGTATAGAGAGAACGTTAGTGACCGCCATACTCCTATATAAAGTATATATAAAGTATAGAGAGAACGTTAGTGACCGCCATACTCCCTATATAAGTAATATAAAGTATAGAGAGAACGTTAGTGAACGCCATACTCCCTAAAAAGTATATATAAAGTATAGGAAGAAAGTTAGTGACCGCCATACTCCCTATATAAAGTATATATAAGTATAGAGAGAACGTTAGGACAGCCATACTCCCTATAAAGATATATAATATAGGGAGAACGTTAGTGACCGCCCACCACTCCTATATAAAGTATATATAAAAGTATATAGAGAGAAGTTAGTGACCGCATTACTCCTATATAAAGTATTATAAAGTTAGGGAGAACGTTTGACTGCCATACTCCCTATATAAAGTATAGAGGAGAACGTTGTGACCGCCATTCTCCCTATATAAAGTATATATAAAGTATTGAGAGAAACGTGTGACCGCATACTCCCTATATAAAGATAAGAGAACGTTAGTGACCGCCATACTCCCTATATAAAGATATATAAAGAGAGAGAACGTTAGTGACCGCCATACTCCCTATATAAAGTATATATAAAGTATAGGAGAACGTTTAGTGACGCATACTCCCTATTAAAGTAGATATAAAGTATAGAGGAGAACTTTAGTGACCGCCATACTCTATATAAAGTATATATAAAGTATAGAGAGAAAGTTAGTGACCGCCATACTCCCTATATAAAGATATATAAAGTATACGAGAGAACGTTAGTGACCGCCATACTCCCTATATAAAGTATATATATAAAGTATAGAGAGAACGTTAGTGACCGCCATACTCCCTATATAAAGTATATATAAAGAATAGAGGAGAACGTTAGTGACCGCCAACTCCCTATATAAAGTATATATAAGTATAGAGAGAACGTTAGTGACCGCCATACTTCTATATAAAGAGAATATAAAGTAATAGAGAGAACGTTAGTGACGCCATACTCCCATATAAAAGTAATATAAAGTATAGAGAGAACGTTAGTGACCGCCATACTCCTATATAAAGCATAATAAGTATAGGTGAGAACGTTAGTGACCGCCTACTCCCTATATAAAGTATAATAAAGTATAGAGAGAACGTTAGTGACCGCCATATCCCTATAAAAAGTATATATAAAGTATAGGGAGAACGGTTAGTGACAGCCATATTCCCCATATAAAGTTAATATAAAGTATAGAGAGAACGTAGTGACAGCCATACTTCCCTATAAAAGTATATATAAGTATAGAGAGGAGAAGCTTAGTGACAGCCATACTCCCTATATACAGAATGTATAAAGTATATAGGGAGAACGTTAGTGACAGCCATACTCCCTATATAAAGTAATATAAAGTATAGGGAGAACGTAGTAACATGCCATAATCCCTATATAAAGTATATATAAAGTATAGGGAGAACGTTAGTGACCGCCATATCCCTATAAAAGTATATATTAAAGTATAGGGAGAACGTTAGTGGACAGCCAACTCCCTATATAAAGTAATATAAAGTATAGGGAGAACGTTATGTGGCCGCCCATAATCCCTATATAAAGTATGTATAAAGGATAGGGAGAACATTAGTGGACCACCATACTCCCTATAAAAGTATATATAAAGTATAGGGAGAACGTTAGTGACCGCCCTACTACTCTATATAAGTTATAAAAGTATAGAGAGAACGTTAGTGACCGCAAAATCCCTAATAAAGTATATAAAGTATAGGGAGAAAGTAGTGACCGCATACTCCCTATATAAAGTATATATAAGTATAGGAGAATGTTAAATGACCGCCATACTCCCTATATAAGTATAATAAGATAGGAGAACGTTAGTGACAGCCATACTCCCTATATAAAGTATATATAAAGTATAGAGAGAACGTTAGTGACCGCCATACTCCCTATATAAAGTATATATAAAGATAGGGAGAACGTAGTGACCGCCATACTCCCATATAAAGTATATATAAAGTATAGACAGAAGTTAGTGACTCCATACTCCCTATAAAGTATGTATAAAGTATGGAGAACGTTAGTGACCGCCATATCATATAAAGTATATATAAGTATAGAGAGAACGTTGAGTGACGCCATAATCCTATATAAAGTATATATAAAGTATAGGGAGAAACGTTAGTGACCGCCATACTCCCTATATAAAGATATATAAAGTGAGAGAACGTTAGTGACCGCCATACTCCCTATAAAAGTATAGAGAGAACGTTAGTGACCGCCATAACTCCTATATAAAGTATGTGAAAGTATAGAGAGAACGTTAGTGGACCGCCATACTCTCTATAAAGTATATATAAAGTATAGGGAGAATATTGACAGCCCTCCCCTATAAATATATATAAAGTATCGGGAGCAACGTGTTACTGCCACTCCCTAATAAAGTATATAAAAGTTAGTGGAGAACGTTATTAGTGACAGCATACCCTAATAAAGTATTATATAAGTATAGGGCGAACGTTAGTGACCGCCCATACTCCCTATATAAAGTAATATATAAAGTATAGAAGAGAACGTTAGTAGTGACTGCATACTCCCTATATAAGTATATATAAAAGTATAGGGGAACGTTATGACCGCCATACTCCCTATATTAAGTATAATAAAGTATAGGGAGAACGTAGTGACAGCCATACCCCTATATAAAGTATATATAAAGTATATGGAGAACGTTAGTTACTGCCATACTCCCTATATAAGTATAATAAAGTATAGGAGAGACGTTAGTGACCTCATACTCCCTATATAAAGTATATAAAAATATAGGGGAGAACGTTAGTGACATGCCATACTCCCTATTACTCTAATAAAGTATATATAAGTATTAGAGAGACACGTTCTGGAGCCTACTCTCCTATAAAGTATATAAAGTATATATTAAAGTATAGGGAGAACGTTAGTTACTGCCATACTCCCTATATAAAGTGAGACCACAATTAACTTCAAGTACAGGTAGCACAAGTAGTAACGTGTGATTGGCAGAACTAGGGCCAAATGTATGAATGGAACGAAGGGGTTAACACCCATTGCCACATCATGTCCAGGATGATTTCCCATAATATCCCATTACCAAGACTTTGTTACCGTTACTAACCTGATAAAATGAGTGGAAGTTTCTCTCGCCGATTTGTTGAACGATTACACGAGACTAAATAAGCAAAGAACACAGAGTGTAAATATCCCACGTACAATGAATTTGTATCCACGCTGTAACCACAATGATATATAATAGCTCATGGGTGCAGAATGGGATTTCCATAGTAGCTCATACAAGCGTATAAATGTGGTTGATGAATATAAACAATGGTCTGAGCTATTGGTCTTACTATTAGCGATGTTAATAATCAAGCAGAGATCTGCAGATGAACTGCTCACAGATTTCAATCATTTGTTGATGAATTCACAGAGAATGATCCCCAATTCAATACATTCTACAAAAATGTACTATCCTATGTAGGACCCCCTAAAACCCCAGATGAATTGTACTCACAATCTTTAATAATGCTTCTAGGCGGAGGAATCCAACTCTAAAACACCACGATCCACGTAAAGGGCAGTGGATCGTGAAACAGTATTTAGGATCGTACAATGTATCTGGGGTTTTGGGGGGGCCTACATAAGATATACATTTTTTGTAGAAGGAGTGGACATGTCCTTTAATTGAAAGGGCATCGCATCTTCACCCTCTGAACTAAACTCCGTGTCCTCCAACCTACTTTTTGCTATACTTTTCCAAAGATGCTTCTAAAGGTCCTTACCAGGCCCTGATCCCTCACCTGTAGGTTTCTGCTGCCACAACGTGTTTTTTACACGCAAGAACAGCAGCAGAGGAGGCAGCTTCAATAATGGCCATCAGCCATTGGACATGACGGCAACATCACATCTTTGACTGGCAGCCAATACCGAGACGCTGCAAAGGAGTATAATGTAAGTATAATGAACAGTGAGTTTAGGGTTGTCCTTAAAGTGTATCTTCACTGGTATAATCAAAATTTTGGTATTCAGTTTAATTGAAGAACAGGAGATAAAGGAGCGGTGTCTTACCTCCCGTTCTCCAATAAAACCTGCAGGAGCCAGGAGAGAAAGTAAGGAACTTACCTGATCGCTCCTCCACCGCATCCTCTGCAAAGCGCATAGAATACAGAGTCCGTCAGGACTTGTCAGAGGACGCGGCTGCTGCAGGTTTTATTGAAGAACGGGAGGTAAGACACAGCTCCTTTACCCACCATTCTTCAATTAAACTTACTACTTTCATTTTGATTATACCAGTGGAGATACCCTTTAAGCTGTATGCAAAGTTTAGTTCAGAGGGTGGAGATGCCCTTTAAAGGGAATTCCGTACCAACATTGCACAATATAAGTAGATAGTAGATTAGAAGTCACCAATGAGTTCCATGAGCATTTGGCAAAAAAGCACAAGGCAGCAAATAAAACAGTGAAATTCCTTTACTGAAAAAAACTTTTCAACCCTAGAAACTTTTTTTGTTTTAATATTTTGTGGGTAGATCCTGCTGGAAACCAGGTTCTCACCATATTCTTCTTGAAAATGAAATGATAATCTGATGGCCCATTTCTTACCTTCTCCAGTAAGTAGTTACTGATGTGCCCGCCAATGGGGTCTCCCTTAAAATCGAAGTTTATATCCATATACTTTCCGAATCGACTGGAATTATCGTTTCGATTTGTCTTCGCATTTCCAAATGCCTCCAGGACACAGTTTGATTTCAACAGCATGTTTTTTACCCTACAAAAAAATGACAGAAAGAATTAAAGGACTAAGCACTGCCACAATAGTCCCCCAAAACCTAGACCTAGCTAGGTTACAACCTTCCTCCTCGGCTCCTTAATATACTTACCAAGACCTGTTCCCTCGCATCTTTGCTGCTACTATTATGTGCCTTTTCAATGATTGGCTGAGAAGCGGTGTCTCAGCCAATGACTGATGCCGCTACTGGATTGGCCCGGTCTTGGTAAGAATATTTAGGAGCAGAGGAGGAAGATTTTAACCTAGCGAGGTCTAGGTTTAATCTGTATCTTGACTTACATCTGCAGGTTGGATAAATGGCTCTATATATTCAGTTTGTTGTTATGCCAGTAGTTCATGTGCATTGGCCCAAAGGGCATAATCAAGCAATATTGCATTTTCCTTACTTCTTTAATTAAACCCTCAACCCACGACCCCTCCCTCTGTCCAGAAATCAGCCTAGAAGATGTACTTGTTGCGGAGCCCGTCTTCAACAGGTCTGTGACACATGCAGGAGGCAGGGCTGGACCAGACCAGCATTGGTCTCCTGTTTTCTGCCCAACACCATAGTTGTGTATACACATTTTTTAAGGGAATCTGTTATATAAGGGATATGGGTTGAAGGGGAAAAGCTGTCTCTTTCCTTTATACTGGTCCTTGTATCCTAATACCTTAGAGAAAGCACAATCACAGATTGCAGCTGTTTCTGGCTTTCTTAACTGCATATCTAAAATGTAAAAATATCAACCACAATAGGGAAACATACTGAGGAACCATAAACACAATTAACATTCTTACATTTTCAACCTTAAAAGGACACTGTATTTACCTCTCCACTTCTGCTCTCTGGCTGGGATTGGTGATTGCTGCTATGTACTGCATAATGTACTTACTGGCTTCAGTCTTTCCAGCTCCACTTTCCCCTGAAATAATTATCGGAATGTTAGTAAAGAATTAGTAAAAAGCTGATTTTGTACCTAATGTGGAACCAAAAAATGTAAAATAAGTTTCCTGAATCACTTAATCATTACCATTCCTAGATATTCTCCCGGGACAATGGGTATGGAGCATTGGATGACAATTGGTATAGAGCATTGGATGACAATGGGTATGGAGGATTGGATGACAATGGGTATAGAGGACTGGATGACAATGGGTATGGAGCATTGGATGACAATGGGTATGGAGCATTGGATGCAATTGGATAGAGCAATTGGATGACCAATGGGTATGGAGCATGGATGACAAGTATGTGATGGATGACAATGGGTATGGAGCATTGGATGACAAGGGTATTGGGAGCATGGATGAACCATTGTATAGAGCATTGGATGGAACAATGGGTATGGAGCAGGATGACAATGGGGGATATGAGACGGATGACAATGGGTAATGGATGACATTGGATGACAATGGTATGGAGCATTGGATGGACAATGGGTATGGGAGCATTGGATGACAACATTGGTTTTTTTAGAGCATTGATGACAGGGATGGAGCATTGGATGACAATAGATGGAGGAATGGGTGCAATGGGTATGGAGGATGGGGACAATGGGCATAGAGGACTGGGTGACAATGGGCATGGAGCATTGGATGACAATAGATATGGAGGAATGGGTGACAATGGGTATGGAGGATTGGATGACAATGGGGATGGAGGACTGGGGGACAATGGGGATGGATTGGGTGACAATGAGGATGGAGGATTGGATGGCAATGGGTATGGAGCATTGGATGACAATGGGTATGGAGCATTGGGTGACAATGGGTATGGAGCATTGAGACAGGGTATGGGATTGGATGACAATGGGTATGGAGCATTGGATGACAATGGTATGGAGCATTGGATGACAATGGGTATGGAGCATTGGAGACAATGGTATGGAGCATGGATGACAATGGGTATGGAGCATTGGATGACTGGGTAAGAGCATGGGATCGACAATGGGTATAGAGCATTGGATGACAATGGGTATGGAGCTGATGACATGGGTATGAGACATGGATGCAATGGTATGGAGCATTGGATGGCAAATGGGTATAGAGCATTGGATGACAATGGGTAGGAGCATTGGATGACAATGGGTATGGAGCATTGGAGACAATGGGTATGGAGCATTGGATGACATGGGTATGGAGCATGGATGAAATGGTATGAGCATGGGATGACAATGGGTATGGAGAATTGGATGACAATGGGTATGGAGGATTGGATGACAATGGGTATAGAGCATTGGATGGCAATGGGTATGGAGCATTGGATGACAATGGGTATGGAGCATTGGGTGACAATGGGTATGGAGCATTGGATGACAATGGGTATAGAGCATTGGATGGCAATGGGTATGGAGCATTGGATGACAATGGGTATGGAGGATTGGATGACAAATGGGTATGGAGCATTGGGTGACAATGGGTATGGAGCATAGGGTGACAATGGGTATGGAGCATTGGATGACAATGGGTATAGAGCATTGGATGACAATGGTGTAAGAGCATTGGGTGACAATGGGTATGGAGCATTGGATGACAATGGGTATGGAGGATTGGGTGACAATGGGTACGGAGGATTGGATGACAATGGGCATGGAGGACTGGGTGACAATGGGCATGGAGCATTGGTGACAATAGATATGGAGGAATGGGTGACAATGGGTATGGAGGATTGGATGACAAGGGCATAGAGGACTGGGTGACAATGGGCATGGAGCATTGGATGACAATAGATATGGAGGAATGGGTGACAATGGGTATGGAGGATTGGATGACAATGGGGATGGAGGAGGACTGGGTGACAATGGGGATGGATTGGGTGACAATGAGATGGAGGATTGGGTGACAATGGGTATAGAGCATTGGATGACAATGGGTATAGAGCATTGGATGACAATGGGTATGGAGCATTGGATGCAACGTAATTGGTGATGTATAGAGCATTGGATGACAATGGGTATAGAGCATTGGATGACAATGGGTATAGAGCATTGGATGACAGGGTAAGAGCATGGGAGACAATGGGTATAGAGCATTGGGTGACAATGGGTTATGAGCATTGGATGACAATGGGTTATAGAGCATTGGATGACAAGGGTTAGGATAGAGCATTGGATGACAATGGGTTATGAGCATTGGATGTACACTGGGTATAGAGATTGGATGAAAATGGGTTTATAGAGCATTGGATGACAATGGGTTAGAGGATGGTGACATGGGTATAGAGCATTGGATGACAAGGGTATAGGAGCATTGGATGACAATGGGTATAGAGCATTGGATGACAATGGGTATAGAGCATTGGGTGACAATGGGTATAGAGCATTGGATGACAATGGGTATAAAGGATTGGATGACAATGGGTATGGAGGATTGGATGACAATGGGCATGGAGGACTGGATGACAGTGGGTATGGAGGATTGGTTGACAATGGGCATGGAGGACTGGATGACAATGGGCATAGAGCATTGAATGACAATGGGTATGGAGGATTGGATGACAATGGGTATGGAGGATTGGGTGACAATGGGTATGGAGGATTGGGTGACAATGGGGATGGAGAATTGGGTGACAATGGGTATGGAGGTTTGGGTGACAATGGGTATGGAGGATTGGGTGACAATGGATATGGAGAATTGGGTGACAATGGGGATGGAGGATTGGGTGACAATGAGGATGGAGGATTGGGTGACAATGGGGATGGGGGATTGGGTGACAATGGGTATAGAGCATTGGATGACAATGGGTATAGAGCATTGGATGACAATGGGTATAGAGCATTGGATGACAATGGGTATGGAGCATTGGATGACAATGGGTATAGAGCATTGGATGACAATGGGTATGGAGGATTGGATGACAATGGGTATGGAGGACTGGATGACAATGGGCATAGAGCATTGGATGACAATGGGTATGGAGGATTGGATGACAGTGGGTATGGAGGATTGGATGACAGTGGGTATGGAGGATTGGATGACAATGGGCATAGAGCATTGGATGACAATGGGTATGGAGGATTGGATGACAGTGGGTATGGAGGATTGGTTGACAATGGGTATGGAGGATTGGGTGACAATGGGTATTGAGGATTGGTTGACAATGAGTATGGAGGATTGGATGACAGTGGGTATGGAGGATTGGATGACAGTGGGTATGGAGGATTGCTTGACAATGGGTATGGAGGATTGGATGACAATGGGTATTGAGGATTGGTTGACAATGGGTATGGAGGATTGGATGACAATGGGTATGGAGGCTTGGTTGACAATGGGTATGGAGGGTTGGAAGACAATGTGTATGGAGGGTCGCATGATAAATGGGTATGGAGGATAGGATAAAAGATGACTCTTCCCAGCATTCAACAGAAAATCTCTTTCTGCACCAAGTGATGGAAAAAACTTTCTTTACTACCTAATGGATGTCCTTGTGTCCCTAATGAATATTTACTGGTTAACGGGCATCCAGTGAGCTATAATATTGAAATTGTACTGATAATGCTTGACTGCTTGCTATAAGGTAGGAGACTAAGACAAAAGGTTGCACTTTTTAACTATATATTATTAAAAGATGTTTGGGACAGGATGTGCATTGTCATTTTTTTTATATGTATTTTTCCATATTGGGCAGGCACTGTTCATTTTCAAATGTTTACCTGCTACAATACAACTGTACACAAGATGGCAGCAGGGACCGTGAATGAGTGTATGAAAGTCAAATTCCACTTTTTTGCAGAACTATCTATCCCTATTAAAGGGGAAGTTCAGGCTCTCAAAAAACAACGTTTATTGGAGCTCCAAGCATATAAACAAGCGCTCGTGTATATGCATCCGTCCAGTTGTACACTAATGTGGGGATAGCATGGGGTAAACTATAAATTCAACTGATTTTTCAAAATGTAAAACGAATACGTAGAATAACTAGGTATGCGGAATATAAACTAAGAATTTTAAAAATAATGATATTTTCCACCAAACTTTTCCTTTAAGCATAACACTATTTTGGTAAAACAGTAGTTAAGTTGGTCAAGCCCTAGCATCAGTGACTTGTATTAGACTTTATTATTAATAGTAAGGTAGAATATAAAGGTTCTGAGCCACAGGCAACATAGTAATGAAAAAATAGACAATGAATTAAGCAATGTCTTGGACAGTATGGTGGCTCAGTGGTTATCACAAGGAGTTCTGTTCTCCCAGAATGCTACTTTCATTGTAAGGACCTTAGGTGAATGGTTTAACTAATATAAAATGCCAATTACATACCCACCTGAGATTACTATACATGTGTCCTTGCATCGCCTTTTCATGGCTTTATATGCAGCATCAGCAATGGAAAAGAGATGGGGGGGTCTCTCGTATAATTCCCTCCCTTTATACTGCTCAATCGTTTCCTTTCCATAGATGGGGAGATTCTTGTACGGATTGACAGACACAACAACTTCCCCAATGAATGTGTAGATTCGCCCCTTCTCAAATCTACAACAGAGAATGTAAATCACACCAGATTACAAAACCAACAACTTGTTACACTTCAACAAAGTGCCCTCTACCCATATGTACACATAAATGGTATTGACACAAAATTGTTTTCTTTATATTGCCCATTTGTGAAAATTATTATTATTTTGTCCCCTATTTCTTTAGATATCCTGTCCTAAGCATCTTACATTCCAGCTGTCAATCAAGTGCCTTTTTATCATGAACTCTGCTGTGTGCAGTTTTTCTGTAATTGGAATGGTGACAGTTGGTATATGTGAATTGCATGGTGGGAAATTCCCTCTCCCAGTGCGGCCTCATTGTGATTAACAAGCATGCTTGCCCTTACAGAAAGTCAGATAGTCAGAGAGGGGGGATACTTATCCTGAACAAAACAAGTACTGGATTGAAATAATGCAGTGACACACACCTCAGTAAGGGCTGCTTCAACACACTACATTTTAAGTGGCAAAGAACCTAAGATTGGGAAAATATTTTGGAAAGTCTTGCACATTAAAATAACTAGGATCAATGTCTGGGATTGCACATGGTTTTCATCCCAGCAGATTACAGAATCATGGGATTTGCATGTCAGTATTATCCGTTCCTAGGTGTGGGCTGAGTTGCGTCATTACTGGCTTCTATGGAAATTCTCGGTCTCAGTTGACTATGAAATAAATACATGGGACATGATGTAAGATGATCCCCTAGTTAATGACGCTTCCCTTGTTATTTTGTTTGCAAATCCAACTCCCAATATTTTGCACAGATCGACGACCCAAACTGATATTTTCATTGATTCGACAGACAAATATTGTCTATAAATTCTGACCTGCTGTGTCAGCAAAGGTGAACTGCATTGCTTTTTAATGATTATTTATTGGTGCCTAGTATTTATATATTCCTTTTCTGTTAGCCTTTGCTATTCTTATTCAATTATAGTGTCAATACAGCTCTTGGTTGCAAATTTTAAAGGGCATGTCTACGCCCCAACCTACAATATTCTTGTATGTAACCCCCCAAACCCCATGTCCCCAATACTCACATGCCCCTAAGTGTGGATTATGAAATAGATCAGATTGTACATGCAATATTACTCCTACAACAGGAGTGTTACCCTCATGGACACAATCACAGAGAGAAAGTCTATTAAACATTTCACTAGCAACCACTGAATTATTTACTGTAAATGCCATCTGTAGCTTTATTTATCCCTTACCACTTCATTTTACTTTCAGGCAGTTCACTTTATTGCCCATATAAACTGATTATTTACACTGAACATTACCTGGTAAGGAGAGCGGAGAAAGTTTGACAAAAGGTCGTGCCTTTCGTAGGATGGACTGAGATTTACCCTTTCGCCCAACCCCTTTTTTTAAAAACTTTACGTCCCTCCTGATGCATTATTGGTAATGTTAATAAACCTCTGCTTTGGGCAGCATTGATGGCATACTGGGTACGCTGGTTTCCTTCACAATCACAAAGACATATTGATAGGGTGCAGAGACTGTAAGCTCTTGAGAGAAGGGCCTGATATAAATGATTACAGTAACTGGAAAGTGCTGGATAACATTCCTAAATGATATAACAAATAATTACCGACCACTGATCATTATTGATGACATCGTTTAGGACTGTTTATAAAGCTATAATTTACAAGCACTTTTGTGTTATTTCTATTACATATTAACCAGGTACGGTAAGATTCCACTCCCTGGTCCAAGTGAAAAATAATAATAAATAAGGTTGATGTGAAATACATTATAACAAATAAAACCCATTCCAACCTCCCACTGCAACACCCAAACTCCCACGAACAGGATCAGATTCCAACCTGTTTATAGAAACATTCTGCCCCTTCACTGCTATGAGCTGGAATGTCTATTGCAGACATCTTGCTTACTCAATGGTTAGTCACAGGGAAAAAAAACTTCAGCAAGACTGGAAGCACAGCTATATATAGGTCTAGTAACTCCTACTTCCCCACATCAGTTCCCAGATTTCATATAAAGACTCTTTATTCAGCAACGGCACATGGAGTGGGGCCCAGAGTGAGCAGTAAGGTAGATCAGAAGGCAATGTCTCAGTTAGAAACGCTATGGCCAGCTTATACAAACAACCAGATGGGTCAAAACAGGCATCCAGCCAAGCTATGAATGTAGTAGAGGATATTGGGATTTGCATTTAAAGGGCACATCCATACATAAAATCCTTGGATTTGGGAGTGACTAGTTTTTGGTATTGTCCTTTACTGTAGTTAGTGACATCATAATCGAAATGACATCATCATAATCTAAATTTCAAAAGAAATGAGGTTTGAATAGATTGCCTAGACACACTGTTATATGATGAATATAATATGCAATGAGTCAGCTCATACCTGATCCATAATGGGATCACTGTTTGTAGGTTGTTAATAGCTGTGAATATGGTACATAGGATATCAAGTACTTTTTGCCTTTAGTTCCCCTTTAAAGCTGTAGGGGAGGAGATGCAATGTTCAGGATGCCACAAACCAAAACACATGGAGAGAAAATAAAACCAACTCCTTCACCCATTGGACTTCCAAATGTGTCATCAGCCACCCACACCCTCTGCACTGTAGACACGGACTGAGTTCAGACAGGAGATGTAATAAGGGTGCAGTGTTATAAACCTTCCATATGCCCAGTATGATTACTGCAGATATTGTTGCATTTAACACAATCACTAATAGTCAATGTTGCAGTTCAACATCCAAAGGCCTGCATCTAATTTCATACATTGCCGATTTTCACACCTGTTTTATCCATATAACACCAACCTCTGGATCATACTACCAGATATGGACAGAGGATTCTGGGGATTGTAGTACAGGTGGCTACATCTCCACAGGGAACTTTCTTGCCTTTTCCATTCTGACAAGATCAGACAATCTACCTCCTCCGTAGGGAATGAATCCCTATTTATCCCTTAGGCAAGGAGGATGTAGAGATCAACAGGTTCGTGTGATTATCCAGTCCCCGGGGAGATGATAATTGTTTACAAAAATGGAAAATCACGAAACTAAATCCATTGCATGGTAACCGGAAACCACACAGATTCCCTCTCAAACCTACAGCTTCAATTGTACAATTATTATTGTTTTTACATAAAGGTTTCCATTGGCTACAGCATCATGTATACATTCCGCATCAC
Source organism: Hymenochirus boettgeri (assembly GCA_019447015.1). Taxonomy (NCBI): domain Eukaryota; kingdom Metazoa; phylum Chordata; class Amphibia; order Anura; family Pipidae; genus Hymenochirus; species Hymenochirus boettgeri. Next base: position 78,938,577 of record CM033476.1, on the reverse strand, counting down.
CTGTCCTATTTCCCCTTAGAAATCCATATTTATAACCACCAACCTTTCTGTAACTCCTACTGCTCTATATGGTAAAGCACTGAGCATGCCTGAATCAGCCAGTGACTTGCAGAAGAGGAGGGGTTAGAAGTATCAAGTCCTGAATTCACACAAGTGTGTCTCTGGTAAGTAAACTAGATAATATAACAAGGGATATCCTGTTCTTAATGGGAGTTTATGGGGCTGAACATGCCATATCATGTGGAGACAGGATGCAAAAGGCAATAAAATGCTAACAAACACTTTTTAAGATGATTTCTATATTTTAGAAAATATAAAAACAAGCTTCTTTACCTAAATCTATAGCACAAGAATAAGTATTGGGGGAGCACACTAAGTAGGTGAATCCAAAATTGTGTTTATTACAACAACATATACGACGTTTCGGGACGCACTGTCCCTTCCTCAAGTACAATCAGTGTGAATAAAACATCAACCTTTTAAAACCCTAAACCCCACCTCCAAATCATGTGACCTCATGAGTGACACACAGGGGCCCAACAAGAGGCTACCCATACAATGTGACAATTCCTTACCTAAATCCCAGTTCAATGGTGGGTGCCGCCTTTATTAACCATTACTAAAATTAATGACGGTATGACATACCAGATGAAAAAAAAACAAGTGAGAGCAATAGTCATCACATATTACACAGTGGACTCTACTGGAATCTGTAATATGCCACAATTCACAAATACACTTACCCAATTAACCATTCATGCAGCAAACTTGCCAATGAAAATGTTTGCGATTGGTCGCTCTTAAGGCATGCATGGCCGTATCTGATTGGAGTTGCTTATTATCAAGCCAACTTTGGGGCCAACTTTGAAGCTCCCAGAATAAAAAATCTGATCCACCAAACTTAATTTGTAAAAATCCTGTGAACATCATTTATACAGTTTATTACTCTTACAAAGACTTGGAAATCACAAGCACATTGCACATGCACTTACATCTACACTTCAGCCTCTAATCTCAAAATCTGTTTTCATTTAGTAGGGACATTTTTGTGGTGTAATTGACTTATTCCACAGGGAGGAATAGTGCAAACTAGACATTCCAGTGAACAGATCTTGGCTGGATCTCTTTAGGGCGATACACAGCTCTGTCTGGTAAACTTCAAAAGATGCTGGACCAGGCATGTGATCAGAGCAGGGTACCATTTATGTCTAGGATTCATCTGTGTCTATGTGGCAGACATTGTTAGGGGTAAGACAAACAGAACTGGGAGTTATTGAAACAAACAAGCAGCAAATCAGAGGTACAGATATAAAGATGGATCGTATCCATACCCAATTAGGTTTATATATACAAAGACAATTTTGAGGATATTTATAAGAATGGTAACAGCAGTGACAACATCTTTAAAAGGTGGAACAGAAAGGATATTGTAAGGATGATCAAATACTCCACTAACCTGCCAACATTCCTAAATACTGCCCATCCTGATCGCTGAATCTTATTAATAATTAATTGAGTTATAAGAGTGACCCAACAACTAGAGATGATAAGCATAGCAAGCACTATGGGCTACTAGAGATGATAACCATAGCAAGCTCTTTTGGCTACTAGAGATGATAACCATAGCAAGCTCTATTGGCTACTAGAGTTTATACCCATAGCAAGCTCTATGGCTCTAGATGGCACTAGAGATTATAACCATAGCAAGCACTATTGGCTACTAGAGATGATAACCATAGCAAGCTCTTTGGCTACCAAAATGTTGTCAATAGCAAGCTCTATTGGCTACTAGAGATGATAACCATAGCAAGCACTATTGGCTACTAGAGATGATAACCATAGCAAGCTCTATTGGCTACCAGAAATGTTAACAATAGCAAGCTCTATTGGCTACTAGAGATGATAACCATAGCAAGCTCTATTGGCTACTAGAGATGATAACCATAGCAAGCACTATTGGCTACTAGAGATGATAACCATAGCAAGCTCTATTGGCTACCAGAAATGTTAACAATAGCAAGCTCTATTGGCTACTAGAGATGATAACCATAGAAAGCACTATTGGCTACTAGAGATGATAACCATAGCAAGCTCTATTGGCAACTAGAGATGATAACCATAGCAAGCACTATTGGCTACTAGAGATGATAACCACAGCAATGGTGTATTTTGCTCTTGTGTGCAACACCGTCTCTCTCTCTCACTTTAAAAAAACATTTTGGCCATTGGAACATTGACAACCCTCCGGGCAAGACATAGACACCAGGGACAACTTCTCTCTCTCTCTTGAAAACACAGGAATAAACACAAAAGCCTTTCGCCCCCTACGTAAAGTCCTGACCTCATTCTGTGGTTTCTAGTCTGCGTGTTTGGAACTATTTCACCTACTTGTTAACTTTGCATTGCACAATATTTTACACATGGCACACTGACAAGCAGGGACACCCCAATAGTAGTACACAGAATAACTATGCAGGCATCGTTTTCTGTTGATATATGACACACTGGTGATAGGGTTTCCATTCCCAGAAGGTCATTTGTCATTTCCACTTTGTCATTTCCAGTCTGCACCGATTCCATTTAAACTATATTAAAGGGCAATTATACTGGTTCCACCCTCCCAATAAAAGTACCAGGTCTAGGATCATCAAATCTTCGGTCCCGCTGGCATTTCAGTGTATCGGTTGAAATATTGGATGGTTTCCTGTGCTGCCTACCGTTTGTTTGTCCAAATTGGACAAACAGGAGATCTGACGCGTCTAATAACCACGCCAGATCGTGCGTTCCTTGTGTACGATCTGTCGTTGGCTACTTTTGTCGCAACTGGCAGCCCCTTGTCCTGGCCAACCTAAGCATTAAATATACAGCTTGGGCAGTTGCTCTGATCAAGGTAACTATAAAACATGATATAAGCAGGTTCTTCCTACTAAACCAGTTGTTTCTTGCACATGTTGTGTAAGATATAAAATTTTGCAAAAGCCTTACATCATTTGAACCCTGTATTAATATGTAAACAATCCCCAAAGTCCCTGTAGGAACAGCATGTTCTGTAGTCTTAACCATTTGTACGGTAGGAGTGGGTTTGCTCCACGATGGCAAAATCCTGTTACGTTGACACACAAACAGACACACCCGTGGTAAAACGCTTTCTAATTTAAGAGAAAGTCAATTGCAGGATAACATTGTGGTCACACTTCATTCACAGTGTTTACAGTGATAGGTGGGGTTGTCTTAGTTAAATATGGAGGTATTTTTCAAGATGGTATTTGATTAAATCCCCATACCAAAGTTCATGCCACGTGTCCTATTCTATTACTCATATACCACAAAGATAAGACGAATGTTAGACTACATTTAGTTCCCCTTTAAAAGTATTTTAGTATCAAAGATTCAAAATAAATACTAGCTTTGCAGTATGTAGTGGTACACCACCTGCCTACACAGCCAATCATTGGCCAATCATTTGAAAGTATTACCTTTGCCAAGATTCTCGCCACTGACCAAGACTGAAAAACTATCAAGGAGATTCAATAAAAGTTCTTATGGTTAAAAATGGGGCTAATTTACCCCCAACCAATCAGATGTTAGCTTTCAAATGTTAAATAATATCTGATTGGTTGGGGCAAAATTAGCCCCATTTTTAACCATAAGAACTTTTATTGAATTTCCCTCTATATATGTTAGCTATATTAGCCTCTAATGAAACTATTGAAACGTTTTTTTTAAATTGAGTGGCAATCTTACAGACTTTGTGAAAGCAGCGTATACATATAACGACATACAGAATCATTTTGTGTCCGTGTCACAAGCGCCAGTTCACTGGGCACGTGACCTGACCAATCAACGCTCTGTTACGACACTCCATATTCACTTCAATGCAAACATAAAACAATATTGCCAGCTGTGGCCTTTATTTTTTTCCTACTGAGGACCAGCCTGCCTGTAGGTCCATTGTGCAGAAATCATGGAACGAACATCCCAAATGCTAAAATCATACAATCCTACATAGCTTTTGGCGTTGCCTTTACAGGTGAACTGTATTCACTCTTTGTACCCTCCCCTGTGAACTCCCAGAGTTAAATGTTCATAGGAAGACTCGCTTGTTTCTTTTAGTGCAGCAATTGAGATATAAGCAGATAACAGCTACGGTTATGAACTTTGTGCTGTGACAGCACCAATAAAATCTCCCTTATCTTCCTATCTGACCATCAATCCTATTGATCCAGGATAAGGAAACCTCACCAGCAAGATTTTATGTAAATCATATACAATTCTTCTACTTAAAATGTTGAGTTATTTAAGTAGAAGAACAAAGTCTGAAGCAGCCCATACATATATCCGATTTTACTGAGCGATCTCGCGACATTAGACCAATCCTGCCAGAACCGCCTTTTCCTTTCTTCTATGCAACCGACATGTGATCGCAAATCCCATTCATTTTGCAGTCGCATAGAAGAACGGGGAAGACGGTTCTGGCAGGATCGGTCTAATATTGCAGGAGCACTCGGTCAGGTAAGTAAAATAGGATATATGTATGTATGGCCACCTTGACTCAGGACTCATGGGAAGATTCTGGCGAACAGTCAACCGGGATGCAAGCATCAGTTTGCACAGCCATTCATAGGAGACCGTACGATTGACAGTGATTTACCGGCATGTACGATTATCCTATTCAGATGAAGGGATGACCACCATTGGTCATGTACGATTATCCTATTCAGATGAAGGGAGGACCACCATTGGTCATGTACATTATCCTATTCAGATGAGAGATGACCACATTGTCATGTACGATTATCATCAGAGAAGGGATACCACCATTGGTCATGTACGATTATCATTCAGATGAAGGGATGACCACCATTGGTTCATGTACGATTATCCTATTCAGATGAAGGGATGACCACCATTGGTCATGTACGATTATCCTATTCAGATGAAGAGATGACCACCATTAGTCATGTACGATTATCCAATCAGATGAAGGGATAACCACCATTGGTCATGTACGATTATCCTATTCAGATGAAGGGATGACCACCATTGGTCTGTACGATATCCATTCAGATGAAGGATGACCACCATTTCATGTACGATTATCTTATTCAGATGAAGGGATGACCACCATTGGTCATGTACGATTATCCATCAGATAAGGGATGACACCATTGGTTTGTACGATTATCCTATTCAGATGAAGGGATGACCACCATTGGTCATGTACGATTATCCTTTCATGAAGGGATGACCACCATTGGTCATGTACGATTATCCTATTCAGATGAAGGGATGACCACCATTTGTCATGTACGCCTGAAAAATCACTGCATATATTTTGGAGAGATCGACCGATGTAAGGAAATATCTGTTTGTGTGTATCCAGCCTAAATAATCCCAAACATGGCCATACCTCAGGACTTTTTTACCTCCATGCTCCAAAGCACAAAAGGGGAAGTGTTTATTTTACTTTTAGTCCCAGAAACTGATAATTAAAGCAATGTCATATTTGCATTTTATTGAATTCCTTACTAGAGATACAGCTTATGTCCTCCAATTACTTCTAACCCTTCCTTCTGAACCATCCCTTTAATGCCAATGCCTTTATATGGGAAGTATCTATTATACCCCAAGTCTCCTAGTCTCTCATATGGAGCTTAGAAAGGAAAGTCTCTGCAGTTGATAGCCCTATGTACAACCGGTGGAGGAGCAGTCGGAGCTTATTTGGGGGGGGATGTTTTGGTGTGTACATGCCCTTTAACGATAACATTTGTGCCCTCCCAGATAAAAGCATGTGTCTCCAGTTTCACCTACTGCATGGGTAATCTTTATCACACAATAAGAGTTAAAATTACTGTGACAAGCAGAACATCATCCTACTGGCATCCATAGTGCCCAATGTCACTTTAATAGACCGCACCACCTTAACATCTGTGCACATCTGTCTACAAGATGCTGATCACTATGTGGAAGGCTGAATCAAATATAAAAATGACCCTGAATCAACTTTCTAATGTTGGAAATAATTTCAGAGTGATCCATTTTATTCAGGTTTCTAGTTACAGTATTTACAAGTATGTAGTTGCCCATTATTGGTGCATTTTATACCCCCTTGCCAGAGTTTTTTAGGAAGCAACTGGATGACCTACCCAGGATCTCTCTGTAATCAAAAACCCATTGTTTATGGGAGGTTGGGCGTTGGAATTTAAGGAAATGCCAGTTGATTTCACAAGAATGCAGACATGACAAGTGACAGTGACTATTTGTAACTATTTTTGTAGGTAGGATTTAGAAAATCCATTCAGGTCTATTTACATTTTATCTCTCCAGAAACCTCTCAAATTTAAAACGTGTTTTTTTGTTTTTTTTTAACACAACTTGTTTTTCGAGCAACCAAAACCAGAACATTTACATTTCAGCAGCTACTGACTTATGATTAGTCCCAATGATAATGGTCCAACCTTTGCCTGCAGCCCCTGTAGATTGGATTTCACTGCAGCTATCAGAAACATCAGCTCTGCCACTGGTCTAGGCATGCTCCGTGTGCTTCACCCATGGAGAAATGTAATTACAGTGCTTGCTGCACTTACTTATTTCATGTAGTTATATCTCCAGTTAGAAGGGCAAATGGACCTCAGCAATTGTCATGCTAAGTTTGGACAATATTTTAGCCTTTATATTTCCTTTAAAGGGCATGTCCACCCCCTCACTACTGGCCCCACCATGTAGTGTAGTAAAATCCTTACCTTACATCCCAGCTCCATAAGGTTCTCCTGTAGTCCCCCCCCCAAAGTCCCAAAAACTGCCCACCAGGAGGATAGCAGAGTCCATATAGGACTCTGCCTCCTACCTGGCCTCCGGGAGAAGTTTGGCATGCGTACTGCAGCCCTTCTCCCCCTCCCTCCCGTTACCATAAAACCCCTTGCCCGTATAATAGAACATCTTCCCCCAGCCCCAACCACATAAAAATAACTGTAAGAAAGTGACCAGAACTCTACTTACCTTCCCTCTCTCCACCGGCATTCTGAGAAGCCGGCAGCCGCGTCCGTGATTGGCTGCCTCTCAGCCAATCACGAACGCGGCTGCCGGTCCCGCCCCCTGCTTGCAGTGTCTTGCAAGCAGAAGGCCGGGCGTCGGAGGAGAGAGGGAAGGTAAGTAAAGATTTGGTCACTTTCTTAAATTATTTTTATGGCGGTTGGGGCTGGGGGAGGGTATTCTATTAAAGGCTAAAAGTTGTTAAAAAGGGTGGACATGCCCTTTAAGAAATCATTAAAACCGCACGGACTGTTCAGTTATTATTATGCCAACGTTTTTTGTAGCACTTTAGAATTACGTTTACATTATGTAAACACATGATTTAAGCACATTTATTTGACACATACATATCAGAATGTCTTGATTGTGGGGGAAACCGGAGTGCCCGGATGAAATCCACGCAAGCACGGGGAGAACATACAAATTTCTGAATTGAGAAAGCCAGTCGGATGACTAGCGAAAAGTCTTCAAGAACTAAACATTAAGTCTAGTTGATCTAACTGAATACAACAGATATACCGTGACCTGGATGAATGAATATTACACATATACCATGTGAATATTACAGATATACCGTGACCTGGATGAATGATATACAGATATACCGTGACCTGGATGAATGAATATTACAGAATTACCGTGACCTGGATGAATGAATATTACAGATATACTGTGACTGGATGAATGAATATTACAGATATACCATGACCTGGATGAATGAATATTACAGATATACCATGATCTGGATGGAATGAATATTACAGATATACCGTGACCTGGATGAATGAATATTACAGATATACCGTGACCTGGATGAATGAATATTACAGCTATACCATGACCTGATGAATGAATATTACAGCTATACCATGACCTGGATGAAGAATATTACAGCTATACCATGACCTGGATGGATGAATATTACAGATATACCGTGACCTGGATGAATGATATTACGAGTATACCGTGACCTGGATGGATGAATATTACAGATATACCGTGACCTGGAGTAGAGAATATTACAGATATACCATGACCTGGATGAATGAATATTACAGATATACCATGACCTGGATGAATGAATATTACAGATATACCATGACCTGGATGAATGAATATTACAGATATACCATGACCTAGATGAATGAGAACCTTCACAAGCATTGTCCAAGGGTGGATTCGAACTCAGGACTTCAGGACTGCAAGGCATCAGTGCTAACCACCGTGCTGGCTAAACAAGCATTGCACTGTATTAACCATTAGACCATGGATAACCTTATACCAAAATGTATAATGCAGTACAATGCAGGTTAATAACAGATGTAGAATATAACCCATGTAAATAGGACAGTAGCAGAACTGGTCATGTTATAAATGTCCCACAGTGTTATTAACACCATATGGATCATATGCTGCTCTGTATTCTTATTCTTCTTACACTCACATGATTCAAAGGTATAGCGCTAGCTACATGTTCTAGGTTCTGATCCAAAATGACTGCAATTTGCAATTGAATAAAAAGATAAAAGGAAAATATAACCTTTGGATCTATTTGTACAACACAGACATCAGTACAAAGAGAGGGAGATGGAGATAGAGATAGGAGACACAATCATTCAAGGGAAACCGACCCACTAAATCTAGAAAGGCTCAATGAATAGAGGAAAACAAACACAGGAAGCATATACTAGTAGGGTGATTAAGTCTTTAAGCTGCCCATACATGGGCAGATGTTTTTGGAATGATCAGAAATCCAATTGGAAGAACCGGTTGAAGTTTCAACTTGAAATCTGCGGGAGATGGGTCGATGGGTCCCAACCTCGTTTTTCCGATAAACTATTATGGTGGGATCAATGGGTCCCGACCTTCGTTTTCCCAATAAACTATTATGGTGGGGTCGATGGGTCCCGACCTCATTTTTCCGATAAACTATTATGGTGGGGTCGATGGGTCCCGATCTTTGTTTTTCCGATAAACTATTCCAATATTGTCGAAAAACTCCTGTGTATGGGGGGCTTTAGATAACATATTATGGTAATTTTAGCTTTGCTTCTCCATTAAACTGATTACAAACAAGGATGCAGCTATTCTTAAACTGCAACATCCAACATTGTTCAAAGCACTAGAAAAAATGACGGGTCCCTGTCACCCCCCCCTCCCCAGCGCTACCCAGATCAGCTGTATTTAAACACTCGATCAAATGCAGGCACCATGTTTATTGAATGGTAGACTGCTGGTCCAAGTGGTAGGGTCGAGACCTGTGTGTATAAGGCTTTCAATGTCTTTACGGATGAGGCACAAAACATCTAGGGCTGCATTTATTTTTTCCAAGGTCTTCATTTTAATTACACTGGTAATATTCTACCACAGATAAAAAACGCTTATCTGTTAGGAATGATCATTGAACTGCCTATACACATATTTCTTGGCCTTTGTATTTGCTGAGACAGCAGCCGAGATTCTCCCATTTACAGTAAACAGGAGTGTCTCCCACTGCTTGGATGTTCTTCCCGACCACCCCCTGGATAGCCTAGGGCAGGCTACTGCTACAGAAAGTCTAGATAGATAAATAGACTATATTACAACAAATTGGCCCAATCAGCAATGGCTGTACCATTTAGTTCCTTCCTTTAAGGATCACTAAACCCCAAAATTAAATTTGTATTCCCTGGAATATCACATCCATAAGTAAGAGCCACAACAGTGTATTATATAGGATTTAATGTAAATGTATGGTTTGTCCAGTTAGCAGCTGTCAGTCATGGATGTAACATATGACATCAGAGCAATTCCCCTAGCTGCCCCTAAGTACGAGAACATTTTGCTGCATAGCAGGTTAGTCCTTACATCTGTCAACTAGGAGGGCACGTTTCTCTTTCCAGTAACTCATCAATCAGCTACTTTCTACACCTTGTGCTATAAAGAAGGGAGAGGGAGGAAGTGCCTGGACTGTTTACTCTAGTCTTTATAATACTGTATGTTTGGGAAGAAATCACAGAAGAACAAGCGATACATTTATTTTTATCAGTAGCTTATGGGCTAAAAGTTAAAGGACATGTCCACTCCATTTTTGGACTTTTGCCCATTAGTAGCTATCCTGCCCCCAGCCCCAACCGCCATAAAAGATTTTACTGGAACTTCCCCGATCTTTACTTACCTCACCTCTTACCGCACAATTAGAATAAACGCGCACATACTGAGCAGTAAAAGCTGCCATACTGCTTCACTGTTTGATAGGCCAGCCACGGGAGACTTATGGGGATTACTACATATGATCCATCAAGCACAAATAAATTTAGCTGTGACTTGTTTCTCTACCTAGTGCGATAGATCCCGAAAAAGGCAAATTCCAACCTGTGCGTACTCAATGTGACATACGCCCGTTAGATGTTACAAACAATCGACATTCGATCTGACAAATCGGCCATAACATCTAACGCCCCATCCAGACAATATCAGTTGTAAAGAAATCTACTTAGATGGTTGTCAGAAACCACAGCAGGTAAGCTGCAGTGTATGGCTGCATAGGCTCCTTTACTGCACCGATCACATTTCTTTCTGTAAAACTGGTATTTTTCTAACCAGCAAAAAGTTATAAGTCCCCAATTGTGCTTCTCATTTAAAGTAAAGACAGAAGACAAGTTACGTTCAGGAAACATCATTTCCCTTTACCAGTGAATTGAAAATTTGGAAAGGTTTCTGCAAAATGCCGAGATCTGGCCAAGCTTAAATAAAAGGAATAATGATATCTTGCTGTGCCAATGCTAAATTTGTTTTCCATTTTTCGTCATTTCCTTCCCAGATCCCGGGCTCCCAGACATTAAATCACAAGGCAAAGCTACTTGGCATACCTCTGAGACGAAGTTAAAGGGGGGCAAAAGGGAATGAATAGCGTGGAGGAAGAGGGAGTGTCTTACTTACCATAACACAGAATCAAAACACACAAGAGGAATAAAATCTGCTGGGGAAAAAGACGGTCCATGAAAAGAAATGCAGGTCAACATTTGTAATGGTCGACCATTCAAATTACTTTTATAGGGATGAGTAAAAGACAAGGGCTCACCCGCATAATCCATAATATATCACATTCGGGACGATTTACCCGCAGGGCTCTTTTATGGATTCCTTGTGCCGACTGCGTAGGTATCGCAAAAGACACCCAAGTGCAACAAATTCAATATGCGATTTACACTACTTATAGCGTGGCTATTTAAAGCAAGCTCATAGCCGTCGTTAAAGGGCAATTTCAGCCAAAAAATAAATATGTATTTATAGCCTAATAACCCCCCAAAAACCATACTTTAATCCGACGCTCCCACGCTAATATACTTAGGTTTACTTCAGCCGATCCCTTGCCAAAGTCCCGCCTCCAGCTTTCTGTTTTGAGCCGGTTACGAGCAGAGCGCCATTGGTTGTGACATCACCGATGTGGCCATGACTGACAGTACATAACTGAAAGAAGGCAGGAGGCGGGACTTTTGGTAAAAGTAAGTATAACTCAGCGTGGCAGCATCGGATTATGGTTAAAACGCAACTAAGCTTTTGGAGGGTAATTAGGCTAAAAAAACTATTTTTTTGCTGGCCATTGATCAGAGCGATTGCGTGTTGGGTAGTTGTGTATTATATAATCCTGGAGGGTTGTAGCATGAAGTTGCCATGCTAGATAAACACAAGCTTTGACAAGCAGTGCTCATTTCGCGCCAGTCTGTATCTGTGTAGGCATTGGCTATGTATGCACACACCCTGTGAAACATTGTAAAATATGAACTTTACACGGTAAATCCCATTAACTTATAAAAAGGGTGGGGTGAGGTCAATGGCTTTTTTTTTTTTTTAAAGTAACTCTGACATTGTACTCACCTGACTTTCAGATTCTCCATGAATTCCTGAATAGTGACCGAGTCCATAAGAACAAAGTCCGCCTTTCCAAACTGCAGCCCCTCTTGTTCCGCCATATTTGTTGATAAGACCCCCCCAAGTGCAGTAATACAGTTAGTATGACCCAGTTACCATTCACATGTAGCCACGGTCACACCTGCCGCAGTGGTTTCCACTGTAACTACAGTTATGTCACTTGAATGGGAGGATCAGTCATTCAAATCTCTTCCTAATAAATAACCAGGAAAACAAACCACATTAAAACACAATAACAACAGCCCAAGGGGGGCTCAGACCCTGCCAGCAGGGATGGCGTCTGTCTCCGTCTGTCCCAAGATGTCTCAGTGTAAAGCCCTGGTACCAAGTGATGCTGTGGAAGTGCCCTGGGAGTTCTCATTCATTTACAAGCAGTCTCACACGGTGTGCAGTGCTAGTTGCATTGTCTCTTTCCTGGAAGTCTGTTGGAGTTGGAATACTTCATGTAGCACAGGGCAGATCCAGGGCTCTGTAATGGAATGGGGGTTATAGAGCAGGGATCTCCTTACAGAGTGTGAACACTGAACAAACTTACAGAGCCATAGACAGGAAGATGGAATGGGGAGAGGTGAGCTGGGAGGGGAGGGGAGGGGGAGAGGGTGGAGCCAGCAAAGAGAGGGTGGGGAGAAAGGTGAGGCAATCAGAGGGGAGGGGCAGAGAAAAGGTGTGCTTGGGAAGGAAGGGGAGGGGCAATGAACTCACCCAAATACTGGAACTGTCAGTCTCTCAGCTTGCAGCCTCCATGGAGCATGCTGGGAAGTGAAGTTTTTGTAAGAGATTGTTTGAACTTATTCATTTAGCTCAGGGATTCAATGCTGGGAGTTACAGTTTACAAACACCTGGAGGGGCGCAAGTTTGAACGAAGCTGAAGTTGGTTTCTTATTCAAAAAAGTTGGTTTCTTTTTCAGTTAGTTTCTTATTCGCCGACTGAAGTTGGTTTCTTATTCGGATTTGAATAAGAAACTGGTGTATTGCAATAGGTAAACGAGTTTGGGCCACTGAAAAATCACCGCAGACAGACACGTACATACCCCTGGCACATAATTCAGTTGCGTCCATCCTGGCCCAAATTGGTTTTGGGCATGCAAGTTGGCACCAAAGTCTGCAAGATAGCCATTTTAGCAATTTGAATAAGAAACTGGTGTATTGCAATAGGTAAACCAATTTGGGCCAGGCTGGACTCAACTGAATTATGTGCCAGGGGTACGTACGTGTCTGTCTGCGGTGATTTTTCAGTGGCCCAAAGCGGTTTACCTATTGCAATACACCAGTTTCTTATTCAAATGGCTAAAATGGCTATCTTGCAGACTTTGGTGCCAACTTCCATGACCAAAACCAATTTGGGCCAGGCTGGACTTAAGTGAATTATGTGCCGGGGGTATGTACGAATCTGTCTGCGGTGTTTTTCAGTGGCTCAAAGCGGTTTACCTATTGCAATACACCAGTTTCTTATTCAAATACGAATAAGAAACCAACTTCAGTCTGCGAATAAGAAACTAATTGAAAAAGAAACCAACTTTTTTGAATAAGAAACCAACTTCAGCTTCGTCAAGTTTGACCTGATTTAGCAGGTCCACACTGATTACATGTAAACTGCAGCAATTCAGATTTCCGTGCTGCGTGTAGCTGGCACTCAACTTGCGGCTTCTAAACAGCTGTTTGGCGTGATTTCGGGAATGGATGCCGTCAATTGAAACATCCAGCTGACGCCCGACGGCTTCGCGTGTCACTTGCATTACCGTGATCTTGCACCGCGGTCCGCACAAAGTTGCGCAATCGGAGCACATGCAATTTGCAAAAAAAACGTAAATGCCTGCGGTCCGAAAACAGCAATGTGGCCACCAACACTGACATGCACTGCTCTGCGTTTTGCAAAATGCAATCGGAAGTGTGGGAAGTGAAAGTGTGGCCTGTAGCCCTTGCTGCCCATTTTAAACTGCAACTTGTTACGTGTTACATTTTGCCTTCCATTGACTTCAATCCAGTTCATCTGAAAAAGTTATTGTGACCCAACCTGCACCTGACCCGCTTTGCAGGTTGGTTCCATAACTGCATCTGAACCGGCCCTCAACAAGTCAGACCCACAATCTGACTCGCCCCAGAAATTTAACAGACACCCATCCACACCTGCTACCTCACCCGCAGCTTTCTACTTATACCTGACCCACAACTCATTAAAATTCACTGCGGTTTACCCAGTCCCGACCCGTACATAGGGTAACCCACAGGTACATGACCCGACGCAGGACTCTACTTAGAGCAGGTACCGGCTCGGAAATAGAACTGGTACTGGGGGTGTAGCTGGAGCAGCTACAGGTGCTGAAATGCTTGAACTGAATTAAGATTAGTATATACTCGAGTATAAGCCGAGGTTTTTAGGTTTAAAAATTAACCTAAAAACCTTGACTCGGCTTATACTCGAGTCACAAGGAACTTACCTTCAATCCAGAGGCAGCCGCGAGTCCGCCCGGCAGTTCCCAGTAGTTCTTCGCGGTTGCGGGAACTGCCGGCCGGACTCGCGGCAGCTTCTGGATTGCAGAGAGAGGAAGACTGAAGACCAGGTACGGGTAAGTGAGCTAGGGGGGGGCTGGGGGTACTGGGGGGAGGGCTGGGGGGACAGTATGCTATGCAGACACCCACATTACCTTTTTACTATAGGTGGTTGGAAACTACAACTCCCAGCAACCAAGCATGCTGGGAGTTGTAGTTTCCAAACATCTATAGTGGAAAGGTATTAGGGTGGGGGACAGTATGCCATACAGTAACCCCCAATACCTTTCTACTATAGGTGGTTGGAAACTACAACTCCCAGCAACCAAGCATGCTGGGAGTTGTAGTTTCCAAACATCTACAGTGGAGAGGTATTAGGGTTACTGTATACCCTCGGCTCATACTCGGGTCAATCATCTTTTCTAATTTTTGAGGCAAAAATGGGTGCCTCGGCTTATACTCGAGTCGGCTTATACTCGGGTATATACGGTATTAGTATATGGTATGGCCCCCTGTGCCATCAGCACATTTATACAAACAACTTACACGAGACACAATCTGACTGTGGGCTGACAGTACCCTGGGTTAATCTAATAAATGTTATTAGCAGGGCTACACTGATTGCAGAGTTACTGCAATTAAAGGAATAGTTCACTCTCAAAGTGAACTATTCCTTTAATGTATTGATTGAAGACCGGTAGGTTAAGGAGCTATGCCTTACCTCCCGTTCTTCAATCAATAACTCAGGAGCCAGGGCCGAAGGTAAGTATATTTACCTTTCGCGTGATCCACCGCTGCGGAACTTCAAATCTTCGACTGCTTCCTGGTTCTAATTCTCTATAGCGAGCATTATTGTGCATGTGCACTAAAGAGAATTATAACCAGGAAGCGGGTAGAGATTTAAAGTTCTGCAGCGGTGGATCGCGTGAAAGGTTAACCTTAACCTCCTTAACCTCCCGGGCTTAAAGATCTTCCATATATGTACCCAGCTTAAGTCTGATGCCTACTGGAACTTTTAAGACAAGAACCCGTTTATAAAGAAATTAAATAGAAGTGGCCCCAGTACAGAACCCTGTGATACATCACATAAGTCAACAACAAAGCTCCACTGGCAACTACTCTCTGTACACAATCTTTTTAGAACATCAAGTCCAATTCCCCCGAAACCCCAATACTTTCCTATTTTGCTGCCAACCATGAATAAAGATATTCCACCTGATTACTTCAGTTCATAGGTAAAGGAAAAGAAGTATTACCATTGGCCTGCGTGCATCGCTCTTTATTTTGGTCACTAGAGGGAGTTTCTGCTGCACTAAACTTTTTATACTTCTTTAAGGACAACTTTTCAAATTCATTTCAAGTATCTGAAGGTTTTAGAGACATTTTACACAATTGTTTGAGCTCTGATACCGAGTTATTCACAAACTGATGATACGTTCTGGATTTAAACTTTCAATCAGTAATAAGATTGAACATTTAGCAATTTTGAATTTAAAGGCAAACTGTGATCTCCATATGACTTTTTGCCATCTGTCTCAGGATTTATCATTTTTGACCCAATGTTTCTGTAGGTTGTAATACTTTTATAAGGTGATGGCGGTGACTCTCCTTGAATTTCTTGGTCATCCAGTAAATGCGTCATTTAGGTTGCAACATCCTTAATCCAAACACAGACAGATGTATTAATACCAGTGCCTCTAGTTACCCTGTAATAATCCCAGTGCCTTCAGTCCCCATTTCACCCTCCCTGTACCCCTCATATTACCCTGTATTAATACCAGTGCCTCTAGTTACCCTTTAATAATACCAGTGCCGCCAGTCCCAAATTCCACCCTCCCTGTACCCCTCGTGTTACCCTGTAATAATACCAGTACCTCTAGTTACCCTTTAATAATACCAGTGCCCCCAGTCCCAAATTCCACCCTCCCTGTACCCCTCATGTTACCCTGTAATAATACCAGTGCCTCTAGTTACCCTTTAATAATACCAGTGTCCCCAGTCCCAAATTCCACCCTCCCTGTACCCCTCATGTTACCCTTTAATAATACCAGTGCCTCTAGTTACCCTTTAATAATACCAGTGCCCCCAGTCCCAAATTCCAGCCTCACTGTACCCCTCATGTTACCCTGTAATAATACCAGTGCCTCTAGTTACCCTTTAATAATACCAGTGCCTCTAGTTACCCTTTAATAATACCAGTGCCCCCAGTCCCAAATTCCAGCCTCACTGTACCCCTCATGTTACCCTGTAATAATACCAGTGCCTCTAGTTACCCTTTAATAATACCAGTGCCCCCAGTCCCAAATTCCAGCCTCCCTGTACGTATTTTATAATCACATTAACAATGTTGCTAAACCTGACGCTTTTTTCTCTGTATTATTGTAAAAATCTGTAGATTACTTTCTCTTCCAACTAACTGCTATGCTTATCCATGCTCTCATCCTATCAGGCCTGGACTATTATATCTTCTGCTTTCTGGTCTTCCTGCTTCCCATCTTTCTTCCCTTCAGTTTGATACTTAACTCTGCCGCACGCATCGTCTCACTCTCTACAATCAGGATATTAATCTCCTCTGTCCCACACCTCTACCTGGCTCCCCATAAACAGCACATTATCTACAAAACCTTCTCTTAACATTTAAATCCTTCCCTCTGCTCCTACTTATGTTTTCTCTTGTGTCCCCATATGTCCCTGGCCGACCTCCGCTCATCACCAGAACCATCTCTTATACAGACCCCCCACTAACACTACCTCCTCTGTCTTAAACCTTTCTTCTCTTGTGTCCCCATATGTCCCCCCGTACCCTCGCTCATCACAGAACCAATCTCTTATACAGACCCCCCACTAACACTACCTCCTCTCGTCTTAAACCTTTCTTCTCTTGTGTCCCCATATGTCCCTGCCCGTACCTCCGCTCATCACAGAACCATCTCTTATACAGACCCCCCACCTAACACTACACCTCTTAAACCTTTCTCTCTAGTGTCCCCATATGTCCCTGCCCGCCCCTACCTCTTTTTTACAGAACCTTTCTTATACAGACCCCCACTCAAACTGCTTCCTCTCGCCCTTAAACCTTTTCTCTTGTGGCTCCCATCCTCTGGAATTCTATTCCCCTCTCTCTACATCAAGAAACCTCAATGAACAAGTTTAAATCTAACCTGTCATCCTATCTTTCTGAGCACAGCACAGTGTAGGACTGCTGACACTGCACCATTTATTACGTATGCACTTCCACCCTTTCCTATGTATCTGTATGTATATGTTACCCACCTAATTAGATTGTAAGCTCTACAGTGCAGGGATCTCTTTCCTCATGTTACAAGCACTTGCTTTTTTTTTTATGCACATACTGTTATATAATTGTTTTTATTGTACAGTACTGCATTCCCAAGTGGGTGCTTTATATATATACATACATTGTCATTGCATGTGTGTACGAAGCTTTATAGGACCTAAAAATAGTCTACCTAAGCAAAAGGGACAAAACAATTTCCATGTCTCCTTCAACGGCTTCTAAAAGATAAAAGTGCTCATATACATCTAATATTGGCAGATTTAGGCAGAATCTGTTTGCACATTTAATATGCATAAACATTTTGATTGTTAACAATAGATTACAAGCTAATAGGGAACTAGCGGCACCGGTAGTTATGACAGGGCGATATGAGGGCTACAGGGAGGGTGAAATGGGGACTGGGGGCACTGGGATTATTACAGGGAGGAATGAGGGGTACAGGAGGGTGAAATGGGACTGGGGGCACTGGGATTATTACAGGGAGGAATGAGGGGTACAGGGAGGGTGAAATGGGGACTGGAGGCACGGGATTATTACGGGTGACATGAGGGGTACAGGAGGGTGAAATGGGAACGGGGGCACTGGGATTATACAGGGAGAATGAGGGGTACAGGGAGGGTGAAATGGGGACTGGAGGCACCGGGATTATTACAGGGTGACATGAGGGGTACAGGGAGGGTGAAATGGGGACTGGGGGCACTGGGATTATTACAGGGAGGAATGAAAGGTACAGGGAGGGTGAAATGGGGACTGGAGGCACCGGGATTATTACAGGTGACATGAGGGGTACAGGGAGGGTGAAATGGGAACTGGAGGCACTGGATTATTACAGGGAGGAATGAGGGGTACAGGGAGGGTGAAATGGGGACTGGAGGCACCGGGATTATTACAGGGAGGAATGAGGGGTACAGGGAGGGTGAAATGGGGACTGGAGGCACTGGGATTATTACAGGGAGGAATGAGGGTTACAGGGAGGGTGAAATGTGGACTGGGGCACTAGGATTATTACAGGGAGGAATGAGGGTACAGGGGGTGAAATGGGGACTGGAGGCACTGGGATTATTACAGGGAGGAATGAGGGGTACAGGGAGGGGTGAAATGGGGACTGGAGGCACTGGGATTATTACAGGGAGGAATGAGGGGTACAGGGAGGGTGAAATGGGGACTGGGGGCACTGGGATTATTACAGGAGGAATGAGGGGTACAGGGGGTGAAAGGGGACTGGAGGCACTGGGATTATTACAGGGTGACATGACAGTACAGGGGTGAAAGGGAGGGTGAATGGGACTGGGGCACTGGAATTATAGGTGATGATTGGGGGGTACAGGGAGGGTTATGGAGACTGGGGGCACTGGGATTATTTTAGGGGGCATAAGGAGTACAGGGAGGGTGGAATTGGGGACTAGGATCACTACTATATATTACAGGGGGCATGAGGGGTACAGGTGAAATGCATAGGGACTGATGTACTGGTATTTTACAGAGTGACAAGAGGGGTACAGGTACAGTTTAAATAAGGAACTGAGGGTACTGGTATTATTACAGAGTACATGAGGGGTACCGGGAGGGTGGAAAGGGGACTGGGGGGCACTGGCATTATTAAGGGTAACTGGAGGCACTGGTATTATTAGAGGTGACATGAGGGGTACTGGGAGGGTTGGAAGGGACTGAGGGCACTGGCATTATTAAAGGGTAACTGGAGGCACTGGTATATTAGAGAGTGACATGAGGGTACCGGAGGGTGGAAAGGAGACTGTGGGCACTGGTATTATAATGGGTAACTAGAGGTACTGGTATTATTACAGGGTAACATGAGGGTACCGGAGGGTGGAAAGGGGACTTGGGGCACTGGTATTTTAAAGGGTAACTAGAGGCACTGGATTATTACAGAGTGACATGAGGGGTACCAGGAGGGTGGAAGGGGACTGGGGGCACTGGCATTATTAAAGGGAACTGGAGGCACTGGTATTATTAGAGAGTGACATGAGGGGTACGGGAAGGTGGAAAGGAGACTGTGGGCACTGGTATTATTAAAGGGTAACTAGAGGTACTGGTATTATTACAGGGTAAAATGAGGGGTACGGGAGGTGGAAGGGGTCTGGGGCACTGGTATTATTAAGGGTAACTAGAGGCACTGGTATTATTAGAGAGGACATGAGGGTACCGGGAGGGTGGAAAGGAGACTGTGGGCACTGGTATTATTAATGGAACTAGAGCACTGGTATTATTACAGGGTAACATGAGGGGTACCGGGAGGGTGGAAAGGGGACTGGGGGCACTGGTATTATTAAAGGGTAACTAGAGGCACTGGTATTATTAGAGAGTGACATGAGGGGTACCGGGAGGGTGGAAAGGAGACTGTGGGCACTGGTATTATTAAAGGGTAACTAGAGGTACTGGTATTATTACAGGGTAACATGAGGGGTACCGGGAGGGTGGAAAGGGGACTTGGGGCACTGGTATTATTAAAGGGTAACTAGAGGCACTGGTATTATTACAGAGTGACATGAGGGGTACCAGGAGGGTGGAAAGGGGACTGGGGGCACTGGCATTATTAAAGGGTAACTGTTGACCCTCATGTACCCTTTAATAATACCAGTGCCTCTAGTTACCCTTTAATAATACCAGTGCCCCAGTCCCAAATTCCACCCTCCCTGTACCCCTCAGTTACCCTGTAATAATACCATTGCCTCTAGTTACCATTAATAATACCAGTGCCCACAGTCTCCTTTCCACCTCCCGGTACCCCTCATGTCACTCTCTAATAATACCAGTGCCTCTAGTTACCCTTTAATAATACCAGTGCCTCTAGTTACCCTTTAATAATACCAGTGCCCCCAGTCCCAAATTCCACCCTCCTGTACCCCTCAGTTACCCTTGTAATAATACCATTGCCTCTAGGTACCATTTAATAATACCAGTGCCCACAGTCTCCTTTCCACCCTCCCGGTACCCCTCATGTCACCTCTCTAATAATACCAGTGCCTCTAGGTACCCTTATAATACCAGTGCCCCCAGTCCCCTTTCCACCCTCCCTGTACCCCTATGTTACCCTGTAATAATACCAGTGCTCTAGTTACATTTAATAATACCAGGCCACAGTCTCCTTTCCACCCTCCCGGTACCCCTCATGTCACTCTCTAATAATACCAGTGCTCTAGTTACCCTTTAATAATCAAGTGCCCCAGACCCCTTTCACCCTCCGGTACCCCTCATGTACCCTGTAATAATACCAGTACCTCTAGTTACCCTTTAATAATACCAGTGCCCACCAGTCTCCTTTCCACCTTCCGTACCCCTCATGTCACTCTCTAATAATACCAGTGCCTCAGTTACCCTTTAATAATGCCAGTGCCCCCAGTCCCCTTTCCACCCTCTGGTACCCCTCATGTCACTCTGTAATAATACCAGTGCCTCTAGTTACCCTTTAATAATACCAGTGCCCCAGTCCCCTTTCCACCCTCCGTACCCCTCATGTTACCCTGTAATAATACCAGTACCTCTAGTTACCCATTAATAATACCAGTGCCACAGTCTCCTTTCCACCCTCCTACCTCATGTCACTCTCAAAATACCAGTGCCTCCAGTTACCCTTTAATAATGCCAGTGCCCTCAGTCCCTTTCCACCCTCCAGTACCCCTCATGTCACTCTCTAATAATACCAGTGCCCCAGTTACCCTTAATAATGCCAGTGCCCCCAGTCCCCTTTCCACCCCCCGGTACCCCTCATGTACTCTATATGTATATACCAGTACCTCCAGTTCCTATTTAAACTGTACCTGTACCCCTCGTGTCATCTGTAATAATACCAGTACATCCAGTCCCTATTGCATTTCACCTGTACCCCTCATGCCCCCTGTAATAATATTAGTGATCCTAGTCCCCAATTCCACCCTCCCTGTACTCTTATGCCCCTAAATAATACCCAGTGCCCCCAGTCTCCATTAAACCTCCCTGTACCCCCCAATCACCCTATAATTCCAGGCCCCAGTCCCATTTCACCCTCCCTGTACCTGATCATGTCACCCTGTAATAATCCCAGTGCCTCCAGTCCCATTCACACCTCCTGTACCCTCATTCCTCCCTGTAATAATCCAGTGCCCCCAGTCCCCATTTCACCCTCCCTGTACCCCCTATTCCTCCCGTAATAATCCCAGTGCCTCCAGTCCCCATTTCACCCATCCCTGTACCCCTCATTCCTCCTGTAATAATCCCAGTGCCTCCAGTCCCCATTTCACCCTCCCTGTACCCTCATTCCTCCTGTAATAATCCTAGTGCCCCAGTCCACATTTCACCCTCCTGTAACCCTCATTCCTCCCTGTAATAATCCCAGTGCCTCCAGTCCCCATTTCACCCTCCCTGTACCTCATTCCTCCCTGTAATAATCCCGTGCCTCCAGTCCAATTCACCCTCCCTGTACCCCTCATTCTCCCTGTAATAATCCCAGTGCCTCCAGTTCCCATTCACCCTCCTGTACCCCTCATGTCACCCTGGAATAATCCCGGCCCGCCCAGTCCCCATTTCACCCTCCCTGTACCTTCATCCTCCCTGTAATAATCCCAGTGCCCCCAGTCCCCATTTCACCTCCCGTACCCCTCATGTCACCTGTAATATCCCGGTGCCTCCAGTCCCCATTTCACCCTCCCTGTACCCTCATTCCCTGTAATAATCCCAGTGCCCCCAGTTCCCATTTCACCCTCTGTACCCCTCATGTCACCCGTAATAATCCGGTTGCCTCCAGTCCCCATTTCACCCTCCCTGTACCCCTCATTCCTCCCTGTAATAATCCCAGTGCCCCAGTCCCCATTTCACCCTCCCTGTACCCCTCATTCTCCCTGTAATAATCCCAGTGCCCCCAGTCCCCATTCACCCTCCCTGTAGCCCTCATATCGCCCTGTCATATACCGGTGCCGCTAGTTCCCTATTAGCTTGTAATCTATTGTTAACAATCAAAATGTTATGCATATTAAATGTGGCAAACAGATTCTGCCTAAATCTGCCAATATTAGATGTATATGAGCATTTTCTTTTTTTTTAGAAGCGTTGAAGGAGACATGGAAATTGTTTTGTCCCTTTTGCTTAGGTAGACTATTTTTAGGGTCCTATAAAGCTCGTACACACATGCAATGACAATGTATGTATATATTAAAGCACCACTTGGAATGCAGTACTGTACAATAAAAACAATTATATAACAGTATGTGCATAATAAAAAAAAGCAAGTGCTTGTAACATGAGGAAAGAGATCCCTGCATGTAGAGCTTACAATCTAATTAGGTGGGTAACATATACATACAGATACATAGGAAAAGGTGGAAAGTGCCTACAGTAATAACTGGTGCAGTGTCAGCAGTCCTACACTGTGCTGTGCTCAGAAAGATAGGATGACAGGTTAGATTTAAACTTGTTCATTGAGGTTTCTTGATGTAGAGAGAGGGGAATAGAATTCCAGAGGAGGGAGCCACAAGAGAAAAAGGTTTAAGGCGAGAGGAAGCAGTTTGAGTGGGGGTCTGTATAAGAGAGGTTCTGTGATAAAAAGAGGGTACGGGGCAGGACATATGGGGACACTAGAGAGAAAGGTTTAAGAGGTGTAGTGTTAGGGGGGGGTCTGTATAAGAGATGGTTCTGTGATGAGCGGGGGTACGGGCAGGGACATATGGGGACACAAGAGAAGAAAGGTTAAGACGAGAGGATAGTAGTGTAGTGGGGGGTTGTATAGAGATGGTTCTGTGATGAGGGAGGGTAGGGCAGGGACATATGGGGACACAAGAGAAGAAAGGTTTAAGACGAGAGGAGGTAGTGTTAGTGGGGGGTCTGTATAAGAGATGGTCTGTGATGAGCGGAGGGTACGGCCAGGGACATATGGGGACACAAGAGAAGAAACATAAGTAGGAGCAGAGGGAAGGGATTTAAATGTTAAGAGAAGGATTTTGTAGATAATGTGCTGTTTAATGGGGAGCCAGGTAGAGAGGTGGGGACAGAGGAGATTTAATATCCTGATTGTAGAGAGTGAGGACGATGCGTGCGGCAGAGTTAAGTATCAAACTGAAGGGGAAGAAAGATGGAAGCAGGAAGACAGAAAGCAGAAGATTATAATAGTCCAGGCCTGATGAGAGATGAGAGCATGGATAAGCATAGCAGTAGTTGGAAGAGAAAGTAATCTACAGATTTTTACAATAATACAGAGAAAAAAGCGTCAGGTTTTAGCAACATTGTTAATGTGATTATAAAATAATAATAACCCAAGCAACGTGCCGACTGAATAGGGTAAATGGGGGGTGTCCCCGCAAAATAAAAAGGAGGGATAGGACCAGGTTAAGGTGGGATAGCATATGAATGGGCATTTTGGGCGAGTATCAGTAAGCGCCCATACATTAAACTATGGTTGGCTGAAACGCCAATTTGTACACACATCGTGTGTCATGGATCGGGCGCCCGCGTTTGCACATGTGCATAGAACTCCAGTCAGGGGATTAGCAATCTAGGCCTCTGAAATTACCATAAAGAGCAACTCATAAAGTACAGTACAGGTTTTACATGCATGTACTAGAGCCCAAAGGAATTTGGAAAAGTATCAAGGCCAGGCGGGAATATCCCTGGTTAACCTCAGTTGGTCTGCCATTCTGAGCAAAAAAACCTCCAATTGATTTGTGCAGGCTTTATCAAAACAATAATTAGGAACTTACCAACAAGAGCTACTGTATATTATTCATTTATATGACAAACTATTCTATACATCCATTCAATTTCCTTTAATTCTTATTTAGACAGAAAAATTAGCACAATAAAATAATTATTAATGTGACCACAAGAACAAAAGAACATATTCATTCACAACATAAAAGATAAGGATCGTTGTTTATTTTCTACGTTATTTTATCAACATGCAATTGTTTATAAATAAAGTCTGTTTGCCTAAAACACCACAGAGAAATGGTCAATGGTCGTGTACAAAGCTTCACTATGGGGACTAAATTTCTAAGTGGGGCCACTTCTATTTATAATTCATTTGTTATGGATATGAGATCAAGGTGTCGGGGTTCGCTGATGATGCAAAACTATGTAGGGCATTGAAAACTAATGGCACCTTTTGCAGGTAGATCTCTATTTATTTAAATTCATTAAAAAATAAACTCTCTGGTTTATTGTCACCAATAGATCATCTCAAAGGACAGATGGACATCTTCTTGGATGGAGAGCTTTTCCTAGGCTGAACTGTGTGTTGAGGGAGGGCTGGGTCCGGAAGTCCTTAAACCCCCACCTAGATTCTAAATCAAACATCTAGGTAAGAATCCATTAACTTGAAATTGTGTCTGGGCAGCTAGATTACCATGTGTACTATTTACATTGCTCATTTGCTCACATTTCATGCTATAGACACTGCTACTTTAAACACTGTATGGCAGAGAATGCTGGGAGTTGTAGTATCACAAATATTACTTCAGAACATTGATAAAATGTTTAAGCTGTAGTTATATAGTCAGTGGCTATGTTGGTAGATCAGTGGTGAGAAATATAAAACTGCAACTGTTGGGATGGCAGGAATGTGATAATGTTGCATTCCCCTACAACTGCTCATGTGAACACAACCATAGAAAATAAAAGAACCTTATTCCTTATCAAATCTGTGGTGGGCTGGTTATGAGGGCATCTTATATTGACAAGTCTGTGTGGGCTGGGCACAAGGGTTGTCTTCTACTGACAAGTCGTGTGGGCTGGGCATGAGGGCATCTTAGATTTACCAGTCTGTGTTGTGGGCACCGTGGAAGATATTGGGCGACTTTCAATATTTTTTCAGGGTTATAAATGTTTGAAGAATGCCCCAGGGCAGACAGAGAACGAATGGCTCCAGGATAGACGAGAGAAAGATAGTTAGATCTATAGACAGAGAGACAGTCAGATAGACAGAGATAGATCGATAAATACAGACAGAGAGAAAGATAGATTGACAGCGAGATAGTATAAAAAGATATTCAGATAGATTGACAGAGACAGTCAGAGAATCCCGCCAAATCTCATTTCTGGGAGGATACCCACCCCCTAAAGCCCCCCCCAAGAGTTGACACATATCCATGCAATACAGACACACTGGTTATACAGTCAGATACTTTTGACATACAAACACATGCATCTCAACAGACACACACTCATGAAAAAAGGTCAGACACACTACATACGACATGTTCACTTAAGTGTTTTTGTACATGTTAACGCTAAAGACTGACATATTGTGCTCCCTCACGCTAATTCATAACAACACATTTCAGGGAGATTGTATATTATTTCAGAGACTCCCTGAACTCCGGGAAGAGGTGGGATGCCTGCAGGCGGAGAAAGATAGACAGACAGATTAGTGGTTCTCAAGCATATTCAGACGGCATGGCATGATATATGCCCAACATGAACTGGAAATTATTATTATTTTTATATGAATGTAAATAGAGTCTCAAACATACTGTCCAGCGGGCTTTACACTACATAGACATATACAAAGGACATAAAGACCCGGTAGTGCATATAATACAAAGCCATGCATGGTACATACAAGGGTAGTGCATATAATACACACCAAACCATACATGTTCATACAAGGGTAGTGCATATAATACAAAGCCATACATGTTACATTCAAGGGTAGTGCATATAATTCAAAGCCATACATGTTACCAAGAAGGTAGTGCATAAATACAAAGCCATGACATGTTACATACAATGGTAGTGCATATATAACAAAGTCAACGTTAGTTACATACAAGGTAGTAGTGCATATTATACAAAGCCATGCATGTTACATACAAGGGTAGTGCATATAATCCAAGCCATGCATGTTAACATACAATGGTAGTGCATATAAGCCAAAGCCAGCATGTTACATACAAGGGTAGTGCAGATAATACAAAGCCATGCATGTTACATACAAGGGTATAGGCATATAATACAAAGCCATGCATGTGTACATACAGGTAGTGCAATAATACAAAGCCAGCATGTTACATCAAGGGTGTGCCTATAATACAAAGCCATGCATGTTACATACAAGGGTAGTTGCATATAATACAAAGCCATGCATGTGCACAAGGGTAGTGCATAAATACAAAGCCATGCATGGTACATACAAGGTAGTGCATATAATACAAAGCCATGCAGGTACATACAAGGGTTAGTGCATATAATACAAAGCATGCAGTTACATACAAGGGTAGTGGAATAATACAAAGCCATGCATGTTACAACAATGGTAGTGCATATAATACAAAGCCATGCATGTTACCTAAAGGGTAGTGCATATAATACAAAGGCCAAAACATGTTACATACAATGGTAGTGCATATAATACAAAGCCATGATGTTACATACAAGGGTTAGTGCATTATAATACAAAGCCAAACATGTTACATACAATGGTAGTGATATATAATGCCCAGTTGTTGATGAAATAATTAGTGCTGTGTAACATGTGTCGCTATATATGAAATAACACACAAACTGTGATACATAGGAAACACAATGTTGGGTGAAATGCAGGGATTCATCATTGATTTCATGCATTGTGCAGTGGATATCGCTACACTACATGACTTGTACAGACATGGATTCATATAAACCTGCACATCGAATATACAATCCCACACCCCATGCTGTCCCCCCTTCCAGCAGTGTGACCCCCCTCTCTCCCCCAGGCTGTATCTAGCCCTATCTAAAGCAGAATAAACCGAACTGCCCCAATACACTGCAGGATCACAAACTGACTCCTTTTAAAAATGCAACCAAAGATGCTGGGAGTTGTAGTTTCTAAACATCCGGAGTGCCATGTGACCTACATTGTCTTCACTCTCTACCTTCTCCTTTCCAGGCTGTGGAGCAGCTGTTAAGGCCACACCCCTGCTAGCTTCCAGACCACTGGATGACATCATTTCCTGGTCCCTTAGGCCCTCTGGATCCACAGCTGCAAACCGGTTCTCCTGCTGGCTGATTGTTGACAGACAAAGGTCTGTTTGTGAAAATAAACGCCAGTCGTGTGTTTCCCTTTAACCTCCCAACCAAGACATTGCCCAGTGACTGAGAATCCACAAAACCAACCGACGTTTAATGTGGGTTCAAAAGTAGCGCTGTTCCTTTAAATTGCTGGGAAATGAGAGGCGCGGCTTGTAGGCAGAGTTAGCTCACTCGGTAACCCCGCCCATCTGCCAGCTCCAAGCCTATAGGCGAAGTTGGAACGTTGGATACCCCTGTCCCCATCCAGCCTGGGGCTGAAGGCGGAAAACATGAACATCAGATTCTTCGGCTCGGAGCGGCTACAGTCACTTTGTGTGAGCAGAGATATGGTTCTATGGCAGCGGCGATCGCGCAGCCCGTACCGCCTCGATGTCTGGTAAAGACCCTTAAATGAGAAGAGGAGCGAAGCCGGTTTGCCTATTTTTCTTCTCTGAAACCACAGGCCCGGAAGATGATGCAGGAGAAGAGCAGGTCCGCAGCGTTATGGGCCAGCAGAGTGGGAGCGAATGGGCCAAACGTGAACAGGAGGAGGCCATAGACCGCACATGGTGGATCCTCAGCTTCGGGCCCGGTATGCACTGCACGTGGGACATCAGGAACTCAGCCCGTGTCCTGTACCCAGTGCTCAAGACCCAGAGTGGGAAGAAGGTGGTGCATTTTGGAGAGGAGGTAATTTCTGCGGTTCAGGTGGGTTCTCAGTCTAAAATACGATCCCAGCATACCCTGGGAATATGGCACAGGATTCTGGAAATTGCAGGTCAATAACAGCTGGAGTAGTGGCAATTTTAAGGAAGGACTCAGATGCCCAGAATCCCCCTTCCTGCTGGTTTAACTTATCTACAGTCCTGGCACCTTGAGGTCATGAGAGTGCAAGGTGTGTCACTCTGAAAGGAGATGAAAAATGGGAGCCAAGATGCAGACATGGCTAGCAAACGTATTAAAGGGTTCTCCACTCGTTTTTCTAAGTTTTGTTGAATCCGTTCTATTGAAGACGGGGTAAAGGAGCTGTGCCTTACCTTAGGTTCTTCAATAGAACACACAGGAGCCAGGAGACAAGGTAAGAAACGTACCGCTCGCTCGCTCGCTCCCCGGCGCTGGTCTGAAGGTCCCGACGACCTTGTCTTCTATGCGCATAGATCGCGCATGCGCATAGAAGACAAGGTCCGTCGGGACCTGTCAGAACTACGCGCCGGGGGGAGCGAGCGAGCAAGTTTTTACCTTCTCTCCTGGCTCCGTGTGTTTCTATTGAAGAAGGGAGGTAGGCACAGCTCCTTTACCTCCCCGTTCTTCAATAGAACTGGATTCACAAAACTTAGAAAAACGAGTGAGAGACCCTTTAACGGTGCCGATACACATGGGCGGCTCATTCACGATCAGATTCTGTCGGATTCTGATTGTATGAATCTCCACGATGTGGCAATAGACAGGAACAGTCGTTCTGATGTACTTTATATGGAGCGTTTCATTTGGGCCATACACGTGAATGATCGCTACACTGATGTGTAAGGACAGAAAGCAACAAGAATGATATGGCAATATTGTTTATTATCGTGGTGGCACCTATAACAAAGTAAGATTTGATATGATTTACTATACATTAATACTTATATGATCCCGGGACTCTGGAGACTTCTAATATCAAATGAATGGGATAATTATGCATGCAGAAATGTCTTTTCTGCTTTAAAGGGGAATGTAAGGGCTGAAAACATTAGACTGTATATATTGCCATTAAATGTATATGTATATTAACACAGCCGTGTCACTGAGATCTTAATGCCCAACTATGCCCGTGTTGACCAATTTTCCAGATCGCATCTGTTTGCGCAGCCGCATAGCACACAGCGATTACATTGTAATAGTCCATGCACCCCACTATTTCTCCATGTTGCATTGAAATCACTGTTTTTGGCTGCATCACAGCATAGTACTTAACTCAATTTGATTAAAGAAAAGAATGCACAAAAATAATTGCATTTCCTACCACTGCCAAAAACTTTCTATCCACCCATTTTTTCCATGCCAAATTATACTCTGTCCCCACCCTTGAAGTACTCAGTGATGGCTTAAAGGCATGTCTGTCCAGAGTCTCAGGAGGACAGGGGAAAGAGGCAAAAACCTTTTAATCACAAGACAGCTCATACTCTCTTAACACTGCAAGGAAAAACCATAAGGAGCGAGGAGAAAGGTAACATACACAGTGGGGCAAATTTTAGTTGTGGAGGGTGGACATTAATCTTTAAGGGTGGAACTTTCCCTTTAAACAGCTAGGTTCTAACCCATGGGTACAGTTGCAGGTCAGCTATTACACTTAAGGGAGCCCATAAACGTTACCAAATACAGTATGGGGATCTTCAGCCATACGACAATGCCACACTGTAAGCGATAATGACCAATGGAAATTAGCCATAGGGACACACTGGCCAGATTACATACTATTTACAGAGGCAGAACTGGAGTGGACCGGCAGTTGGCGGACATTGATTGCTGGCAGCATGAAGCAGGAAGACAGCCAAGGCAACGGGAAAAAGTGGTAAGTAGACTTAGAAGCCTCACAGATAGATGATAACCTTGTGAGGTCTAGGTTTGGTGGTTAAATAGTTAAATTTACAGTTTTGTTTGTTGGACATTCCATTTAATAAAAAGCCTTCTGTGGTACCTAAATGAAACACTAAATTAACACTGTAGTTACAATTGTAAAGTTATTTCTGGGGAAAGTTTAGCCAATTGTAACACTATTTTTCAGCAGCTATTTAGCATGTGGACCAGCTTGTAGTCAGTTAATAGGCCCCCCTCTAAGCGTCTTTTTTTTTTTTTTTTTTTTAAATGTCTGTGTAGGTACCTTCTGTTTTTTCGGTAACTGTGAGCATGCTCTGGGAGAGAGAGAGAAGTTTTTTTACCCAATCCCTTTAAATAAAAGCAAGTTTGAAAAAAAGTTTAAAGGTTATTAAAAACTAAACTCGGTTGCTTGTTGTATCTGCCCACAGCACCAACTGCTATTTTTACCAGTTTATTTACATGCATTTGTAACCAGATATTAATCATAGAGTTATCTTATTCTGGTATCGCCTCCTTTATCTGCTCAGTGAGCTTTTATAGTTTTGAAACTGTCAGGGAAATAGACATCAATCACTGCCGGTGATGCCAGCAGTTGTAGCTGATTGACTGCTTGGAGAGCGAGACAGGCCAGCTTACTCTACCAAAATGGCAACAATGAACTGCTTCTTCTCTAATGTGCGCACAGACTGTCAATTTGTTACAAATGGGAGTAGTTATCTTGGACCCGGTGATAGAATCTTGATTTCCTACCTATAAGCAAATTACAGTTTTTTATTTAACTGTTATCTATGTAGCTATGTAAAGTTAAAGGGACGTTCCAGCCTCAAAAAATGAAAACTTACAATAAGGTAAAATCACCCCCCCAAAACCCTAAACGGTTATAGGTTTGAAATGTGAAAGGGTTTGTAAAGTCTAACCTGAAAACTCCTGCACAATGTGGTTTCCATGTTCTGCTTCTTCCAGTTAGTAAACTGTCAGTTATGGATTTGACAGTGACATCCACAGCAATGAGCTGAATGTTAATCCCTGCTGACTCTTCTGAGCATGGCCAGGTCAGGACAGGTTTCAAATGGCTAAGTTTCCAGAGGCATCCAGAAGCATAGCAGACATACAGTAATGAATTCATAGACCAAAAGTAGGATATATTCAACATAGTTTAAAGTGGCCATATCTTTCTAAAAGATGTTCTTAGAGGGGTGGAGTGCCCTTAAGCCTCGTACACAAGTTGGATTAATTTTCGTACATGCAGCCGACAGAACGTTTAATGACATACGTTAATCCTCATAATTGAAAAGAAATCTGTACACACAGCAACAATAGTCACACGGAGAGTCGTAGATATAGACGTTCTACGTAACGTTGTATAATTGCGCAATTGAAAAAGCACAGCGCATGAGCCTTCATAGTTTTCTTTTCATAGAGCGTTAATGATAATTGCGATCATATGTTAAAATACACGGGAATTGGCAGATCAAACAGCCAAGGCTGATCGTCGGAAAACGCCGACAATAGTCGACTGTCGTTGGTTTTTGACGATCGTTAATGCTATATTTCGTACAATATCGTGCGATTGCTCATTCGTCGGCTGCATTGTAAGACAATTACCCAATGTGTGTACGAAGCGTTACCCTTTAACATTCGGTTTTGCTACGGAGAGTATTTGCTGTATTGAGAGCCTACCCATTATGCAGACTGTTAGAAAATGGGTCGGGGCTGGACACTGTCTAAAGAGACAAATTGTGCTCTTTGTGATGTGCATAATAAAGGAGAAATGTCATGGAAAGAAAAGGCAGATTGTTCTCAAGTCTTTATATCAATACTATGAAAGCCATTCATTACTTCATCTGCTAGAGTAAGCATAAAAAAACAATGATAAAAAATGGTGGAGAATGAGACTTCAAAACCCTGCCAAAATTCTAAAACCAGTAACCACCAAATTGTTATACGGACAAACATGCTGCTGACAATTCCATCGGGCAGTATCATGGCGTTGATATTCGTAAGGATGTTCTCCCACATGCCGTTTTTTGTGTGGAAACCGTTAATGACAAGACTAGGTCTATTATTTTAGAGGAGTTTAAAGGGCAGTCCACCACTAAAATATTAATTTAACCCACTAATGCCCCCACTTGTAGGGTAATTAAAAATCATTACCTTACATCCAGCTCCAAAGGTTATCCTGTAATATCCTCCAAGTCCCGAAAACTGGCCACCAGGAGCTAGCAGGAAGGGAAATTATTTCCGCCTCTGATGGCTTCCTCTCAAGGGTTTTGGCTTGCTCAAGAGCAGGGCACTCCCTGCTCTCAGCCAATCACGGACGCGGCTGACGGTCCAAGCCACTGTTGCATTTTACGCACACAAGCCAGAGGGCCACAGGACAGTACGCCGGAGGAAAGAGAGAAGGTTAAGTCCATGACAAACAACTGTGATCGACACCCGGCGGCGCCAACACCCGTTTCTGGACATATAATGCGGTTGGGGCTGGGGGAGGAGCCCTACAATATATGAAAAGTAAAAAAGGGGTGGACATGCCCTTCAATTTCTGCAGGAATACAGTAAACTACAGACAGATTTAGGGGTTTTCAATAGAAATATTGGTTTGTTTAGTGCAAAGTATTGGCTTAAAGACACGGGATAGTTAACAGGGTCCATTATGAAGGCATACCACAGGTAGATTTAGATAGATAATCCCCGAGGGATTATGACAGCTGTAAGGCTACTGTACTGGACAATAGTCCATTTCTAGAAGTATAATGCCGAATTCTTTTAATCTGATATCACTGGTTTCCGTTAGGACACAAATCTGCTGTTTATAAAAAGACACAGACTTTTTTTTGGGTAGAACAGGAATGGAAAGAATTTCAGTTTTTTTTACAAGGATAACAAAACACTTTTTTTTGAAAATCAACACCACAAAATCCTACACTAAACGCAGACGCGCCCCCAGACGTTTTTCGTTCTAACTCAAGGGGTTTCATCAGTATCGTTATGGATTTTAAAGAAAACAATGTTTTTTTTTTTTTACTAAATTCCATGGCTATAAAGGGGATTACCGTCACTGAATGCTGAACAAATGGTTTTGGGGAAAATCCATCACAATAATTTTCCCCCTGTCCTGCCCACTGTGTTGGGTTTTGTGATATAAAAGGCTGTTTTCTCTATGTTGAAATGACATTGCTTGGGCATTAAACAAACATGCAATCTTGGATAGAATGATCTTAAAAACAATGTAAGCTGAAGCCAACACTGTGTGAAACGGTAACATTGTACGCATTTCACTTGTGTTACTGTCTGTTTGTGCTGCCATCCGCCAACAGTGCCCTGTGAACGGTGAATGTGTGCCGCCAAAAACAATGGCAGTGCATGCAATGTCTCTGGCTTGTTTTAATAACATACCCCACGGCAGGAAGTGTCTTCAGCAGTTGGCAGATTGGTTAGATTATTCATTTTTAGGCTTTGCGCATCCATTAATTGCGTAGTGTATCCTTCCACCCAGACGACCGCTAGAAGTGCGTTATGCGGGGATGTTATTTTCGGGAACTACTAAGATAAGTTTATGTTTCTTTATGTGGGACAAACTACTACGTGCGATTTTTTAAATGACTGGTCGTATTGCATCAAAAGTCTAAGTCCAGAGGACACTCGGTCCTCCAGATCTTATTATGGCCCTGAAGCTGTGACAGAGGCAAGGATGTCGAACTGGGGTTTCTCAAATTGGCCACCCTGGCATTAGGAATAGTTTGTTGTGGGGAAAGTGAACATATTGTTATATTGTAATGACACGGTTATTAATTCTAATTTGGTTATAGATACAAGAAATGATCCAATGTATCAATTACATATCCAAGCAGTCTCTAAAGCTATCAAAACTACCCAAGCTCCCCTAATTTAACATAATCCTCTCTCATGTTTAA
Organism: Hymenochirus boettgeri; assembly: GCA_019447015.1. Lineage (NCBI taxonomy): Eukaryota > Metazoa > Chordata > Amphibia > Anura > Pipidae > Hymenochirus > Hymenochirus boettgeri. Next base: position 78,904,374 of record CM033476.1, on the reverse strand, counting down.
CAGATTTTATCAGCAGGAAATACCTATATTACAAATTTAATTGGCCATATGTTAAAGTAATCTGGAACTACGTATTAGATTTTAATATGTGCACGTTGTATGTTACCTTTACTGTGAGTTGTAGAAAAGGCTCCCGCATTCCCAACTGCTTAAGATTCCCCTGAACTGTATTTGGCTTATGTGCAGAACCAATCAGTAAGTTGTGGACTAATGAGTTCGGCGAGTATAATGACTATAATGAATAGGCAGCAGGTATGCTCTCTAAGATGGGCACACACACACCAGCAGATATTTTCGGCCCCAACGACCCAACTCACGGTTGGCGGCCGAAAATATTTGCTGGTGTGTCGTCTTATGTTGTATGATGTATAGTTTATTTACATGTATAGTTTGATGTGTTATGTATGTATGCTAGTGATGTAAATGATAGTTTGATGTTGTATGGATATGGATAGTTTATTACATGTATAGTTTATGGTGTATGTATGTATAGTTAATTTACATGTATAGATGTATGTATAGTTTATTTACATGTATAGTTTGATGTATGTATGTAGTATAGGGAATTACATGTATAGATTTATGTATGTATAGTTTATTACAGGTATAGCTTACATGATAGTTTGATGTTGTTATGTATGTATAGTTGATTTACACGGATAGTTTGATGTTGTATGTATGTATAGTTATTTACTGTTATAGTTTGAGTATGTATGTGTAGTTTATTTACATGTATAGTTTGATTGTATGTATGTATAGTTATGAAATGTATAAGATTAACATGTAAGGTTGATGTTGTAGGATGTATAGTTTATTTACATGTATAGCTTACATGGATAGTTTGATGTATGTATAGTTTATTTTTGACATGTTAGTTTGATGTATGTCTGTATAGTTTTATTTACATGTAATAGGCTTACATGTATAATTTGCTGTTGTATGTTGTTGTATAGTTTATTTACATGTATAGCTTACATGTATAGTTTGAGGTATGTATGTATAGTTATTTACATGTATAGTTTGATGTATGATAGTTTATTTACAGGTATAGGTGAGGTTGTATGTATGTATAGTTTATTCATGTATAGCTTAATTGATAGTTTGAGGTTTGTATGTATGGTAATAGTTTATTTACATGTGTAGTTTGATGTTGTATGTATGTATTAGTTTATTTAAATACATTACAATGTTGTAACATTCCCTCATCTGCCCTATGCAAAAAACGACATATCTGATGGAATTTTCTGTCAGGGGAATCACACAAAGGATCATGGGCCTATGCAGTGATGTTTTCCATGCATAATGCACATGAAGAGGGAATTTGATTTCGGACCCTGCATAGTCTCTGGCCAGTAGTGAAGTTGGTTCTCTGTAAATTGCAGCCTATATGGCAGGCATTCATTTTACAGATCTGCTCATTAGTATACCACAGGTTCAGTGAGAAGCTGAACATGAATGGAACCAGCTAACTTCTACAAACACCTTCCCTGTTGTTCTGTAACACTTTACCAGCAGTGACAGATGATTTAAGGAATTCCGTATGTTCTTTTGTAGGAATAAACCTGGCAGGATGAACACTCTGCGCCATTTTCCTGGGAGACAAAGTAAGTGTAACAAGTTTTATGATATTCGCTTCATTTAGACCGTGTACACAATTTTTTTTTCTATGGACAGGCCAAGTAACGGAAACTTGACCTGTTTTGTACCTAGCCATAAGCCCTCATACACAATCCACGTACGCCTGACACCCAATGGCAGACGATAAACGCGAGAATCACTACAAAAGGCAAGAGAAGACAGCCAGTCTACACCAAGTCCTTAAAGCAGAGCAACAATGGTAAAGGACATTATATTGTAAATATTAACTTCCATTGTACCTGTGAATCACGTCAAGAAGTTGTCAAAAGATCAACGGTGCAGCGGCTGGTCTCCCTTTCTGTACATAGGTGCAAACGTTGTCTGCATTACATTAGGCCATCTATGGAAGGATAAAGCAACAGCAGTGTGGCTGATTTCTGATTAAAGAACTATTAGTAAAAATGTGATCATCTGCAGTGCCAGAATCTCATAGATCTCTAAAAGAACCCCCCCAGCATTTCAATTTACAATCAGGGACATCCCAAAACTGCAACAGGACAATTCCACCAAGAAGCACAACGCTCCTGTTCTGGCCATTGGTTTCATCAGTTTTTCTATATGATAGTGGCATTCTATATAACCACCGTGTTGGCGTTAATTAGTGCCAAAATAGATTCTGCCACTTTCGATGACAATAGAGAGCCGATGGGCATTATAACATCGCAGGGGGAGTTTGGGAAGGGTTTAGCGGTCGTGTGGCTCCTTGGTGCATAGGAATGCAAGTTCACAAGAGTTACCACTCTCCAGGAGTGTTGTTGCTGAAGGAGATCTTATCCTCGTTGGCATGGTTCACTCCTTCCAGGTAGATCCATGAGTAAAGCCATTGACTGTGATGTCACAGCAATGGACCTAAAGCGCTTTTCAAGTCATAGCTGCTCAGGATCATAACAAGCTCATACAAGAATGCAGAGGAAGGTGGGAAACAAGGGTGGAACTGGAGCCACCGCGGATGCAAGAAGATCTTCCTGATTTATTAGTATTTTAATAGTGCTTGGAGATGAGTAATCCCATTTTTATCTTCCATCTTTATTAGAGTTCAGATGGATTCATTCCGCATTGGCTTCTTTGAATGCGTCAGGAATCGAACGGTTCCAATACAGTAGAGCCAAAGCAAAAAACGCCAAAAGCAGCGGCACAGAGAAAACACCAAAACCATTAAATCCCCCCAACCACCAAGCGAAGGGTTTAAACAAGCTAACAAGACAACCACGCGCATCCATGCTACCAAAAAAAGGAAGAGGGAATCTGCCTTCTGAAGATAAGCATGGAGCGTATTTCTGGACTGAAGATGAACAATCCGAATTTCATTCTCTTTACACCAAGTCAGATCAAGTCTTTTGAAAAAGGAGAAAGAAAAGACCCTTCCATATACTGCAGGCAAACTTCTTTTACAGAAAGAAAAGATGTGGTAAACCAGAAAAAAAATAGAAAAGCAGCCATAGTGAAAAGCCGCCCAAAACTGCAAATCCAAGCCTACCACTTTTACGCTAAATTCCGAGAAACACGCGACCAAGCCAGATTCTGTTAGCGCTTTAGATGAGTCTGTCTACAGATCCAGCACCCAAGTTTTATCTGCCGCCACAGTCAAAAGAGCCAAAAGCAGCAGAGTCCCTCTCAACTGAAACCACAACTGTTCTCTCAGGTCAGTTCTTGATGTATTGACTAGATGTTTTATTCCTCTCACTAAAAGGTTGTTCCTAATGAGGATGCTTTGCCTGGACCAGGAACCCATACGACCAACAATGACTGGCTTATTACGATTTTAACACCAATAAAGGCCTGCCACTTGACTGGGTAAGGCCATTGATCCTTGTATTATGTTCGCCTCTATCCTCTTGTTAGCCAAATCCCCCCCCCCCCCACACTTAAAAAGCAACTATTCATTTTATAAAAAATCACTTTGTCTCTATTAATTTTTAAAATGACTACATGTAAGTAGCCGTTCTGGTGGCCATCGTCGCTACAACCGATCGTACGATCTGGCCCCAATATGTAAAATATTGGACGATATCTTAAGACGCCGCCACCTAACTATTGCCAAGTGGGGTTGTTTGGGGGGCATTAAGTGGTGGTTAAAAAGTTTATTCTAAGTGTGAAACCTGGACTAACATTGCATTGGGCGAACAAAGAGGGGCTAGTTGGAGAATTAAATTGTATTTATACTGAAATAAATACCACTTTGCCTCATTAAAATAAATACATGTAAGTAGTGGTGCCATGCCTCAATCCAGTACTTGTTTTGCTAAGGGACTGTATACCCTTACCTCCCTAAATCCATTCCTTCTTTAATCTGACCCGACTATTTGTTAAGCTGCACTTGCCTTAGGAAATTACTATTCAGCAGGACTGAGAAGAACAGATAATGCGCATCATGCATTTACATTGCATCATCACATCATCTTGCCCTAAACTGTGATGCTGCCAGAAGTTGATTGTTACAGCATAATGATAGAAGCAGAAGAGTTCATGATAATAGAGCAACAGCAACTACAACCCACAAGGACAGACATAAAACATTGACGGAAAGCCCCTACCAGTGAATACAAAATTTGACGGAGCCATACACATGTTAATCGATCACATGTGTACAAGAGCATTCATTGGAATTGCAATAATAGGATCGGTTGGCCATGTGCCCAAGCCCTCTAAATATACACCTAGAAAGCCAAAACATGATGAGGGAGGTCCAGACCTTGAGCTTAAAGGTGATTAACTTGAAAGTTTTAATCAATCAGAAACAAAGCAAACCGTGGCAACGTTTTAGACTTGAAAAAAGGGCTAAGTGCTGGGTCCGAAAACCTTGCACTGTTTTGCTTGTTCTGAGGTGCAGAAAAACTTTTTCGTTATTCTTTAAGCTCAAGGTCTGGACATCCATCATCTCATGTTTGGCTTTATATGGTAGAGGAAAGCAATACTGACCAACGGACATGGCCATCAGGACTGAAAAAATGTTGATTCCTGACGGCATTAACTTCAAAGGATGGAAATAAATCTGAAATTTTTATATTACTTTATGTTGTCTGTGAGTGAAGCCTTACTTCTTCCCATGTTTCTTAAAAGCTTTAGTTTCGGACAAAAGTACACTAAAACTGCCCATTTTATTTCAGTTTCACATTAGGGCCTAAAAAAATTTTTTTAAAGGTTCGTGAAGTAGTTTTATTCACGTATGATCTAAAGGACCTTTTTTATCTTTTAATCCTCATTGGACAGATTAAAGACAGCAGGCTGTGGTGAAGACGGGGTTCGATTTCCTAAGACCAATGGGTAACGACTTCAAAACAAAACGGATGTCACAAATGGGTTTTTTACTTTCAATTTGCGATCTCTTGCACCCTTTAAAGCGAGCGTTGTCAACCGATGTTTGTCTGTCTGGTGAGATCAACCTAAGACATTGTATTTACTCTTTGGTAAAACGTGCTTTTTTTTCAGTAAGGTTTAAAGAAATAGCTTCTTGTATCTTGGCATTAGAAAGACTTATGGGGAAAATGTGTTCATTTGTAGAAATCTTGTCCAGCATTGAGAAGAATTATATTGGCAAAAAATTTTTTTTTAAAGGGAATGTGTACCCTTAATTTTTTTTTTTCAAAACTGCCCGTAACACCAATGCTATATTCTAGCAATTATTAGAGGCATTACTAACCAGATATCTAAGGATAATATTGTGCCATTCTGCAGCCAGTAAGCTGCCCCTCCCTCCCTGCGTCAATCATGGGTGTGAATTGCTGACATAACAACACAACGAGAAAAACCGGCTGCTTTTCTATTGATTCAAAGGGTATGTCCACCCCCAAAACCCGAATTAACCACCACCCACTGGCACAACACCCCAACTGGTGTAGTTTAAAAAAAATCCTTAACCTACCTTAAATCTCTGCTCCTTATGGTTCTACTGCAATGTTGTACAAAAGTCCAGGAAAAACGAAGAGTAGGAGCTGGGCTTCCTGTATGAACGGATGCTGCCTCCCCTTGTCCTCTAAGAGGACATTGGCACAAGTGCAGGGAGCCTTTCCCCACTCCCTCCCTCCTGATCTTCCTGGCTGATTTTCACCTCCCTAGCATAAATTGTTTATATAAATGAAGGTCATCCCTTCCCACCCCAACGAATCCAAACTATACTACAAGCACTTCGCGTTCCTGCAGCGTTCTCTATTGCCAGCAGCCGCGGGCTGTGGTCCTGCCTTTCAGCCAATCACAGGCACGGCTGCCGTCCGGCCATGATTGCACAATTCCGGCAAACAGAGGGCCAGATCAGAGGGCCGCAGAAGCAAGGGGCTGTAAGTAGAATTCTGCCTTCCTTATTTAACAATCTAATACTGTATAGTGGTTGGGGGTGGGCAGGGATGCCCTACAGAGTAGCATTACTACCGCACCCCACGAGCCCCGGGGGGGTCCGGATGGGAGTAGGGGCCGCCAACAAGCCCAAAAACCCTTCTGCATCAGATGTTTTTAAACAGCCTGAACGAGTAAGTGTATAATTGAACACATATGCGTGACCAGCTGTTTAAAAATGGCTGATCACCCCCCCCCCAAAAAGGCATCTTGGAGGGAGGAAGGAGCTCAGGGCCCTTGCAGGTTACGCCCACTGGCCCTACAACATTATTTTAATTAGGGTTGGATATACCCTTTAAATCTTATAAAAAGCTCATTGACAGGGGAGCAGGTAGATAATGTTTATAAAATAACTGGTTAGATATACATAAGATTTCCCTGGTATACAGCCTGAAGATTGGATCGGCTGACCGGATCTTCATTTTTCAATAAAACCGCCCCTTCAATATTGCAACTCGGGAAAAACGGAAAATGTTTTTCGATATTTTCGAGATTTCGATCGAAATTTGACGATTCGCTCAAAAAATCAGACTGCAAATAGTCCGATATTTCAACCCGGGTGAGTAAATATCATTCACTGGTAGGATCACAGCAAAAATAGGTACGCTGTGTACCCAGCCTAATCATAAGGTATAATATCCATTCAGTTATTGAGATAGGCAGAGGGAAAAAAAAAATCTCTATTCATATTAGATTATTTCTATTACGTGAATGTTTACCGGTATAGTTGCTATTATAGCTGAAGTCAAGTTGTGATAATGATGTCAAGGGAAGTAACAGTTGCACTGGTAATTTTAAAATTCATAATTCAATGGTAGACGTAAAAAGAAGGCCCACCCCCACATAAATAAATGTATATTTTTTCCCACTCCACCATCTAGAATATCAATAATTTAATACTTACCTGCTGGGTGCATGCCTGAAGGAAGTGATTCATGTCATGAGTTCACTGTCCACTCTCCCAGGTTGCGCAGGCAGGTAAGACACCTATTGTTGTCTTGTGACTTTGGAGGAGGGCAATAGGTCTACATTTTATGACATGACCTTTTAACCACTGTCCAAACTTTCTAATAACTATTGCAGACACAAAGATACCTATTGTGAGTAAAGGGGTTTCAAAACATTCCATAAGGGCTTCTTCTTATAGTACTTTCTATTTCTTTCAGAGCTTCTGGTACAAGGAGGACCCCCCCCCCCCAAGGTAGAATATAAATTATCAACCTCTGATTCCCTCTCGCCACACATAAGATTAGGCATTACAGAGACATATCCGTGAATAGGTCAATAATAAGTGTTAATAAAAATCCTGGCAGCATCGAGGTATTTTATGATTGTCCCTTTGGCTGTAGGATTACACACAGTCCTGCGTACCCACAGTGTGATTTAAACACAGTGTTCTCCCCAGAATTTTTTTCCAGCCGTGGTAGCATGAAAAAAAGTAGCTGGTGGGGTGGGACGGGGAAAATTGTGCACTGCATTAGGGCTAATTAGATAGGTCAGAGATGTCTAGCTTTCAGCCCACTAGTGGTTTGAAAAACTATGACTCCCAGCAGTCCGTGGTTTGTAGAGTGCCGGGAGTGTAGTGCTGCAACATGCTGCAGGTAACCCAGGACGTAACATGGGCCCAGTCAAGCACATGATGCACATTTTGGCCTTGGGGATCTTGGAAAAAGCTAGTAACAGTGCTAAGTGTAAAAAAAGGGGTCTGGAATGGGCAGTGCTGGCAGGAGTTTTTACTGACTATGGTACCTATTAAACAGAATCTAAATTCTTTTAAAATCACAAGTATCTCAAGAATTTTTTCCAGCGGGTGGCATGAAAAAGTAGCCGGGTGGCGCCCGGCTAAAAACCCTAGGGAGGAACACTGTAAATCAGGAAGGACCTAAGTGTTTCCTTAACTGTTCTCGGGTGTGGTGAAATTCAAGGTTTCTTATTTTTAACCTTTCTTCTAAATGTCTTTGGATGTTTGTTTTTTAATTCCAGAATTGCCACAACGATGATGGTTCAGATTGATGGCATTTTGTATTTTCATGCTGTTTGTCTCATTTTTTTCCCCTTTGTCAATGTTGTTAACACGTTTTATTTATGTGCCCGCTAGTGATTTCGCTATATAAACAAGGGCCTCTTAAATACCCTGTGCATATGATGGTAGGTGTAATAGTCTACAAAAACAATACTATCGTGTGTAAAAATAAAATCGTTGCGTGTGTGTACGTCTTTAAATAAAAGCCCAAGTGTAATGTAAGGGATATTTGTGATTACATTTATTAAAGTGTATGCACATCTGCTGCCAAAAAATTTGTTTAAATGTGATGGAGCCACTAAGGCTAGGCCACCACAACACGTACCACTCTGTATGTGAGAAGAAAGAAACAAATGCATTGTGTCCCGCTGTGATCCATTTTCGCAGAGCAATCCATCATTTTTTTTTGGCCAAACGCATTGTGCTCAGATATATGTGCGCTGTGCAATTTTACTCCTGTTGCTTAGGGGGATGGAGCCTAGGGCTGTGTACACATAAGCAGACATTTAGGGATAATATATTATGGAATTTCGGTTTGGCTGGTCTGAAATGTTGCAGTTCGATGTGCCACAATTTTACGATTGTTTTTGCCAGACGGACGGATAAAGACAGATCGGACATGGCCTTCCGTTAGCTGCTGCAATGCTAGCCATGGCCAAAAACAGTGCCCATATGTTACCCACCTTAAGTCTGTCTACTGGGTCAAGCTGGAGGTTAAGCCTTTGCTATAATGCTGCTTTGTGCTTGTAGCCATAGACCACACTCGGGGTTAGGAACCTTTTAATAGACAGTATGGTAAATGCCACTCATATGATAGCCATTGCTTGGATCTTCAGTTGGGGTGACGAGTCATGATACAGGCATGATAGCATCCTACCATCACAAACTGGAGACCTGGCACGACTATCACAAGGTTAACCAAAGGGTCTGGCTGTAATCCTTTTAACTGCTACATATGTAGCAATTTGGACCAGCAAATTAGACAAGACAATACAGTATTATTTATTAAGGTGATTATAAAGGGTTTTTTTTTTTATTCACTGGCACATCAGTCTAAGGACATTAGGGGTATATGGGACTACCTTGCGAGAGTAGCTATGTTTGATAACCTGCTTTACAACAGATTTAAAGGGAAGTTTCCCCAAACCAGTAAAGAATATTTTTGTTAAATGGTAAACTGAGAATATCTCGAACATGGAATCTGAAAATGTGTCTGTTTTTAAAAAAACATTGTGTAAATGATGTGTAACTTGTGTTTATGTAAATGTGCCTGCGTGCCCCCTTCGGGCTTCGCAAAGTAATTGTGTCCATTTTTTTGCAGCCAAAAAAAATCACTTGACTTTTTATGGGAAAATATTGTTTGTTTTAAACACATTTTATATTAAAAAATAATGTTTATTAAAACCAGGCACTATTCAAAGGTTTTCAAATTGTGGTTTTTGCTCCTGAACTTCCTGATCTAAATTGGATTAGAGCCACAATGCAGCAACGTGGGCCCCCCGCCCCCCCCCCCCCCCCCCCCCCCCTGGGGCCTAGAATTTAGTATTATTATTGTGGATTATTATAGCTAACACTCAGTGGCCGCGGCCACCAATTACAGTATACATTCCCATAAGGCCTCCTGCCTGAAGAGCTTACAATCTAAGCCACAGTATTTGACAATACAACCTAATCAGTATGGTCTTATGATTGTGGGGGAAACCCTTGCCAGATGAGCTGCTCTAGTAAGCTGCCAGATTAGTTCCATGTCAGAACATTCTCCTGTAGAGATGGACTAGAAACTCAATCCAAGTTTGATCGAACTTCTAAATAGTTCGGCGAACCCAAACATACAAATCTTCGATAATTGGTCGAATTTTCGATTCTCAAAACGATTAACCCTGCTCCATAACCACTAGAACGCAGCCTTCAGTAACCCTAGAATTTGGTAATAACTCTGAATTTGCACTCCATAACCTAGAACGCAGCCTCAGTAAACCCTAGAGTTGGTAATACTCTCGATTTGGCATCCATAACCCTAGAACGCAGGCCTCAGGTAACCCTCGATTTGGTGATAACTCTCGAATTTGCACTCCATAAACCCGAACGCAGCCTTCGGTAACCCTCGAATTTGGTGATAATCTCGGATGTTGGGAACTCCATAAAAACCTAGAAAGCAGCCTTCGGTAACCCTCGGAATTTGGTGAAACTCTCGATTTGCGCACCCATAACCATAGAACGCCAGCCTTCGGTAACCTCGAATTTGGTGATAACTACTCGACTTTAATGCTCCAGAACCCTAGAGACGCAGCCTGCGGTGTAACCATTGAATTTGGTGATACTCTCGACTTATGCTCATAACCCTAGAAAAGCAGCCTTCGTTAAACCTTGAATTTGGTGACTAACTCTCGAATTGGCCCACCCTTCAATAACCTAGAACGCCGCTCGGAAACCATTGAATTTTGTGATAACTTCTCGACTTTTAATGCTCCATAACCACTAGAAAAGCAGCCTTAGGAACCTTGAAATTTGGTGATCAAACTCTTCGAATTGGCACTCCATAACCCTAGAACGCAGCTTCGGTAACCTCAGAATGTGTGAACTCCGACTTAATGCGCCAAACCCTAGAACTGCAAGCCTCGGTAGGTACTCTTGAAGTTGGGTGGAGACGTCTCGAATTTGGCACTCCATAACCCTAGGAACGCAAGCTCGGTAACCCTCGATTGGTGATAAATCTCGACTTACATGATCCATAACCCTAGAACGAGCTCTTAACCGTTGATTGGTTGATTGATAACTTCGAATTTGGCACTCCATAACCCTAGAATGCAGCCTTCGTAACCCTCGAATTTGGTGATAACTCTCGAATTTGGGCACTCCATAACCCTAGACACAGCCCGCGTAACCCTCGAATTTTGTGATAACTCCTCCATAACCCTGAATACGGCTTTCAGTAACCTTTGGTGAAAACCTTTGAAGTGGCGCTCGTTTCAGTAATCCTCAAATTCAATGTCAGAAGCTAAAAATAGCGGGATCATGGAGAAAGAAGTTAGTATGTACACAAGTTCTGGCTGTTTGTACGTGTTCCAAAGACCAGGTCCCAGAGCCATGTACAGTAAGTACCACTGCCATGAACCCTATTTAATCCGAACTTTTCAAACTATTTGGTCCTATTGACGCTAATGAGGTCCCTTATCGAAATTCCAAACTTTTCTGAAGTTTGAAAATGAAAGGAACTTTAGGCCTATCCTCCTTACTGTAGGCTCTCACCGCCCTGATAGACACTGTGTTGTAACAGGTAGACGTAGAGCATTAAAGGGAGATGATAAGATTCTTCATGGATTTCAGTGAGTTTACTGTGTTCAAAACCACTGCCCAGCTACTAGGCTCTTTCTTCTCCTAGTCTTAGTCTCTAAATCCTCAAAATTCTTTTCGTCTCATTTTTGGGGTTGCAGTAGCAGGACAGATGTGAGTACGGTACATTAAGATTGCAATAGGTAAAGTTTAATTGTCAAAACACAGTGTTCATGTCATGGTATCTTAAAATTTATTCACCCAATCGATCTCTACACACCTATGACCTTGTTCGCGTTGACCCCAGGGATCTTCTAGTGGTCACTATCAGGTGGGACCATGGGTTAGCTTTCTCTTAGCGACCTTAGTGATCCCAGTCACAACTGGGGAACTGAGTGACTGCCATACAGTTGGTATTAGGGGTAAGGTAGATGCAACGGGGAACTGGAGGCACAGATATTACAGGGGGACATGAGGTGTACGGGAGGTGGAATTAGGGACTGGGAGCTGCTGGCTTGAAAATTAAGTTTATGAGAAGGTTCAATGGTTAAAGGGTGATAGCGTAGATAGGAATAAAGTAGAGTAGACACCCAGGGCAAGAAGCATGGGGGAAGGTGAGATTGGTTGATCTACGTACGAGTGCCACTATTTTTTAATTTTTGAGTAGGGGCACATACACAAGTTCATGGGATGGAGTCATGTGACATAGCTAAGCACTGATTATAATGAGATAATTTACAGGTATTTTGCAAAGTGCCACGTAACTCACCTTTAATTTGTGACCTGTTATAGGGAGAACTTCATCCTGCAGTCTGTACCTTATGTTTATGGATTTTTTGATGGACATTTAATATACTTGTATTTACAATAGGGGGCTATTATTCCCTAGATCAGTCACTCAATAGTTTAGAAAAACCTGCCCAAGTGTCAACATATGTATAGCTCTACCCATAAGCCTCCACGTTGTCACCTCTCATTAGTCGGCGAGCATAAGCAGCATTACCCCATAAGAGCCTCAAACGTGTCAGCCTTCATTATCTCTACGCCATCTTAACACATAAGGCCTCCACGTTGTTTTTCACCTTCCATTATCTCACGGCCTTTACCCATAAGGCCTCCACGTTTGTCACCTTCCATTATCTCTACGCCTTTACCCATAAGGCCTTCCACGTTGTTCAATTCATATCTCTACGCCTTACCCATTAAGGCTCCACCGTTGTCACCGTCATATATCTACGCCTTACCAATAGGCCTCCACGATTGTGTCACCTTCATTTATCTCTACGCCTTTACCATAAGGGCCTCCACGTTGTCATCCTTCATTATCTCGAACGACTTTTACTAATAAGGCTCCAACGTGTCACCTTCTTATCTCTACGCCTTACCCCAGAAGGCATCTCAACGTTATGCCACCCTTCATTACTCACGTCCCATACCCATAACTCAGCTGTATTAGCTTACCCATAAAGCTCCACCGGGTTGTCACCTGTATAGCATTTACCCATAAAGCTTCCATGGTTGTCACCTGTATTAGAAATACCCATAAAGCTTCCACGGTGTCACCTGTATAGCTTGATACTTCATTAAGTTTTTGTTCATTTATCTATCATTTGCACGACCAGTGATGTTTTATCACCACAGGATCTCGGTAAGCCTTGATATTATCAGAATCCCAGCACATTAATTCCATTTGTACCCTATTTACTTGGCAAGTTTATGTGTGTTCAAAAGGGGACGGCACCAAAACCAAAACAGACATCAATCTGCACAACAAATGAGCTAAAAAGTCCAAACTTTATTCATATTAAAAAAAGACCCATCTAACCATAAAATCACCAAAATATACATTTCTAAACATCACAAAAAATATTAAACAACATGACATGGGTCAGGGCAGGCAAGCAAACCAGCCGAGTTCAGGTACAGGCAATGGGTCAGGGCAGGCAGAAAACCAGCAGAGTTAAGGAAACAGGCAATGGGTCAGGCAGGCAGCAAACCAAACAGAGTTCAAGGTTACAACCAATGGGTAAGGGCGGCAGCATCTGACAGGAGTTCTGTTACATGCAATGGGTCGGGAGGCAGGGCAGCAAACCAAACAGAGTTCAGGTAAAACCCCAATGGGTCAGGCCCAGGCAGCAATCTGAACAGAGTTCTGTTAATGCAATGGGTCAGGGAGGCAGCAAACAGCAGAGTTACAGGAACAGGCAATTGGGTCAGGGCAGGCAGAAAACAGCGAGTTCAGGAACAGGGCAATGGGTCAGGGCAGGAGGAACCAAACCAAACAGAGTTCAGGTAAGGCAATGGGTTCAGGGCAGGCAGCAAACCAGCAGAGTCAGAAAACAGCAAGGGTCAGGGCAGGAACCAAACAACAGGTTCAAGACAGCAATGGGTCAGGGCAGGCAGCAAACCAGCGAGGGCAGGAAAAGGGCAAATGGTTCAGGGCAGGAACAAAACCAAACAGCGTTCGGTACAGAAATGGTCAGGGCAGGCCCGGCAAGCCTAGCGGAGTTCAGGAACAGGCACTGGGTCAGGGCAGAACCAACAAACAGAGTTCAGTACAGGCAATGGGTCAGGGCAGGCAGCACAACCAAGCAGCGTCCGGAACAGGCAATGAGGTCAGGGCAGCGGAAACCAACCAACAGAGTTCAGGTACACCCAATGGGTCAGGGCAGGCAGCAATCTGATAGAGTAAGGTAAAGCAATGGGTCAGGGCAGGCAGCAAATCGGCAGCGTTCAGGTACCAAGCAATGGGGTCAGGGCAGGCAAACAAACCAACAGAGTCAGGCACGCAATGGGTCAGGGCAGGGCAGCAATCCGACAGGTTCAGTACAGGCAAGGGTCGGCAAGCAGCAAATCGGCAGAGTTAGGTAACAAGCAATGGGTCAGGGCAGGCAGAAAAACCAGCCGAAGAGTTCAGGAACAGGCAAAACAATGGGTCAGGCAGGAACCAAACCAACAGAGTTCAGGTAACAGGCAACGGGGCCAGGGCAGGACAACCAAACAAACAGAGTTCAGGTACAGGCAAGGGCCAGGCAGGAACCAAACCAACAGAGTTCAGGTACAGGCCAATGGGTAGGGCAGGCAGCAACCAGCAGAGTTAGGTACAGGCAATGGGTCAGGCAGGAAACCAAACAACAGAGTTCAGGTACAACCCAATGGGTAAGGGCCGGCAGCAATCCGATAGAGTTCAGGTTAAGGCAATGGGTCAGGGCCAGGCCAGCAAATCGGCAGAAGCTCAGGTACAAGCAATGGGCAGGGCAGGGCAGCAAAAGCAACAGGCAGAGTCAGGTACATGCAATGGGTCAGGGCAGGCAACAAACCAACAGAGTTCAGGCAAGGCAATGGGTCAGGGCAAGGCAGCAATCCACAGAGTTCATACAGGCAAATGCGTCAGGGCAGCAGCAATCTGGACAGCGTTACTGTTACATGCAATGGGTCAGGGCAGGCAGAAAACCAGGCCAGAGTTAAGGACACGGCAATGGGTCAGGGCAAAGCAGAAAACCAGCAGGAGTTCAGGGTACAGGCAAGGGTCAGGGCAGGCAGCAAATCGGCAGAGTTCAGGGCAATGTTTAATGGGTCAGGGCAGCAGCAAACAGACAGAGTCCATGTACAGGCATGGGCAGAGCGAGCAGGCAACGATTTCAGAAAAATCCAACAGGGAAGCAGAAAAGCAGAGTTTTGTCAGTTTCATTTCTTTGAACAGTTGCTTGTAGTGGAACCGTGATGACATCCAACGGTTGCGCTGTGATGCCAAATATTGCCACAGTCATCTTAAAAAGGTCCAATCCATACACCATCGTGTACGGCTTCTCAGGGATTTGCCACATGGACTGGAGTTGCCTTTTACTTAAGAGACATGCATTTTTTTTTTATTTCATTCAAGCATTTCCCTGTGATGTCTATTTCTAACTCTACAAAATCACACACCTTTCCCTGGCTGGGAATGGGGACCCTTTTCAAATACTGCAAACATCAGCAATCACCAATCAATCGGAACATACAATCAAATGGAAAAATATTCCAGTACATTGGTCTGGCAACTACAGAGCTTAGTACTTTACGAATCCCGCAATGGCTATTGTTCTGGCACCAGAGATTGTCTTAGTTTAGAACATCTAAATATCCTGAACTTTATGTAAATATACAGGATTGGGGAAATTAAATTATACAGTCCAATCAATTTCTTCAAAAAATACGAACAATGTGAATACCTAGCCATAATGGCACATAACAACCCTCCCATTGAGTAGGTAAATTATTTGGTAGTGGCTTCGCAAGATCCTCTGTCACTCCAGATCACTTTCAGATGGCAAAGTATTCGTCTCCAGTGCTAGATCTTCTGATCCTTCCCCCGGCCCTCCCCAATAACGCTGCTTTAGAAAACATGCAATGTGGCTAGCCCTTAGCTGTTCGTTAGATAAAACCGTTATTTGAAAGAATCTCCTGGACTGACTCCAGACAAGATTATATAAGGTGTGTTATGGAGTTTACATTATGTACATGAGCATTAATATTGCATAATAGTCTATTTTACATGGTATGTATTGTCAGTTAAAGAGATTAGAAGAAAACCGTCGAAAACCTGCCTACCAGGAAACGAAAAAGATTCAGGTATGAAGGCAGTATGAATTATGGCAATGTTAGGCTATATCTAAATTGTAATGATGTAGGCATATGTTACTTGGTGGATGTATTTGGTTTGAATACCTTCAATGTATGTATGTATGTTTGTATGTATATGTTTATTACATAGCGCCACTTGGGGACGCAGAGCTCTATAATAGTAGGAATACAAAAAAAGCAGTTCAAGGGGACAATAAATAATACCTAAATAAGTATGAGCATCATGAAATAGACAATGCGTGAAACATGTAATATGTGGGAAGGGAAAAGAGATCCCTACCCTGTAGAGCTTACAATCTAATTAGGGGGGTAAACATTACAGATACCATAGGAAAGGGTGGAAGTGCCATAGTAATAACTGGTGCAGTGTCAGCAGTCCTACGCTGGGCTGTGCTCAGAGAGATAGGATGACAGGTTAGATTTAAACTTGTTTATTGAGTTTCTTTGATGTAGGAGAGGGAATAGAATTCCAGAGGATGGAGCCCACAAGAGAGAAAGGTTTAAGGGCGAGAGGAAAGCAGTGTGAGTGGGCGGTTGTATAGGAGAGGTTCTGTGAGAGCAGAGGGGTACGGGCAGGGCAGGGAGGGACATATGGGGACACAAGAAACATACGAAGTAAACAGCAGAGGGAAGGTATTTAAAATTGTTGAGAAGGATTTTTAGACCAATGCGCTGTTTGTTTAATGGGGCGCCAGGGTAGAGGTGTGGCAAAGAGGAGATGTAATTTCCCGATGGTTAGAGAGCGAGACAGGACAATGCGTGTCGGATAGTAAGTATCAACTATGGGAGAAGATGGGCAAGCATGAACAAGACCAGAAAGAAAGGTTTACAATAGTCAGGCGTGATAGGAATGAGAGCATGGATAAGCCATAGCAAGTAGTCGTAAGAAAGGGAATCTACAAATTTTAGGAAATATTATAGAGAAAAAAGTGACAGGTTTTAGCAACTAGTTAATGTGATTAAAAAAAGGAGAGACGAGAGGACATCAATAATAACCCCAAGCAAACATGGAGACTGAATAGGGTAAATATGGGGTTATGGGCAACAGAAATGGGACAAAGCTGGGATAGAACAGGCCTTTGGTGGGGAGATGATTAGTTCCATTTTAATCAGGTTTAGTTTGAGGCATGGTGCCCAATTCATGAGGAGACAGCATGGAAACAGTCGGAGATGGGTGCTTGGTGTCAGGAGTGGGGGTGGTGGAAAAGTAGATTTGGGTTCTCATCGGCATACAGATGGTAGTTAAAAACCAAATGAGCTAATGACATCTCCCCGAAAACCCCTACGTAAGAGGAACCGAAGACAAGTTCTAATATCATATGACACAGAGTAGGTTTGGTTAGAGAGGGTAGGACTGTAGGATGCCACTTTTTCAGGGTGCCCCAAGGAGTGAAGAATTGCATTAGGAGGGAATAATCTACGGTGTGAAAACAGAGGAGAGGTCAGAGAGGATAAGGAATAGAAAAGTGGCCTTTGGCTTTGGCGGCATTGAAAAAAAAAAAAGGGGGTCATTACACAATGTGTGAGAATGATTTTACTGAGGCATGGTAACTCCATAAGCTGAACAACCCACATGTTTAAAGGACAAAAGTAACACCTCTCCACCCACGTTAGTGCCCAGGGTAAGGACCTCTAACTGCCCCTGGGTTTACCTTCAATGTCCAGAACTGAACCACTGAAAGTTGGTGTTGGCGGGAATACGAACGCTCAGGTGATTGCAGGCCATTTTGCTTCTCCCCCTTTCATCCTAGAGGCATCTGACCAAAAGGAAGACATGTCTGCAACCAAAGCCTGTATTAATATTAGAATGTAGTCCAGAAAGTAAGCAGATATGGGGGCGAAAGCGTCTCGCACCTACTAGATGAGGGCACGGTTGGAGTACCAATAGAAACAGTAATTTCGCCCATTGATACAACCCTTAAAGTCGCTATCTGGACATTGAAGGTAAAATCCCAGGGGGAGGACATGGCAGCTTGATTACTGTTAATGGAAGTGGGGCTGGTCGCACAGTCACAACGGTTTTGAAGGGTCCTTGGATGGAGGGCTTCATCGGAACATGGGTGGTCCATGTTTGTGGGCGTGCTGCATGCCCATAATGTTTGTGGGCATGCTGTGATGTTGGGGGTTTGTGGTTTGTTGTGACGTCAGGGATAAACACGAGTCGTGGCTTTGCCTCAATGTCATGTTGCTGTTTAATGTTTGGAGGTGGTATGTGGGGCGTTCGGGGGTTTGGGTTTGTATTTTTTTTTGGAATTGTGTCCTTATATATACTGTTGATTACGTATTAAAGTGATGAAATTTTGGTGATGAAACAGCATTTTTTTAAAAAGGGGGGGAACTTGCTGATCCATTAAAGACCTCACCCATGGGCACCAAACGGCGCCCTTTGCCCAAAATCCAGGCCCTGATAGGAATAATTGTTAGTGCGCAGTGTAAGTACTTCATTAACATAGGTGATAATCAGGGATACAACTGCCCAAGATTATTTTCATCAGGAGGAAATGCAAATATAATGTTTGTAATTGTGTCGTACCCAGGGACCTGAACCATACATAAAGGTAAGTTCCTTACACTACTCCAGTCCCTTCTGACGTAGCAGTTTTGGTCCTCACCCTGGGTATACTATTCAGCGTGGCACCGGGGGGAGGAGAGATTATAATGGTCTTTTAATTCTGAATGAGAGATCCAGTCTGTGAATAGAGAAAACAAAAAAAACTTCAAGTCCAGTTCAATGGAACAGACAGACATTACCAGACCTGGATAGAATGAATAATTACAGATATACCAAGACCTGGATGAATGAATATTACAGATATACCAGTGACCTGGAAGGATAAATTATACAGATATACCTTGACCTGGATGATATATTACGAATCACTTACGCTGATGATGATATAATTAACAGATATACCATGACACTGGAGAAGTGATATCGTACAGACTTATACCGGACGCTGGATGAAATGAATAATTACACCTGACGATATGATATTACAGTAGACATGGACTGATGAATAGTATACCGATATACCATGACCTGGTGATGAAGGATATACGAAGTATACGCAATTGAGGGAACCTGGATGATGAATTAATTACAGATATACCGATGTCTCCATGATGATGAATGATAGATATCTACCGATGGATAAATACGCATTACCGGGTGACTGGAATTACCCAGCTGTACCATGCTTAATTAATATAAGAATATACCGATGAACCTGGAAATGGATATATTACAGATCTCATGACCTGGATAGATAAATAATTACAGATATCACCATGACCTGAGATGAAAATATTACAGATATACCATGACCTGGATGAAATGCTATTCAAGATATACCATTGACCTGGTGAATTAAAATTACAGATATACTAATGACCTGGATGAATAAATATTACAGATAATACCATGCCGGGATTAGAGACATATTACGAATATACCATGACCAGATAGGATAAATAGACAGATAACCATGACCTGGATAGAAAATATTACAGAATACCATGGACCTGGATGAATGAAATTACAGATGTACCATGACCTGGATGGATAGAATATTACACATATACCATGACCTGGGATGGATGAATACTTACAGATATCCGTGTGACCGGATGGATGAAATATTACAGATATACGGTGACCTGAGGTGGATGGAACATTCACAGATATACTGTGACCTGGATGAATGAATATTAAGATATTCCGTGACGGGATGATATGATATTACAGATATACCGTGACTGGATGAAATGAATATTACAGATATACTGACCTGGATGGGATATGAATATTACAGATATACCCATGACCTGGAGGAGGAATATTAACAGATATACCATGACCGGAGGGATGAATATACAGATTATACCATGACCTGTATGGCATGAATATTACAGATACTACCATACCTGGATGTGGAATGAATATTACAGATGTACAATGACCTGGATGAATGAATATTACACATATACAATGACCTGGATGGATGAATATTACAGATATACCGTGACCTGGATAGATGAATATTACAATATTACTGTACTGGATGGATGAAATTACAGATATTACTGTGACCTGGATGATATGAAATTACCAGATATACGTGAACGGGAGAATGAAATTCAGGATATGCCGTGACCTGGATGAAGATTAAGGATGAATATTACAGAAACCTTGACTGGGATGGAGAATAGTCCAGAATATACCATGACCTGGATGGATGAATATTACGATATTTACCATGACCTGGATGGATGGAATATTAAAATACCAGACCTGTATGGATGAATATTACAGATAGATACCATGACCTGGATGGATGAATTTACAGATATACCATGACCTGGAGGGAGAAGAATTACAGATTATACATGACCTGGATGATTGAAAGTACAGGATAGTTAATGACCTGGATGGATGGAATATTACAAGATTATACCATGGACCCTGGATGGATACTAGTACAGATTATACCATGACCTGGCTTGATGAATATTACAGATATACCGCTGACCTGGATGGATGAATATTACAGATATACAGTTGACCTGGAGAATGAATATTACAGATATACCGGACCTGGATGAACGAAATTAAAAGATTTACCGTGACCTGGATGAACGAATATACAGAATATAAGTGACCTGGATGAACGAAGAGTACAGATAGACCGTTGACCTGGATGAATTGAATATACAGATTAACATGACCTGATGAATGAAATATACATAGATACCAGACCTGGATGAATGAATATTACAGAGATACCATGACCTGGATGAATGAGATATTACAGATATACCATGACCTGGATGAATGAAGATTCAGATATACATGACCTGGATGAAATGAATATTACAGATATACCGTGACCTGGATGGCGAATTTACAGAATACCATGACCGGGATGAATGAATATTACAGAGATACCAGGGACCTGGATGAATGAATATTACAGATATACCATGACCTGCGATGAATGAAATTACAGATATACCATGGACCCCATTGTTCTATTTCCATCCATGTCTCTACATCCCCTCCTCCTATTCACAGTATATATTGCTATTAGGCTTTTTAGGTCCCCATGTGCATGCTGAGTTACATGCGAGTAAACCCACCACACCACAGAACAAAGTCCTGCAGGTTTGTTGACTTCCTTCCTCTTCTGTTAGACTCTTCCTCAATAGAAGCAGAGACAGGCACAGCTTGATGAGGAATATGCACATTCTACACCCAGGGGCAGAAGAACTACATCCACATGATTTCAGTACAGACCAAAAATAACAGAAATAATCCGAGGGCTATTTATAAAAGAGCGAAAAGTAGCGAATGTTTTCGCATTCGCTTTTCGCAGGGGGTTTCACCAAAAAGACAGGTAACGCTAGTTATAAAGGTAGCGTTAACGAATGGGCCGAAACTGTTCCGCGAGGCTATCGCTAAACCCTTTCGCCTAACTTCGCAATGGTAATTTTAGCGAAAACGGAAGGGCAAAAGGCATAACGCGATTTATAAAAGGCGACAGGTGGTTTTGCGGTGTTTTATTTAAAAAGAGCGAAAGATTAGCGCGGACCCTGAAGGGGGTGAAAAAGTCATTGTTTGAGCGAAAAGGCATTCTAATGGGCTAATATGCCTTGTTGAAAAAGGCGAACGCGCCTTAGAGGGCCGATACGCAATTTAGAAGGCGAACGCACATTGAAAGGCGAACGCCGCATTTAGAAGGCATGATTGCCAGTTGCAATAAGGAAAACTGTATTCCATTGAGATAATTCTAAGAAAGATTGACTAAATAAGACATGGATGACTTCTTTGGGGAAATGTGAGGTGTGGTGGGCCATTTGAACTTGACATCATTTCTAGTGGGCTTTCTGGTTTTGAATGGTTTTCACAATGCAGTTTATTAGAGCGTTTAAGTTTTCGCTGCAATACTTTTCACTCTTTATCGCGCCAGTTCGCCTTTTTCAGCCGCGAAGTGTTGTTTTTTTCGCTGTTTATAAATAAGGCGGAAACAAAGCCCAAATGGCGCGATTTTTCGCGCGCGATGGCTGCGCTAATATTTGGCGGAAAACAGACAATCCTTTATAACATATGCCCCTAGTGTTGCAGCAAGTGATAAATCATTATCCTTCTGGCCACTACATTACATTACAATCGCAGTAATGACTTTATAAAAAATTATGCCACAAAGGTATGGGTGAAAAACACAAGCCACAAGTTTTCAGAATAACTTTTTTAAAGCTAAACTATACTTGTTCGGAAAATTTGTAAAAAGCCACTGACAGTGCGTAGGCGCGCAGACATCATTAGATAATGCCACAGTCTTGTTCTAATGGGCTCTGGTCTTCATAGTGACCAATAGACATAATATACCAAAAAAGAGTATTTAGGACGCTCCACACCCCTCGCTCGATCTTGCTTTCTCCATACATCCCAAAATTTTTTTTTATAAGAGCCTCGGTAACACACGTATTACACAGTAGGACAGAAGGTTTAATACAGAGTTAATCACTCCCAGTATAGACCAGTAAAAGTAATAGATTGCTACCTCCTGTAAGTATTTACAGGTCAGGAGAGAAAGGGTTGGGTAATACAGAGTGATATCACTTGTGTACAATCACTCCCAGTATGACAGTGAATAAGATTGCCTACATCAGACGATGATACAGGTCAGGAGAGAAGGGGAATACAGAGTTCTATTACACTTGTGTACATCACTCCCAGTCAGTAGTGACCAGTAAGATTGCTACCTCCTGTACGTATTACACAGTCAGGAGAGAAGGGTTAATCAGCGTTCTATCACTTGTGTAAATCACTCCCCATATAGACCAGTAATAGATTGATACCTCCTGTAGTATTAAACAGGTTCAGGAGAGAAGGGGTAATACAGAGTTCTGTCCCCATTTCACCCTCCCTGTACCCCTCATTCCTCCCTGTAATAATCCCAGTGCCCCCAGTCCCCATTTCACCCTCCCTGTACCCCTCATTCCTCCCTGTAATAATCCCGGTGCCCCCAGTCCCCATTTCACCCTCCCTGTACCCCTCATTCCTCCCTGTAATAATCCCAGTGCCCCCAGTCCCCATTTCACCCTCCCTGTACCCCTCATTCCTCCCTGTAATAATCCCAGTGCCCCCAGTCCCCATTTCACCCTCCCTGTAGCCCTCATATCGCCCTGTCATACTACCGGTGCCGCTAGTTCCCTATTTAGCTTGTAATCTATTGTTAACAATCAAAATGTTTATGCATATTAAATGTGGCAACAGATTCTGCCTAAATCTGCCAATATTAGATGTATATGAGCACTTTTTCTTTTTAGAAGCCGTTGAAGGAGACATGGAAATTGTTTTGTCCCTTTTGCTTAGGTAGACTATTTTTAGGGTCCTATAAAGCTTCGTACACACATGCAATGACAATGTATGTATATATATAAAGCACCACTTGGGAATGCAGTACTGTACAATAAAAACAATTATATAACAGTATGTGCATAATAAAAAAAAGCAAGTGCTTGTAACATGAGGAAAGAGATCCCTGCACTGTAGAGCTTACAATCTAATTAGGTGGGTAACATATACATACAGATACATAGGAAAGGGTGGAAGTGCCATAGTAATAACTGGTGCAGTGTCAGCAGTCCTACACTGTGCTGTGCTCAGAAAGATAGGATGACAGGTTAGATTTAAACTTGTTCATTGAGGTTTCTTGATGTAGAGAGAGGGGAATAGAATTCCAGAGGATGGGAGCCACAAGAGAAAAAGGTTTAAGGCGAGAGGAAGCAGTTTGAGTGGGGGTCTGTATAAGAGAAGGTTCTGTGATAAAAAGAGGGTACGGGCAGGGACATATGGGGACACTAGAGAGAAAGGTTTAAGAGGTGTAGTGTTAGTGGGGGGTCTGTATAAGAGATGGTTCTGTGATGAGCGGAGGGTACGGGCAGGGACATATGGGGACACAAGAGAAGAAAGGTTTAAGACGAGAGGAGGTAGTGTTAGTGGGGGGTCTGTATAAGAGATGGTTCTGTGATGAGCGGAGGGTACGGCCAGGGACATATGGGGACACAAGAGAAGAAACATAAGTAGGAGCAGAGGGAAGGGATTTAAATGTTAAGAGAAGGATTTTGTAGATAATGTGCTGTTTAATGGGGAGCCAGGTAGAGGTGTGGGACAGAGGAGATTTAATATCCTGATTGTTAGAGAGTGAGACGATGCGTGCGGCAGAGTTAAGTATCAACTGAAGGGGAAGAAAGATGGGAAGCAGGAAGACCAGAAAGCAGAAGATTATAATAGTCCAGGCCTGATAGGATGAGAGCATGGATAAGCATAGCAGTAGTTGGAAGAGAAAGTAATCTACAGATTTTTACAATAATACAGAGAAAAAAGCGTCAGGTTTTAGCAACATTGTTAATGTGATTATAAAATAATAATAACCCCTAAGCAACGTGCCGACTGAATAGGGTAAATGGGGGTGTCCCCGCAAAAATAGAAAAAGGAGGGATAGGACCAGGTTAAGGTGGGATAGCATATGAATGGGCATTTTGGGCGAGTATCAGTAAGCGCCCATACATTAAACTATGGTTGGCTGAAACGCCAATTTGTACACCATCGTGTGTCATGGATCGGGCGCCCGCGTTTGCACATGTGCATAGAACTCCAGTCAGGGGATTAGCAATCTAGGCCTCTGAAATTACCATAAAGAGCAACTCATAAAGTACAGTACAGGGTTTTTACATGCATGTACTAGAGCCCAAAGGAATTTGTGAAAAAGTATCAAGGCCAGGCGGGAATATCCTTGGTTAACCTCCAGTTGGGTCTGCCATTCTGAGCAAAAAAACCTCCAATTTGATTTGTGCAGGCTTTATCAAATCAAATCATTTAGGAACTTACCAACAAGAGCTACTGTATATTCATTCATTTATATGACAAACTATTCTATACATCCATTCAATGTTCCTTTTAATTCTTATTTAGACAGAAAAATTAGCACAAATAAAATAATTATTTAATGTGACCACAATGAACAAAAGAACATATTCCATTCACAACATAAAAAGATAAGGATCGTTGTTTATTTTCTACGTTATTTTATCAACGTATGCAATTGTTTATAAATAAAGTCTGTTTGCCTTAAAACACACACAGAGAAATGGTCAATGGGTCGTGTACAAAGCTTCATCTATGGGGACTAAATTTCTAAGTGGGGCCACTTCTATTTATAATTCATTTGGTATTGGATATTGAGATCAAGGTGTCGGGGTTCGCTGATGATGCAAAACTATGTAGGGCATTGAAAACTAATGTGCACCTTTTGCAGGTAGATCTCTATTTATTTAAATTCATTAATAAATAAACTCTCTGGTTTATTGTTCACCAATAGATCATCTCAAAGGACACATGGACATCCTTCTTGGATGGAGAGCTTCTTCCTAGGCTGAACGTGTGTTGAGGGAGGGCTGGGTCCGGAAGTCCTTAAACCCCACCTAGATTCTAAATCAAACATCTAGGTAAGAATCCATTAACTTGAAATTGTGTCTGGGCAGCTTAGATTACCATGTGTACTATTTACATTGCTCATTTGCTCACATTTCATGCTATAGCACTGCTACTTTAAACACTGTATGGCAGAGAATGCTGGGAGTTGTAGTATCACAAATATTACTTCAGAACATTGATAAAATGTTAAAGCTGTAGTTATTATAAGTCAGTGGCTATGTTGTATAGATCAGTGGTGAGAAATATAAAACCTGCAACTGTTGGGATGGCAGGAATGTGACTAATTGTTGCATCTCCCTACAACTGCTCATGTGAACACACCCATAGAAAATAAAAGAACCTTATTCCTTTATCAAATCTGTGTGGGCTGGTTATGAGGGCATCTTATATTGACAAGTCTGTGTGGGCTGGGCACAAGGGTGTCTTCTACTGACAAGTCTGTGTGGGCTGGGCATGAGGGCATCTTAGATTTACCAGTCTGTGTTGTGGGCACCGCTGGAAGATATTGGGCGACTTTCAATATTCTTTCAGGTTATAAATGTTTGAAGAATGCCCCAGGGCAGACAGAGATACGAATGCTCCAGGATAGACAGAGAGAAAGATAGTTAGATCTATAGACAGAGAGACAGTCAGATAGACAGAGATAGATCGATAAATACAGACAGAGAGAAAGATAGATTGACAGCGAGATAGATAAAAAGATATTCAGATAGATTGACAGAGACAGTCAGAGACATCCCTGCCAAATCTCATTTCTGGGAGGATACCCACCCCCTAAAGCCCCCCCCCCAAGATTGACACATAATCCATGCATACAGACACACTGTGTATACAGTCAGATACTTTTGCATACAAACACATGCATCTCAACAGACACACACTCATGAAAAAAGTCAGACACACATACATACGACATGTCACTTAAGTGTTTTTGTCACATGTTAACCGCTAAAAGACTGACATCATTGTGCTCCCTCACGCTAATTCATAACAACACATTTCAGGGAGATTGTATATTATTTCAGAGACTCCCTGAACTTCCGGGAGAGGTGGGATGCCTGCAGTCGGAGAGAAAGATAGACAGACAGATTAGTGGTTCTCAAGCATATTCAGACCATGGCATTGCATATTTTCCATTCAGCACATGTATGTTCTTAATTTTATTATTTTTATTATGAATGTAAATAGTGCCAACATCTTCCATGGCGCTTTACAACTACATAGTTATACATGTTACATAAAAGGGTAGTGCATATAATACAAAGCCATGCATGGTACATACAAGGGTAGTGCATATAATACAAAGCCATACATGTTACATACAAGGGTAGTGCATATAATACAAAGCCATACATGTTACATTCAAGGGTAGTGCATATAATTCAAAGCCATACATGTTACATACAAGGGTAGTGCATATAATACAAAGCCATGCATGTTACATACAATGGTAGTGCATATAATACAAAGTCAAACGTGTTACATACAAGGGTAGTGCATATTATACAAAGCCATGCATGTTACATACAAGGGTAGTGCATATAATACAAAGCCAGGCCATGTTGCAACAAGGTGTCATAATTATAGTGGCATAGAATACAAAGCCATGCATGGTACATACAAGGGTAGTGCAATATAATACAAAGCCATGCATGTTACATACAAGGGTAGTGCATATAATACAAAGCCATGCATGTTACATACAAGGGTAGTGGATATAATACAAAGCCATGCATGTTACATACAATGGTAGTGCATATAATACAAAGCCATGCATGTTACATACAAGGGTAGTGCATATAATACAAAGCCAAACATGTTACATACAATGGTAGTGCATATAATACAAAGCCATGCATGTTACATACAAGGGTAGTGCATATAATACAAAGCCAAACATGTTACATACAATGGTAGTGCATATAATATGCCCAGTTCTGTTGATGAAATAATTAGTGCTGTGTAACATGTGTCGCTATATATGAAATAACACACAAACTGTGATACAATAGGAAACACAATGTTGGGTGAAATGCAGGGATTCATCATTGTATTTCATGCATTGTGCAGTGGATATCGCTACACTACATTGACTGTACAGACATGGATTCATATAAACCTGCACATCGAATATACATCCCACACCCCATGCTGTCCCCCCTTCCAGCAGTGTGACCCCCTCCTCTCCCCCCAGGCTGTATCTAGCCCTATCTAAAGCAGAACCCTGCCCCAATACACTGCAGGATCACAACCTGACTCCTTTTAAAAATGCAACCAAAGCATGCTGGGAGTTGTAGTTTCTAAACATCCGGAGTGCCATGTGACCTACATTGTCTTCACTCTCTACCTTCTCCTTTCCAGGCTGTGGAGCAGCTGTTAAGGCCACACCCCCTGCTAGCTTCCAGCCCACTGGATGACATCATTTCCTGGTCCCTTAGCCCTCTAGGATCCACAGCTGCAACCGGTTCTCCTGCTGGCTGATTGTTTGACAGACAAAGGTCTGTTTGTGATACTAAACGACCAGTCGCTGTGTTTCCCTTTAACCTCCCAACCAAGACATTGCCCAGTGACTGAGAATCCACAAAACCAACCGACGTTTAATGTGGGTTAAAAAGTCAGCGCTGTTCCTTTAAATTGCTGGGAAATGAGGCGTGCTTGTAGGCAGATGTAGCTCACTCGGTAACCCCGCCCATCTGCTCAGCTCCAAGCCTATAGGCGAAGTTGGAACGTTGGATACCCCTGTCCCCATCCAGCCTGGGGGCTGAAGGCGGAAACATAGAACATCAGATTCTTCGGCTCGGAGGCTACAGTCACTTTGTGTGAGCAGAGATATGGCTTCTATGGCAGCGGCGATCGCTGCAGCCCGTACCGCCTCGATGTCTGGTAACAGACCCTTAAATGAGAAGGAGCGAAGCCGGTTTGCCTATTTTTCTTCTCTGAACCCAATGGCCCGGAAGATTATGCAGGAGAAGGAGCAGGTCCGACAGCGTTATGGGCCAGAGTGGGAGCGAATGGAGCCACGTGAACAGGAGGAGGCCATAGACCAGCACATGGTGGATCCTCAGCTTCGGGCCCGGTATGCACTGCATCGTGGGACATCAGGAACTCAGCCCGTGTCCTGCTACCCAGTGCTCAAGACCCAGAGTGGGCAGAAGGTGGTGCATTTTGGAGAGGAGGTAAGTTTCTTGCGGTTCAGGTGGGTTCTCCAGTCTAAAATACGATTCCCAGCATACCCTGGAATATGGCACAGGATTCTGGAAATTGCAGGTCAATAACAGCTGGAGTAGTGGCAATTTTAAGGAAGGACTCAGATGCCCAGAATCCCCCTTCCTGCTGGTTTATACTTATCTACAGTCCTGGCACCTTGAGGTCATGAGAGTGCAAGGTGTGTCACTCTGAAAGGAGATGAAAAATGGGAGCCAAGATGCAGACATGGCTAGCAAACGTATTAAAGGGTATCTCCACTCGTTTTTCTAAGTTTGTGAATTTGATCATCCGTTCTATTGAAGAACGGAGGTAAAGGAGCTGTGCCTTACCTTACGTTCTTCAATAGAACACACAGGAGCCAGGAGACAAGGTAAGAAACGTACCGCTCGCTCGCTCGCTCCCCGGCGCTTGGTCTGAAGGTCCCGACGGACCTTGTCTTCTATGCGCATAGATCGCGCATGCGCATAGAAGACAAGGTCCGTCGGGACCTGTCAGACTACGCGCCGGGGGAGCGAGCGAGCAAGTTTTTACCTCTCTCCTGGCTCCGTGTGGTTTCTATTGAAGAAGGGAAGGTAAGGCACAGCTCCTTTACCTCCCCGTTCTTCAATAGAACTGGATTCACAAAACTTAGAAAAACGAGTGAGAGATACCCTTTAAGGTGCCGATACACATGGGCGGCTCATTCACGATCAGATTCTGTCGGATTCTGATTGTGAATTCCCCGATGTGGCAATAGACAGGAACAGTCGTTCTGTATGTACTTTATATGGAGCGTTCATTTGGGCCATACACGTGAATGATCGCTATCACTGTGTGTAAGGACAGAAAGCAACAAGAATGATATGGCAATCTTGTTTTTATTATCAGGGTGGCACCTATAACAAAGTATAGATTTGATATGATTTACTATACATTAAATACTTTTATATGATCCCGGGACTCTGGAGACTTCTAATATCCTAAAATGAATGGGATAATTATGCATGCAGAAATGTCCTTTTCTGCTTTAAAGGGGATGTAAAGGCTGAAAACTATTAGTACTGTATATATTGCATTAAATCGTATATTGTATATAATACACAGCCTGTCACTGGAGACTTAATGCCCCACTATGCCCGATGTGACCAATTTTCCAGATCGCATCTGTTTTGCGCACCGCATAGACACAGCGATTACATTGTAATAGTCCATGCCCCACTATTTTCTCCATGTTGCATTTTGAAATCACTGTTTTTGGCCTGCATCACATGCATAGTTACTTAACTCAATTTTGATAAAGAAAAGAATGCACAAAATCATGCATTCCTACCACTGCAAAAAACTTCTATCCACATTTTTTTTCCAATGCCAATTATACTCTGTCCCCACCCATTTGAAGTACTCAGTGTGAGGGCTTAAAGGGCATGTCTGTCCAGAGTCCTCCAGGAGGACAGGGAAGAGGCAAAAACCTTTTAACTCACAGACAGCTCCTACTCTCTTAACACTGCAAGGAAAACCATAAGGAGCAGAGGAGAAAGGTAACACTACACAGTGGGGCAAATTTTAGTTTTGGAGGGTGGACATACTCTTTAAGGGTGAACTTTCCCTTTAAACAGCTAGGTTCTCACCCCTGGGTACAGTGCAGGTCAGCTATTACACTTAAGGAGCCCATACACGATTACCAAATACAGTATGGGGATCTGTCAGCCATACTGACCAATGCCACACTGTCAGCGATACTGACCAATGGAAATTAGCCATAGGGAACATCTGGCCAGATTACATACTATTTACAGAGGCAGAACTGGAGTGGACCGGCAGTGGCGACATTGATTGCATGGCAGCATGAAGCAGAAGACAGCCAAGGCAACGAGTGGTAAGTATACTTAGAAGCCTCACAGATAGATTTTATAACCTTGTGAGGTCTAGGTTTGGGTGGTTAACTAGGTTAAATTTACATTTTTGTTTGGACATTCCATTTAAATAAAAAGCCTTCTGTTGTACCTAAATGAACACTAAATAACATCTGTAGTTACAATTTGTAAAGTTATTTCTGGGAAAGTTTAGCAATGTAACATCTTCATGTTTTCAGCAGCTTTTAGCATGTGACCAGCTTGTAGTCACATTAATAGGCCCCCACTCTAAGCTGTCTTTTTTTTTTTTTTTTTTTTTTAAATTTCTGTGTAGGTACTTTCTGTTTTTTCTTAATGTGAGCATGCTCTGGGAGAGAGAAGTTTATTTTACCCAAATTCCCTTTAAATAAAAGCAAGTTTGAAAAAAGTTTAAAGGTTATTAAAAACTAAACTCTGGTTGCTTGTTGGTTATCTGCCCACAGCCCCAACTGCTATTTTTACCAGTTTATTACATGCATTTGTAACCAGATATTTAATAATAAGTTATCTTATTCTGGTATCTGCCTCCTTTCTCTGCTCAGTGAGCTTTTTATAAGTTTGAACATGTGCAGGGAAAATAGCAATCAATCACTGCCTGTGATGCCAGCAGTTGTAGCTTGATTGACTGCTTGGAGAGAGGAGCCAGGCCAGCTTACTCTACCAAAATGGCAACAATGAACTGCTTTCTTCTCTAATGTGCGCACATGACTGTCCATGTTACAAATGGGAGTAGTTATCTTGGAGGTAGAATCTGTATTTCCTACCTCTAAGCAAATTACAGTTTTTTATTTAACTGTTTATCTATGTTATCTATGTACAGTTAAAGGGCAAGTCCAGCCTCAAAATGAAAACCTACATACAGGTAAATCACCCCCCCAAAACCCTAAACGGTAATAGTTTGAAATGTGAAAGGTGTAAGTCTAACCTGAAATCCTGCACAATGTCCTGTTTCCCTGTTTCTGCTTCTTCCAGTTAGTAACTGTCAGTTATGGATTTGACAGTTGACATCACAGCCAATGACTGAATGTTAATCCCCTGTCTGCCTCTTCTGAGCATGCCCAGGCTCAGTACAGGTTTCAAATGGCTCAGTTTCCATGAGGCATCCAGAAGCATAGCAGACATACAGTAATGAATTCATAGGACAAAGTAGGATATATCAACATATTTTAAAGTGGCCATTCTTTCTAAAAGATGTTCTTATGAGGGTGGAGTTGCCCTTTAAGCCTCGTACACACGTTGGATAATTTTCGTACGATGCAGCCGACGAACGTTTAATGACATTATCGTTAATCCTCATAATTGAAACGACATCTGTACACACAGCAACAATAGTCACCACGATAGTCGTTAGATATAGACGTTCGTACGTAACGTTCGTATAATTGCGCAATTAGAAAAAGCAGCGCATGCGCCTTTTCTATATTTTTTTCATAGAGCGTTAATGATAATCTGCCGACTATGTACAAATACACGATAATTGGCAGATCAAATCCGCCAGGCTGATCGTCGGAAAAAGCCGACAATAGTCGACTGTCGTTGGTTTTTGACGATCGTTAATGCTATATTTTCGTACGAATATCGTGCGATTGCTCATTCGTCGGCTGCATTGTAAGACAATTACCCAATGTGTGTACGAAGCTTTACCCTTTAACATCTGGTTTTGCTACTGGAGTATTTGCTGTTATTGAGAAGCCTATCCATTATGCAGACTGTTAGAAAATGGGTCGGGGCTGGACACTGTAAAGAGCAAATTGTGCTCTTTGTGACTGTGCATAAAGGAGAAATGTCATGGAAAGAAAAGGCAGATTGTTCTCAGTCTTTATATCAATACTATGAAAGCCATTCATTACTTCATCTGCTAGATAAGCTAAAAAACAATGATAAAAAATGGTGGAGAATGAGACTCAAACCCTGCCAAATTATAAACCAGTAACACCAAATTTGTATACGGACAAAAAATGCTGCTGACAATTCCATCGGCGTATCATGGCGTTGATATTCGTAAGGATGTTCATTCCACATCTCAGTTTTTTGTGTGGAAACCGGTTATATTTACAATAAGGTCTAATTATTTTAGAGGAGTTTAAAGGGCATGTCCACCCCTAAAACTATTAATTTAACCCACTACTGCCCCCACTCTGTAGTGTAATAAAATCCTTACCTTACATCCCAGCTCCAAATGGTTCTCCTGTAATGTCCCTCCAAAGTCCCAAAAACTGGCCACCAGGAGCCTAGCAGGAAGGGAAATTATTTCCGCCTCTGAGGCTTCCTCTCAGAGGTTTTTGGCTTGCTCAGAGCAGCCCTCCCTGCCTCTCAGCCAATCACGGACGCGGCTGCCGGTCCAGCCCACTGCTTGCAGTTTTACGCAAGCAGAGGGCCAGGACAGTACGCCGGAGGAAAGAGAGAAGGTAAGTTATGATTGGGGGGGGTTTCTGGACATAATAATGCGGTTGGGGCTGGGGGAGGGAGCCCTACAATATATGAAAAGTAAAAAAAGGGGTGGACATGCCCTTTAATTTCTGCCAGGAATACAGTAAACTCCAGACAGATTTAGTTTTCAATAGAAATATTGGTTTTGTTTTAGTGCAAAGTTATTGGCTTAAAGACACGGGATAGTTAAAGGGTCATTATGAAGGCATACACAGGTAGATATGATAATCCCCGAGGGATTATGACAGCTGTAAGGCTACTGTACTGGACAATATTCCATTTCTAGAAGTATAATGCCAGAATTCTTTTCATCTGATATCACTGGTTTCCGTTAGACACAAATTCTGCTGTTTATAAAAAGACACAGACTTTTTTTTGGGTAGAACAGGAATGGAAAGAATTTCAGTTTTTTAAAGGAAAAAACACTTTTTTTGCAATCAACACCACAAAAATGCCCTAAACGCAGGACGCCCCCAGGTTTTTAGTTCTAACTCCAGGGTTTCATTCAGTATAGCTTATGGGATTTAAAAGAAAAACAAATGTTTTTTTTTTTTTACTAAATTCCATTGGCTATAAAGGGATTACAGTCACGTGAATGCTGAACAAATGGTTTTGGGAAAACTCCATCACAATAATTTTGTGTTGGGTTTTGTATAAATAGCTGTTTCTCTATGTTGAAATGACATTGCTTGGGCATTTAAACAACATGCAATCTTGGATAGAAATGATGCTTAAAAATCAATGTAAGCTGAAGCCACACTGTGTGAAACGGTAACATGTGTACGCATTTCACTTTGTGTTACTGTCTGTTTGTGCTGCCATCCGCACAGTTGCCCTGAAACGGTGAATGTGTGCGCTCCAAAAACAAATGGCAGTGCATGCAATGTCTCTGGCTTGTTTAAATACATGGCAGGAAGTGTCTTCAGCAGTTGGCAGATTGGTTAGATTATTCATTTTTAGGCTTTGCTCGATCCATTAATTGCTAGTGTATCCTTCCCATGGTAGGTGCGTTATGCTGGGAGTTGTATTTTCGGGAACTACTAAGATAAGTTTAATGTTTCTTTAATGTGGGACATAACGTTATAGTGCGATTTTTAAATGACTGTCGTATTTGCTCAAAAGTCTAAGTCCAGAGTGACACTCGTCCTCCAGCATCTATTCTGGCCATGAAGCTGACAGCAAGGCCAATGATCGACTGGGGTTTCTCAAATTGGCCACCCTGGGCATAGACTAGCTTGTTGTGGGGCAGTGAACATATTTATATTGTAATGAACGGTCTATTAATTCTAATTTGGTATAGATACATAGAAATGATCAATGTATCAATTACATATCCAAGCAGTCTCTAAAGCTATAAAACTACCCAAGCTCCCCTAATTTAACATAATCCTCTCATGTTTAACAGATTTTATCAGCAGAATACTATTACAAATACATTGCCATATGTTAAAGTAATCTGAACTACTTTATTAGATTTTAATATTGTGCACGTTGTATTGTTACCTTTACATGTGAGTTGGTAGAAAAGGCTCCGACTTCCCAACCTGCTCTAAGATCCCCTGAACTGTATTTGGCTATTTGCAGAATCCAATCATTAAGTGCTGACTAATGACAGTCGGCTCGTATAATGACTATAACTGAATAGGCAGCAGGTATGCTCTCTAAGGCTGGGCACACACACACCAGCAGATATTTTCGGCCAACCGACCAACTCACGGTTGGTCGGCCGAAAATATTTGCTGGTGTGGTCGTCTTTGATGTTGTATGTATGTATAGTTTATTTACATGTATAGTTTGATGTTGTATGTATGTATGTAGTTTATTTACATGTATAGTTTGATGTTGTATGTATGTATAGTTTATTTACATGTATAGTTTGATGTTGTATGTATGTATAGTTAATTTACATGTATAGATGTATGTATAGTTTATTTACATGTATAGTTTGATGTATGTATGTATGTATAGTTAATTTACATGTATAGATGTATGTATGTATAGTTTATTTACATGTATAGCTTACATGTATAGTTTGATGTTGTATGTATGTATAGTTTATTTACACGTATAGTTTGATGTTGTATGTATGTATAGTTTATTTACATGTATAGTTTGATGTATGTATGTGTAGTTTATTTACATGTATAGTTTGATGTATGTATGTATAGTTTATTTACATGTATAGCTTACATGTATAGTTTGATGTTGTATGTATGTATAGTTTATTTACATGTATAGCTTACATGTATAGTTTGATGTATGTATAGTTTATTTACATGTATAGTTTGATGTATGTATGTATAGTTTATTTTATTTACATGTATAGCTTACATGTATAATTTGATGTTGATTTGTTGTATGATAGTTTATTTATTTTAATGTATAGCTTACATGTATAGTTTGATGTATGTATAGTTTATTTACATGTATAGTTTGATGTATGTATGTATAGTTTATTTACATGTATAGCTTACATGTATAGTTTGATGTTGTATGTATGTATAGTTTATTTACATGTATAGTTTGATGTTGTATGTATGTATAGTTTATTTAAATACATACATGTTGTAAACATTCCCTAAATCTGCCCTCTGCAAAAAACTGACATATCTGATTGAATTTTCTGTCAGTGGGAATATCCCACAAATGATCATTGGGCCTAATGCAGTGATGTTTTCCATGAATAATGCACATGAAGAGGGACATTTGATTTCTGACCCCTGCAATAGTCTCTTGCAGTAGTGAAGTTGGTCTCTGTAAATTGCAGCCTTATATGGCAGGCATTCATTTACAGATCTGCATCATTAGTATACACAGGATTACAGTGAGAAGCTGAAACATGAATGGAACCAGCTACTTCTACAAACACTCCCTTTTGTCTGTATACACTTTACCAGCAGTGACCAGATGATTTAACTGAATTCCGTATGTTCTTTTGTAGGACATAACCTGGCAGGATGAACACTCTGCGCCATTTTCCTGGGAGACCAAAGTAAGTGTCACACAGTTTTATGATATTCGCTTCATTTAGACCGTTACACAATGTTTTTCTATGGACAGGCCAAGTAACTGAAACTTTGACCTGTTTGTACCTAGCCTTAAGCCTCATACACACATCCAACGTACGCCTGACACCCAATGGCAGATCGATAAACGACGCCCGACTATTGATAACCAATATATTGGTTAAAGAGGATATTATTTGCTTAATATATTTTATTAAATACATTAAAAGTCTACACAAAGTCCTTAAAGCAGAGCAACACTGGTAATGACATTATATTGTAAATATTACCTTCCATTGTTACCTGTGAACACGTCAAGAAGTTGTCAAAGATCACACGTGTGCAGCGGCTGGTCTCCCTTTCTGTAACATAGGTGCATACGTGTCTGCATTACATAGGCCTATCTATGGAAGGATAAGCAACATGCAGTGTGGCTGATTTAAAGAACTATAGTAAAATGTGCTCCATCTGCATTGCCAGAATCTCATAGCTAAAAGAACCCCCCCCCAGCATTTAATATTTACAATCAGGACCTCCCAAAACTGCAACAGGACAATTCACCAAGAGGCACAACGCTCCTGTTCTGGCCATTGGTTTCAATCAATGTTCTATACTGATAGTGGCATTCTATATAAACACCGTGTTGGCGTTAATAGTGCCAAAATAGATTCTGCCACTTTTCGATGCATCGAGAGCCGCTATTGGCATATAACATCGCCGGTGAGTTTGGAACGGGTAGCGGATCGTGGCTCTTGGTGCATCGGAATGCAAGTTCACAATAGTTACCACTCTCCAGGATGTTGCTGAAGGAAGATCTTATCCTCGTTGGCACTGGTTCACTTCTTCCAGGTAGATGCCATGAGTAAAAGCCATGACTGTGATGTCACAGCCAATGACCTACAGCTGCTTTTCAAGTCATAGCTGCTCAGGATCATAACAAGCTCATAAAGCATGCAGAGGAGGTGGGAAACTGGGTGACTGGAGCCAACGAGGATCAAGAAGATCTTCCTTCAGCAACATCCTGGAGAGTGGTAACTATTGTGAACTTGCATTCCGATGCACCAAGAGCCACGATCCGCTACCCGTTCCAAACTCACCGGCGATGTTATATGCCAATAGCGGCTCTCGATGCATCGAAAAGTGGCAGAATCTATTTTGGCACTATTAACGCCAACACGGTGTTTATATAGAATGCCACTATCAGTATAGAACATTGATTGAAACCAATGGCCAGAACAGGAGCGTTGTGCCTCTTGGTGAATTGTCCTGTTGCAGTTTTGGGAGGTCCTGATTGTAAATATTAAATGCTGGGGGGGGGTTCTTTTAGCTATGAGATTCTGGCAATGCAGATGGAGCACATTTTACTATAGTTCTTTAAATCAGCCACACTGCATGTTGCTTATCCTTCCATAGATAGGCCTATGTAATGCAGACACGTATGCACCTATGTTACAGAAAGGGAGACCAGCCGCTGCACACGTGTGATCTTTGACAACTTCTTGACGTGTTCACAGGTAACAATGGAAGGTAATATTTACAATATAATGTCATTACCAGTGTTGCTCTGCTTTAAGGACTTTGTGTAGACTTTTAATGTATTTAATAAAATATATTAAGCAAATAATATCCTCTTTAACCAATATATTGGTTATCAATAGTCGGGCGTCGTTTATCGATCTGCCATTGGGTGTCAGGCGTACGTTGGATGTGTGTATGAGGCTTAAGGCTAGGTACAAACAGGTCAAAGTTTCAGTTACTTGGCCTGTCCATAGAAAAACATTGTGTAACGGTCTAAATGAAGCGAATATCATAAAACTGTGTGACACTTACTTTGGTCTCCCAGGAAAATGGCGCAGAGTGTTCATCCTGCCAGGTTATGTCCTACAAAAGAACATACGGAATTCAGTTAAATCATCTGGTCACTGCTGGTAAAGTGTATACAGACAAAAGGGAGTGTTTGTAGAAGTAGCTGGTTCCATTCATGTTTCAGCTTCTCACTGTAATCCTGTGTATACTAATGATGCAGATCTGTAAATGAATGCCTGCCATATAAGGCTGCAATTTACAGAGACCAACTTCACTACTGCAAGAGACTATTGCAGGGGTCAGAAATCAAATGTCCCTCTTCATGTGCATTATTCATGGAAAACATCACTGCATTAGGCCCAATGATCATTTGTGGGATATTCCCACTGACAGAAAATTCAATCAGATATGTCAGTTTTTTGCAGAGGGCAGATTTAGGGAATGTTTACAACATGTATGTATTTAAATAAACTATACATACATACAACATCAAACTATACATGTAAATAAGGGAAACTGGGTGACTGGAGCCAACGAGGATCAAGAAGATCTTCCTTATTTATTATTATTTTATAGGTGCTTTGAGACTGAGTAATCCCATTTTATCTTCCAATCTTTATTAGAGTCAGATGGAATTCAGCATTGCTTCTTTGAATGGTCAGGAATCGAACTGTGTTCCAATACAAGTAGAGCCAAAGCAAACGCCAAAAGCAGCGGCACAGAGCAACCAAAACATTAAATCCCCCAACCACCAAGCGAAGGTTACACCAGCTAACAAGACAAACACCGACGCATCCATGCTACAAAAAAAGGAAGAGGAATCTGCCTTCTGGAAGATAAGCATGGAGCGTTCTCGGACTGAAGATGAACAATCCGAATTTCATTCTCTTACACCAAGTCAGATCAAGTCTTTTGAAAAAGGAGAAAAGCCCCTTCCAGTCTACTGCAGGCAAGACTCTTTCCAGAAAGAAAAGGATGTGGTTAAACCAGAAAAAATAGAAAAGCCAGCCATAGTGACCAAGCAGCCCAAAACTGCAAATCCAAGCCTTACCACTTTTACGCTAAATTCCGATAAACCGCGACCAAGCCAGTCTTCTGTTAGCGCTTTAGATGATGTCTTTCTTACAGATCCAGCACCCCAAGTTTTATCTGCGCCACAGTCCAAAGAGCCAAAAGCAGCAGAGTCCCTCTCAACTGAACCACAACTGTTCTCTCAGGTCAGTTCTTGATTGTATTTGCTAGATATTCCTCTCACTAAAAGGTTGTTCCTTAATGAGGATGCTTTGCCTGGACCAGTAACCCATATCGACCAACAATGACTGGCTTATACTATTTTTAACACCAATAAAGGCTGCCCTAACTTGACTGGGTAAGGCCATTGATCCTTGTATTATGTTCTCCTATATCCTCTTGTTAGCCAAATACACTTAAAAAGCAACTATCATTTTATAAAAAATCACTTTGTCTCATATTAATTTTTAAATGACTACATGTAAGTAGCCGTTATGGTGGCCATAGTCGCTACAAACCGATCGTACGATCTGGCCCAATATGTAAAATTATTGGACGATATCTTACGACTGCGATAACTATTGCAAAGTGGGGTTTGGGGGGCATAAGTGTGTGGTTAAAAGTTTATTCTAATTGTGAACATGACCTTTAACATTTCATTTGGGCTAACAAGAGGTGCTTAGTTGGAGAATTTAAATTGTATTTATACTGAATAAATCACTTTGCCTCATCTATAAATAAATACATGTAAGTAGTGGC
Organism: Hymenochirus boettgeri; assembly: GCA_019447015.1. NCBI lineage: Eukaryota > Metazoa > Chordata > Amphibia > Anura > Pipidae > Hymenochirus > Hymenochirus boettgeri. The sequence continues at coordinate 78,864,900 of CM033476.1, read as the reverse complement.
TGCATGCCTTCAATCCAGTACTTGTTTTGCTAAGACTGTATACCCTTACCTCCCTTAAATCCATTCCTTCTTTAATCTGACCCGACTATTTGTTAAGCTGCACTTGCTTAGAAATTACTATCAGCCAGGACTGAGAGAACAGAAATGCGCATCATGCAATTTACATTGCATCATCAAATCATCTTGCCCTAACTGTGATGCTGCCAGACTGTTGATTGTTACAGCATAATGATAGACAGCAGAAGAGTTCATGATAATAGAGCAGTTAAATGACAGCTAAAATTTGACGGAGCCCATACACATGTGAATACAAAATTTGACGGAGCCCATACACATGTGAATACGATCACATGTGTACAAGCAGATTCCATTGGAATTGCAATATAGGGATCGGTTGGCCATGTGCCCAAGCCCTCTAATATAAACATATAAAGCCAAAACATGATGAGGGAGGTCCAGACCTTGAGCTTAAAGTGATAACTTGAAAGTTTATTACTCCATCAGAACAAAGCAACAGTTTCGGGCCCACACTTAGCCCCTTTTCAAGCTATATCCAATGAAATATACTCAAGCACCATTGTAGCACAAATTCCATTCAGAAATGTAATTTTAACTAATAAAACACATTGGCTGTAAATATATATAAATATTATATCAGTCTAGGTTAAATTATAGCCAGACATGCTGTCAAATATAACACCATAGACATTTTTCTTAGGAAAAAATAAGCTAACTTTTAACAAATTTCAGAACGGCATATACATTTTATTTAGTAATACATACTTTTTGGCCACATCGCACATTATTGGACTTTTTTTATCCTAAGAAAATACTTGGGACAATTTGAAATTGTTATCAGCAAGTGTTAGAAATATTGTATTTATTCTGTGCATCATCATATATATGTTCAAGATTTCTAAAAGCTCATTGAGTATGGTGAGGAGGCGGTAAAGTCTGCCAGAAAGGAGAGAATGGGGACACTACTTATGGCCACCCTTATAATAATTACCCCATCTGCTTAATGTATCCCCCAAGCATACTTACTTACACAGTTTGATGCCTCGCTGGCTGGTAGAAGTCTCTACTGCTGCTGTAAGTGTAATCTACGTGTTGCACAGCAGCAGAGGAGTCTTCTCTGCAGTTTCGTGTACAGCTGTAAGCCAGTTACAGCTTCATGTACAGCTGTTAGCCACTGGCTACTGATAAAGGTAAGTATAGCAAAAATTGTTTTCGGGGGCGATTATGCAGAAAGAAAATACTACTTAACACTGGCTAGTGAACTAAAGGGCTGACTTAACACTGGCTGGTGAACTGGAGGGTTGACCTAACAGTCGCTGGTTAACTGGAGGGCTGACCAAACTGTGAAATATCTGATGCATGCAAAAAGTTATAAAAATATCAGTTGGTGTTAAGGGAAAATAAATAGCATTTTTTTTATTTTAAGGGTGAACCCAAAATTTTTAATACAGCACCCTTAAAAGTTCATTACGGTACATTAAATTTTTCCTTCTGCTGGTAAATGGAGAACTGCTGCATACACATCCTGTCCTCCCTGCTGCATGGACAGATTTTTTTTTAAACTTTGAAAAGTATATGGCAGTAATCAAGTAATGATTTGTTCCCCTTTATCTGTATGGCTCATTGTAATATAGTAACCAAAGAAAGGTTGGTTGCTAAAACAGGAAAAAGGAAAAAAACCCTAAAAGCTTTAGTTTCGGACAAAAGTACACTAAAACTGCCATTTTATTTTCAGTTTCTACATTAGGGCTAAAAAATTTTTTTAAAGGTTCGTGAATTTAGTTTCTTATTCACTGTCTGATCTAAAATGACCTTTTTTATCTTTTAATCATCCTTTGACAGATTAATACAAGCAGTGTTGTGTTGAAGACGGGGTTCGATTTCCTAGACAACTGGTAACGACTCAAAACAAACGGATGTCACAAATTGGGTTTTTTACTTTCTAATTTGCGATCTCTTGCACCTTTAAAGCGAGCGTTGTCAACCGATGTTTGTTCTGTTCTGGTGAGATCAACCCTAAGACATTGTATTTACTCTCTGGTTAAAACGTGCTTTTTTCAGTAAGGCTTTAAGAAATAGCTTCTTGTATCTTTGGCATTAGAAAGACTTATGGGGAAAATGTGTTTCATTTGTAGAAATCTTGTCCAGCATTGAGCAGAATTATATTTGCTAAAAAATTTTTTTTAAAGGGCATGTGTACCCTTAATTTTTTTTTTTTAACCTGCCCGTAACCCCAACTGATATATTCAGCACATTATTAGATGCATTACTAACCAGATATTTAAGGATAATTATTGTGCCCATTCTGGCAGAGTAAGCTGGCCCCTCCCTCCCTGCGGTCAATCATGGTTGTGATTGCTGACATCACAACCAACGACTGACTGCTTTTCTATTGCTTAAAGGGTATGTCCACCCCCCAAACTAAATTTAACCCACCACTGGCCCCACTGTGTAGTTTAAAAAATATCCTTACCTACCTTAAATCTCTGCTCCTTATGGTTCTCCTGCAATGTCTGTACAAAGTCCAGGAAACCGAAGAGTAGGAGCTGTCTTCCTGTATGAAAGGATTCTGCCTCCTCCTTGTCCTCTAAGAGGACATTGGCAAGTGCAGGGGAGCCCTTTCCCCCACTCCCTCCCTCCTGATCCCTTCCTGGCTGATTTTCACCTAGCATTAATTGTTTTATATAAAATGAAGGTCATCCCTTCCCACCCCCAACGAATCCAAACTATACTTACAGCACTTCGGTCCTGCAGCGTTCTCTATTGCCAGCAGCCGCGGCTGTGGTTCCTGCCTTTCAGCCAATCACAGGCACGGCTGCCAGTCCGGCCCATGATTGCAAATTCCGGCAAACAGAGGGCCAGATCAGAGTGCCGCAGGAGCAAGGGGCTGTAAGTAGAATTCTGCTTCTTTATTTAACAATCTAATACTGTATAGTGGTTGGGGGTGGGCAGGGATGCCCTACACAGTAGCATTACTACCGCACCCCGCGAGCCCCGGGGGGGTCCGGATGGTAGTAGGGCCCGCCACAAGCCCAAAAACCCTTCTGCGATCAGCTGTTTTTAAACAGCTGAACGAGTGTATAATTGAAGCATATGCGTGACCAGCTGTTTAAAATGGCTGATCACAAAAGGCATCTTGGAGGGAGGAGGAGCTCAGGGGCCCTGCAGGTACGCCCCTGGCCCTACAACATTATTTTATATTAGGGTGGATATACCCTTTAAATCTTATAAAAAGCTCATTGAACAGGTGGAGCAGGTAGATAATGTTTATTAAATAACTGGTTAGATATACATAAATTTCCCTGTATACAGCCCTGAAGATTGGATCGGCTGACCGGATCTTCATTTTTCCAATAAACCGCTCAATATTGCAAATCGGAAAAACGGAAAATGTTTTTCGATATTTTCAGAGATTCGATCGAATTTGACGATTCGCTCAAAAAATCAGACTGCACATAGTCCGATATTTCAACCCGGGTGGTAAATATCATGTCACCTGGTAGATCACAGCAAAATATGTTACCGTGTGTACCCAGCCTAATGGTATAATATCCATTTCAGTTATTGAGATAGGCAGAGGGAAAAAAATCTCTATTCATATAGATCTATTTCTATACGTGAATGTTACCGGTATAGTTGCTATTATAGCTGCACATTCAAGTTGTGATGTCAAGGGAGTAACAGTTGCACTGGTAATTTTAAAATTCATAATTCAATGGTAGACTTAAAAAGAATGCCCACCCCACATAAATGTATATTTCCCACTCCACCATCTAGAATATCAATACTTTAATACTTACCTGCTGGGCATGCCTGAAGGAAGTTATCATGTCCTGAGTTCACTGTCCACTTCTCCCAAGGTTGCCGCCAGGCAGGTAAGCACCTATTGTTGTCTTGTGGACTTTGGAGGCAGGGCAATAGGTATACATTTTTATGGACATGCCCTTTAACACTGTCCAAACTTTCTAATAACTATTGCAGACACCAAAGATACCTATTGTGAGTTAAAGGGGTGTTCCAAACATTCCTATAACGGGGCTTCTTCTTTATAGTACTTTCTATTTCTTCAGAGCTTCTGTTACAAGGAGGAACCCCCCCCCCCCCAATGGTCAGAATTATAATCTTATCACCCTCTGATTCTCTGCCACACATAAGATTAGAATTACAGAGACATCTCCGTGAATAGGTTCAATAATAACGTTAATAAAAAAATCCTGGCAGCCATCGAGGTATTTTATGATGTCCCTATTGGCTGTAGGCTACACACAGTCCTGCTGTACCCCACAGTGTGATTTAACACAGTGTTCTCCCCAGAATTTTTTTCCAGCCGGGTAGCATGAAAAAGTAGCTGGGTGGGGTGGGACGGGGAAAATTGTGCACTGCATTATGCTCATTATATAGGTCAGGGATGTCTAGCTTTCAGCCCACTAGTTGTTTGAAAACTATGACTCCCAGCAGTCCGTGGTTGTAGAGTGCAGGGAGTTGTAGTGCTGCAACATCTGCAGGTAACCCAGACGTAACATGGCAGCTCAAGCACATGTGCCACCATTTTGTGGCCTTGGGGATCTTGGAAAAGCTAGTTAACATGTGCTAAGTGTAAAAAAGGGGTCTGGACTGGGCAGTGCTGGCAGGAGTTTTTACTGACCTATTGGTACACCTATTAAACCGACATCTAAATTCTTTTAAATCACAAGTATCTCAAGAATTTTTTCCAGCCGGGTGGCATGAAAAAGTAGCCGGGTGGGCCGCCCGGCTAAAACACCCTAGGGAGAACACTGTAACATCAGGAAGACCTAAGTGTTTCCTTACCTGTTCTCGGGTGTGAAATTCAAGGTTTCTTATTTTTAACCTTTTCTTCTAAATGTCTTTGGTGCTTTGTTTTTTAATTCCAGAATTGCACAAACGATGTGGTTCAGATTGATGCATTTTGTATTTTCATGCTGTTTTTATCATTTTTTTCCCCCTTTGTCAATGTTAACACGTTTTATTTACTGTGTACGCTAGTGATTTCGCTATATAAACAAAATGGCCTTAAATACCCTTTGCATATGATGTAGGTTTAATAGTCTACAAAACAATTACTATCGTGTGTAAAAATAAAATCGTGTGTGTGTACGTCTTTTAAATAAAAGCCCAAAGTGTAATGTAAGGGATATTTGTGATTACATTTATAAAGTTGTATAGCACATCTGCTGCCAAATACATTTGTTTTACATTGTGATGGGAGCACTAAGGGCTAGGCCACACAAGCACGTACCTCTTGTATGTGAGAAACAAATGCCACTGTGTACGCTGTGATCCATTTTCGCAGAGCAATCCATCATTTTTTTTTTGCCAAACGCATGTGCTCAGATATATTGGCGCTTGTGCATTTTACTCCTGTTGCAGTGTGGCTGGAGCCTTAGGCTGTGTACACATAAGCAGACATTTCGGGATAATATATTCTGGAATTTCGGTTGGCTGGTCTGAAATGTCTGCAGTTCTATGTGCCACAATTTTACGATTGTTTTTGCCAGACGGATCGGATAAAAGACAGATCGGACATGGCCTTCCGGTTAGCTGCTTCAAATGCTAGCCAGGCCAAAACATGTGCCCATATGTACCCACCTTAAGTCTGTCTACTGGTCAATCTGGAGGCTTAAGCCTTTGCTATAAATGCTGCTTTTGTGTCTTGTAGCCATAGACACACACTCGGGGTTTAGGAACCTATTAATAGACAGTATTTATGTAACTGCTCATATGATTAGCCATGCTGGATCTTCAGTTGGGGTTACAGAGTCATGTATAAGGCATGATAGCATCCTACAATCACAACTGAGAGACCTGGCACAGACTATCACAAGGTTAACCAAAGGGTCTGGCTTTAATCCTTTTACTTGCTTTACATATGTAGCAATTTGGACCAGCAAATTATTACAAGACACTACAGTATTATTTATAAAGGTGATAAAGGGTTTTTTTATTCACTGGCACATCATTGCTAAAGGACATTAGGGGTATGGGACTACCTGCAGAGAGTAGCTATGTTTGATTAACCTGCTTTACAACAGATTTTAAAGGGAAAGTTTCCCCAAACCCAGTAAAAGAATATTTTTTAAATGGTAAACTGAGAATATCTCGAACATGGAATCTGAAAATGTGTCTGTTTAAAAAAACATTGTGTAAATGATGTGTAACTTGTTGTTTATGTAAATGTGCCTGAGTGCCCCCTTCTGGCTTAGCAAAGTAATTGTAGTCCATTTTTTTTGCAGCACAAAAAAAATCCTTGACTTTTTATGAAAATCTTGTTGTTTTAACACATTTTATATTAAAAAATAATGTTTATTAAAACCAGTGACTATTCAAAGGTTTTCAATTGTGGTCTTTTTTGCTCCTGAACTTCCTGATCTAAATTGGATTAGAGCACACTGCAGCAACGTGGGGCCCTAGAATTTAGTATTATTATTGTGGATTTATATAGCTCAAACATCTTCCGTGGCGCTGCACAATTACATGTATACATTCACATCAGGCCTTGCCCTGAAGAGCTTACAATCTAAGCACATGTATTTGACACATACAACCTATCAGTATGTCTTTATGATTGTGGGGGAAACCCTTGCAGATGAGCTGCTCTAGTAAGCTGCAGAGTGAGTTCCATGTCAGAACATTCTCCTTTAGAGATGGACTAGAACTCAAATCCAAGTTTGATCCGAACTTAAATAGTTCGGACGAACCCAAACTATCCAATCTTTCGATAATTGGTCGAATTTTTCGATTCTCAAAACGATAACCCTGCTCCATAACCCTAGAACGCAGCCTTCAGTAACCCTCGAATTTGGTAATAACTCTCGAATTTGGCACTCCATAACCCTAGAACGCAGCCTTCAGTAACCCTCGAATTTGGTAATAACTCTCGAATTTGGCACTCCATAACCCTAGAACGCAGCCTTCGGGCCTTCGTAACCCTCGAATTTGGTGATAACTCTCGAATTTGGCACTCCATAACCCTAGAACCAGCCTTCGGTAACCCTCGAATTTGTGATACTCTCGAATTTGGCATCTCCATAACCCTAAACGCAGCCTTCGGTAACCCTCGAATTTGGTGATAACTCTCGAATTTGGCACTCCATAACCCTAGAACGCAGCCTTCGGTAACCCTCGAATTTGGTGTGATAACTCTCGACTTTAATGCTCCATAACCCTAAACGCAGCCTTCGGTAACCCTTGAATTTGGTGATAACTCTCGACTTTAATGCTCCATAACCCTAAAAGCCCTTCGGTAACCTTGAATTTGGTGATAACTCTCGAATTGGCCTCCATAACCCTAGAACGCAGCCTTCGGTAACCCTTGAATTTGGTGATAACTCTCGACTTTATGCTCCATAACCCTAGAAAGCAGCCTTCGGTCCCTTGAATTGGTGATAACTCTCGAATTTGGCACTCCATAACCCTAGAACGCACCTTCGGTAACCCTCGAATTTGGTGATAACTCTCGACTTTAATGCTCCATAACCCTAGAACGCAGCCTTCGGTAACTCTTGAATTTGGTGATAAGTCTCGAATTTGGCACTCCATAACCCTAGAACGCAGCCTTCGGTAACCCTCGAATTTGGTGATAACTCTCGACTTAATGATCCATAACCCTAGAACGCAGCCTTCGTTAACCGTTGAATTTGGTGATAACTCTCGAATTTGGCACTCCATAACCCTAGAATGCAGCCTTCGGTAACCCTCGAATTTGGTGATAACTCTCGAATTTGGCACTCCATAACCCTAGAACACAGCCTTCGGTAACCCTCGAATTTGGTGATAACTCTCCATAACCCTTGAATACGGCTTTCAGTAACCTTTGGTGAAAACCTTTGAATGTGGCCTCGTTTTCAGTAATCCTCAAATTCAATGCAGAAGCTCAAAAATAGCGTGATCATGGAGAAAGTTAGTATTTACACAAGTTCTGGCTGTTTGTACGTGTTCCACAACCAGGTCCCAGAGCCATGTACAGTAAGTTACCACTGCTATTTTACCCATTTAATCCGAACTTTTCAAACTATTTGGTCCCTATTGACTCTAATGGGTCCCTTATCGAACTTCCAAACTTTTACTGAAGTTTGAAAATGAACGGAACTTTAGGCCTATCCTCCTTACTGTAGGCTCTCAACCACCGCCCTGATAGACACTGTAACAGGTAGACGTAGCAGCATTAAAGGGAGATGATAAGATTCTTCATGGATTTCAGTTTATCTTGTGTTCAACACACTGCCCAGCATGGCTCTTTCTTCTATAGTCTTTAGTCTCAAATCCTCAAAATTCCTTTCCTCTCATTTCTGGTTGCAGTAGCAGACAGATGTGAGTACGGTACATTAAGATTGCAATAGGTAAGTTTAATTGTCAAACACAGTGTCATGATCATGGTATCTCTAAATCTTCACCAATCGCTCTCTACATCACCTATGACCTTGTTTTCTGCGTTGAACCCAGGGATCTATAGTTGGTCACTATCAGGTGACCATGGTTTTAGCTTTCTCTTAGCGACTTAGTGATCCCAGTCACACTGGGGAACTGAGTGCACTGCCACTATTACAGATTGGTATTAGGGGTAAAGGTAAGCAATGGGGAACTGGAGGCACAGATATTACAGGGGACATGAGGTGTACAGGGAGGGTGGAATTAGGGACTGGGACTGCTGGCTTGAAAATAAGTTTATTGAGAAGTTCAATGGTAAAGGTGATAGCGTAGTAGGAATAAAGTGCACCAGGCAAGAAAGCATGGGGGAATGTGATTGGTGATCTACTGTACTAGTGCACTATTTTTATTTTAGAGTAGGGGGCACATACACAGTTTCATGGAGTCATGTGACATAGCTAAGCACTGATTATAAGATATAATTTACAGGATATTTGCCAGTGCCACGTAACTCACTTTAATTTGTGACCTGTATAGGAGAACTTCTCCTGCAGTCTTGTACCTTTATGTTTATGGATTTTTTTGATGACATTTAATATACTTGTATTTTACAATAGGGGTGCATTATTCCCTAGATCAGTCACTCATAGTATTATAAAAACCTCCCAAGTGTCACTTGTTTAGCTCTACCCATAAGGCCTCCACGTTGTCACCTTCATTATCTCTACGCCTTTACCCATAAGGCCTCCACGTTGTCACTTCATTATCTCTACGCCTTTACCCATAAGGCCTCCACGTTGTCACCTTCATTATCTCTACTCGCCTTTACCCTAAGCCTCCACGTTGTCACCTTCATTATCTCTACGCCTTTACCCATAAGGCCTCCACGTTGTCACCTTCATTATCTCTACGCCTTTACCCTAAAGGCCTCCACGTTGTCACCTCATTATCTCTACGCCTTTACCCATAAGGCCTCCACGTTGTCACCTTCATTACTCTACGCCTTTACCCATAAGGCCTCCACGTGTGTCACCTTCATTATCTCAACGCTTACCTTAAGGCCTCCACGTTGTCACCTTCATTATCTCTACGCTTTACCCATAAGGCCTCCACGTGCCACCTTCATTATCTCTACGTCCCTACCCATAACTCAGCTGTATTAGCTCTACCCATAAGCTTCCACGGTGTCCCCTGTATTAGCATTACCCATAAAGCTTCCATGTGTCACCTGTATTAGCATTACCCATAAAGCTTCCACGGTGTCACCTGTATTAGCCTTGATACTTCATTCAGTTTTGTTCATTTATCTATCTATTTGCACAGACCAGTGATGTTTTATCCCACAGGATTCGGTAATCCTGATATTATCAGAATCCCCAGCACAAAATTCCATTTCCCCTATTTTACTTGGCAAGTTATGTGTGTTCACAAGGGGACGGCAAAACCAAAACAACATAAATCTGGCACAACACACCTGAGGTCTAAAAAGTCAAACTTTATTCATAAAAAAGACCCATCTAACCATAAATCACCATAAATATACATTTCTAAACCATCACAAACATATAAACAAAACATGACAATGGGTCAGGGCAGGCAGCAAACCACAGATTCAGGTACAGGCAATGGGTCAGGGCAGGCAGAAAACCAGCAGAGTTTAAGACACGGCAATGGGTCAGGGCAGCAGCAAACCAACAGAGTTCAGGTACACCCAATGGGTCAGGGCAGCAGCAATCTGACAGAGTTCTGTTACATGCAATGGTTCAGGGCAGGCAGCAACCAACAGAGTTCAGTACACCCAATGGGTCAGGGCAGGCAGCAATCTGACAGAGTTCTGTTACATGCAATGGGTCAGGGAGGCACGCAAACCAGCAGAGTTAAGGAACAGGCAATGGGTCAGGGCAGGCAGAAAACCAGCAGAGTTCAGGAACAGGCAATGGGTCAGGGCAGGAACCAAACCACCAGAGTTCAGGTACAGGCAATGGGTCAGGGCGGCAGCAAACCACGCAAGTTCAGGAACAGGCAATGGCGGGCAGGAACCAAACCAACAAGTTCAGGTACAGGCAATGGGTCAGGGCAGGCAGCAAACCAGCAGAGTTTCAGGAACAGGCAATGGGTCAGGCAGGAACCCAAACCAACACGTTCAGGTACAGCGCAATGGTTCAGGGCAGCAGCAAGCCAGCAGAGTTCAGGAACAGGCAATGGGTCAGGGCAGGAACCAAACCAACAGAGTTCAGGTACAGGCAATGGGTCAGGGCAGGCAGCAAACCAGCAAGTTCAGGAACAGCAATGGGTCAGGGCAGGAACCAAACCAACAGAGTTAGGTACACCCAATGGGTCAGGGCAGGCAGCAATCTGATAGAGTTCAGGTAAAGGCAATGGGTCAGGGCAGCAGCAAATCGGCAGAGTTCAGGTACAAGCAATGGGTCGGCAGCAACAAACCAACAGAGTTCAGGCACAGGCAATGGGTCAGGGCAGGCAGCAATCCGACAGAGTTCAGGTACAGGCAATGGGTCGGCAAGCAGCAAATCGGCAGAGTTCAGGTACAAGCAATGGGTCAGGCAGGCAGAAACCAGCAGATTTCAGGAACAGGCATGGGTCAGGGCAGGAACCAAACCAACAGAGTTCAGGTACAGGCAATGGGCCAGGGCAGGAACCAAACCAACAGAGTTCAGGTACAGGCAATGGGCCAGGGCAGGAACCAAACCAACAGAGTTCAGGTACAGGCAATGGGTCAGGGCAGGCAGCAACCAGCAGAGTTCAGTACAGGCAATGGGTCAGGGCGAACCAAACCAACAAGTTCAGGTACACCCAATGGGTCAGGGCAGCAGCAATCCTAGAGTTCAGGTAAAGGCAATGGGGCAGGCAGCAGCAATCGGCAGAGCTCAGGTACAAGCAATGGGTCAGGCAGGCAGCAAACAGACAGAGTCCGGTACAGGCAATGGGTCAGGGCAGGCAACAACCAACAGAGTTCAGCACGGCAATGGGTCAGGGCAGGCAGCAATCCAACAGAGTTCAGGTACAGGCATGCGTCAGGGCAGGCAGCAATCTGACAGAGTTCTGTTACATGCAATGGGTCAGGCAGGCAGAAAACCAGCAGATTAAGGAACAGGCAATGGGTCAGGGCAGGCAGAAACCAGCAGAGTTCAGGTACAGGCAATGGGTCAGGCAGGCAGCAAATCGGCAGAGTTCAGGTACAAGTAATGGGTCAGGGCAGGCAGCAACCAGACAGAGTCCATGTACAGGCAATGGGTCAGAGCAGGCAACGATTTCCAGAAAAATCCAACAGAGAAGCCAGAAAGCAGTTTTGTCAGTTTCATTTCTTTTTGAACAGCTTGCTTGTAGGTGGCACCGTGATGACATCACACGTTTGCGCTGTGATGCCAACATATTGCCACAGTCATCTTAAAAAGTGTCCACTCCATACACCATCGTGTAGGCTTCCTCGGGATTTGCCTTACCTGGACTGGAGTTGCCTTTTAACTTAAGAGACATGCATTTTTTTTATTTTCATTCAAGCATTTCCCTGTGATGTCTATTTCATAACTACAAATACACCACCTTTCCCCCTGGCTGGGAATGGGGACCCTTTTCAAATAACTGCACAACATCAGCAATCACCAATCAATCGGAACAATACCAATCACATGGAAAAATATTAAGTACATTGGTCGGGCAACTACAGAGCTTAGCTCCTTTAGAATCCCGCAATGGCTATTGTCTGGCCCCAGAGATTTGTCTATGTTTAGAACATCTAATCTCCTGAAACTATTTAATATACAGGATTGGGGGGAAATTATACATGTCCAATCAATTTCTTCAAATATCGAACCATGTATACCTACCATACATTGGCATAACAACCCCCTCCCATTGGAGTAGGTAAAATTATTTGGTAGTTGGCTTCGCAAGACTCCATCTGTCACTCCAGATCACTTTCAGATGGCAAGTATTAGTCTCCAGTGCTGATCTTCTGATCCTTCCCCCTGCCCTCCCCATAACGCTGCTTAGAAAACATGCAATTGTAGGCTAGCCCTAGCTGGTATCGTTAGATAAACCTTATTTGAAAGAATCATCTGACTGCTCCAGACAAGATTATAATTGTGTGTATGGGATTTACATACTGTACATAGCATTAATATTGCATAATAGTCTTATTTTACATGGTAATTTATTGTTCAGTTAAAGAGGATTAGAAACCAGTCGAAAACCTGCCTACCAGGAAACGAAAATTTCAGGCTATGAAGGCAAGTTATGAATTTATGGCAATTGTTAGGCATATCTAAATTGTAATGAATGTAGGCATATGTACTTGGTGGCTGTTGAATACCTTCAATTGTATGTATGTATGTTTGTATGTATATGTTTATTTCATAGCGCCACTTGGGGACGCAGCGCTCTATAATATAGAACAAAAAGCAGTTCAAGGGGGACAATATAGATACAAATAAGTATGAGCATCATGAAATATACAAGTGCGTGACACTGTAATATGTGGAAAGAGATCCCTACCCTGTAGAGCTTACAATCTAATTAGTGGGTAACATACAGATACATAGGAAAGGGTGGAAGTGCCATAGTAATAACTGGTGCAGTGTCAGCAGTCCTACGCTGTGCTGTGCTCAGAGAGATAGGATGACAGGTTAGATTTAAACTTGTTTATTGAGGTTTCTTGATGTAGAGAGAGGGAATGAATTCCAGAGGATGGGAGCCACAAAGAGAAAGGTTTAAGGCGAGAGGAAGCAGTGTGAGTGGGGGTCTGTATAGGAGATGGTTCTGTGATGGCAGAGGGTACGGGCAGGGACATATGGGGACACAAGAAACATAAGAAGTAACAGCAGAGGGAAGGTATTTAAATGTTGAGAAGGATTTTTTAGACAATGCGCTGTTTAATGGGGAGCCGTAGAGAGGTGTGGCAAAGAGGAATTTAATTTCCCGATTGTTAGAGAGCGAACAATGCTGGGCATAGTTAAGTATCAACTGATGGGAAGAAAGATGGGAAGCAGGAAGACCAGAAAGCAGAAGGTTACAATAGTCCAGGCGTGATAGGATGAGAGCATGGATAAGCATAGCAGTAGTCGTAAGAAAGAGGAATCTACAAATTTTAGGAATATTATAAGAAAAAAGTGACAGGTTTTAGCAACATAGTTAATGTGATTAAAAAAGGAGAAGAGGAATCAATAATAACCCCAAGCAACATGGCGACTGAATAGGGTAAATAGGGGTCTGGGCACAGAAATGGACAAGCTGGGATAGAACCAGGCTTTGGTGGAAGATGTTAGTTCCATTTTAATCAGGTTTAGTTTGAGGCATTGGTGCCCCATTCATGAGGAGACAGCATGGAAACAGTCGGAGATGTGTGATTGGGTGTCAGCGTGGGGGTGGAAAAGTATATTGGGTATCATCGGCATACAGATGGTAGTTAAAACCAAATGAGCTAATGACATCTCCCAGAAACCCCTACAGTAAGAGGAACCGAAGACAAAGTTCTATTATCATATGACCGAGTAGGTTCTGTTAGGAGTTAGGACTGTAGGATGCCACTTTATTCCGGGTGCCCAAGGAGTGAAGAATTTGCATTAGAGGGAATAATCTACTGTGTCGAAAACAGAGGAGAGGTCGAGAAGGATAAATAGAAATGGCCTTTGGCTTTGGCAGCCTGAAGGTCATTCACACAACAATTGTGTGAAAATGATTTTCTGTAAGCATGGTAACTCCATAAGCTCACACCCCATGTTAAAGGACAAAAGTACACACCTTCCACCCACGATTAGTGCCCAGGGTAAGGACCTAAACTGCCCCTGGGTTTACCTCCAATTTCCAGAACTGAACCACTGAAAGTTGTGATTGCAAGGCCATTTTGCTTCTCTCCCCTTTCATCCTAGAGGCCTGACCAAAAGGAAGACATGTTCTGCAAAAAGCCTGTCTTCCTATTAGAATGGTCCAAGTTGAGTAGGGGGTAGAGCAAGACAGACCATTGATTACACCCTAAGTCGCTCATCCTGGACTTGAAGGTAATCCAGGGGTGAGGACCTGGCAGCTTGATACTGTTATGGAATGGGGCTGGTCGCACAGCTCACAACCGGTTTGAAGGGTCCTGGATGGGAGCTTCATCGGAACATGGGTGTGTCCATGTTTGTGGCGTGCTGCATGCCCATAATGTTTGTGGGCATGCCTGTGATGTTGGGGGTGTGGTTGTGAGTTCGGATAACACTATTCGTGGCTTTGCCTCCCTGTTCCTGTTGCATGTTTAAGTTTGGAGGTATGTGGGCCGTTCGGGGGTTATTTTTTTGGAATTGTTGTCCTTTATATATACTGTTGCATTACTGTATTAAAGTGATGAATTTTTGGGTGAAACAGCATTTTTTAAAAAGGGGAACTGCTGACCATTAAGACCTCACCCCATGGCACCATAACGGCGCCCTTTGCCCAAATCCAGGCCTGATAGGATAATTGTTAGTGAGCAGTTTAAAGTCCTTCATTACATAGGTGTATAATCAGGTATAACTGCCAAGTTATTTTCAGGAGGAAATGCAAATATAATGTTTGTAATTGGTGTCGTACCCAGGGACCTGAACCATACCTAAAGGTAAAGGTTCCTACACTACTCCAGTCCCTTCTTGACGTAGCAGTTTTGGTCCTCACCCTGGGTACTATTCAGCTGTGGCACCGGGAGGAGGAGATTATATTGTCTTTTAATTCTGAATTGAGAGATCCAGTCTGGTGAATAGCGAAACAAAAAAACTTCAAGTCCAGTTCAAGTGAACAGACATACCATGACCTGGATAGATAAATATTACAGATATACCATGACCTGGATGAATGAATATTACAGATATACCATGACCTGGATAGATAATATTACAGATATACCATGACCTGGATGGATATATTACAGATATACCGTGACCTGGATGGATGAATATTACGATATACCATGACCTGGATGGATATATTACAGATATCCGTGACCTGGATGAATGAATATTACAGATATACGTGACCTGGATAATGAATATTACAGTATACCATGACCTGGATGGATGAATATTACAGATATACCGTGACCTGGATGAATGAATATTACAGATATACCATGACCTGGATGAATGAATATTACAGATATACCATGACCTGGATGGATGAATTTTAACAGATATACCATGACCTGGATGAATGAATATTACAGATATACCGTGACCTGGATAATGAATATTACCAGATGTACCATGACCTGGATAGATAAATATTACGATTAACATGACCTGGATCATGGAATATTACAGATTACCATGACCTGGATAGATAAATATTACAGATATACCATGACCTGTGATGAATAAATTTACAGATATACTATGACCTTGAATAAATATACAGATATACCATGACCTGGATAGAACATATTAAATATACCATGACCAGGGATAGATAAATATGACAGATATACCAGGACCTGGATAGATAAATATTACAGAATACCATGACCTGGATGAATGAATATTACAGATGTCCCATGACCTGGATGAATGAATATTACACATATACCATGACCTGGATGGATAATATTACGATATACCGTGACCTGGATGGATGAATATTACAGATAATACTGTGACCTGGATGATGAACATTACAGATATACTGTGACCTGGATGAATTATTTACAGATATACCGTGACCGGGATGAATGAATATTACAGATATACCGTGACCTGGATGAATGAATATACAGATAACCTTGACCTGGATGGTATGAAATATACAGATATACCATGACCTGGATGGATGAATATTACAGATATACATGACTGTGATTGAATATTACAGATATACATGACCTTATGGATGAATATTACAGATTACCATGACCTGGATGAATGAATTTACAGATGTACCATGACCTGGATTGAATGAATATTACACATATACCATGACCTGGATGGATGAATATTACAGATATACCGTGACCTGGATAGATGAATATTACAGATATACTGTGACCTGGATGGATGAAACATAACAGATATACTGTGACCTGGATGAATGAATATTACAGATATACCGTGACCGGGATGAATGAATATTACAGATATGCCGTGACCTGAGATAAGGAAATATACAGATATACCTTGACTGGATGGATGAATATTACAGATATACCATGACCTGGATGGATGAATATTCACATATACCATGACCTGGATGGATGAATATTACAGATATACCATGACCTGTATGGATGAATTTACAGATATACCAATGACCTGGATGGATGAATATTACAGAATACCATGACCTGGATTGAATGATAATACAGATATACCATGACCTGGATGGATGAATATTACAGATATACCATGACCTGGATGGATGAATATTACAGATATACCATACCTGATGGATGTAAGATTACAGATATAACTGACCTGGATGGATAATATTACAGATATACCCGTGACCTGGATGGATGAATATTACAGATATACCGTGACCTGGATGAAGAATTTACAGATATACCGTGACCTGGATGAACAATATTACAGATATACCGTGACCTGGATGAACGAATATTACAGAATACCGTGACCTGGATGACGAATATTACAGATATACCGATGACCTGATGAATGAATATTACAGTTACCATGACCTGGATGATATGAATTACAGATATACATGACCTGGATGAATGAATATTACAGATATACCATGACCTGATGAATGAATATTACAGATATACCATGACCTGGATGAATGAATATTACGATATACCATGACCTGGATGAATGAATATTACAGATATACCGTGACCTGGATGGCTGAATATTACAGATATACCATGACCTGGATAATGAAATTACAGAGTACATGCCGGATGAATGAATATACAGATATACCATGACCTGATGAATGATATACAGATATACCATGACCCCTTTTTCTATTTTCCATCCATGTCTCTACTCATCCCCCCCCTCCTCCTATTACAGTATATATTGCTATTCTGCTTTTTACCCCATGTGCATTCTGAGTACCTGGAGTAAACCCCACACACCACAAACAAAGTCCTTGCAGTGTGTACTTTCCTTCCTCTTCGTAGTCTTCCTCAATAAGAAGCAGAGACAGCACAGCTTTGATGGAATATGCACATTCTACACACCAGGGGCGATAGAACTACATCCACATGATTCAGTACAGACAAATAACAGAACATATCCAGGGCATATATAAAAGAGCGAAAGTAGCGAAATGTTTTCGCATTCGCTTTTCGCATGGGTTTTCACCAAAAAGACGTTAACGCTATTTATAAAGGTAGCGTTAACGAATGGCGAAACTGTTCCCGCGAGCTACGCTAAACCCTTTTCGCCTAACTTCGCAATGGTATTTTAGCGAAAACAGAGCAAAAAGCATACGCGATTTTAAAAGAGCGAAAGGTGGTTTTGCGGTAAAAAGAGCGAAAGATTAGCGCGACCCGAAGGTGGTGAAAATTCATTGTTTGAGCGAAAAGGCATTCTATGGGTAATATGCCTTGAAAAAGCGCAACGCGCATTAGAAGGGCGAACGCACATTAGAAAGGCAACGCACATTAGAAAGGCGAACGCGCATTAGAAAGGCGATGCTTGCAAAAGAAACTTATTCCATTGAGAAATTCTAAGAAGATTTGACTAATAGACATGGCGACTTCTTGGTAAATGTGAGGTGGCCATTTTGAACTTGACATCATTTTCTATGGGGCTTTTCTGGTTTTGAATGGTTTTCACAATGCAGTCTTCTTAGATGCGTTAAGTTTTCGCTGCAATACTTTTCATCTTTATCGCGCCCGTTTCGCCTTTTTTCAGCCGCGAAGTGTGTTTTTTTTCGCTTTTTTTAAATAAGGCGAAACAAAGCCCCAAATGGGCGCTATTTTTCGCTGCGATGCTGCGCTAATTATTTGGCGAAAAAGACAATCCTTTATAATATGCCCCTAGTGTTGCAGCATGCTAATATCATTATCCATTCTGGCCACTACATTACATTACAATCGCAGTAATGACTTTATATAAAATTATGCCACAAACTGTATGTGTGAAACAACAGCCACAAGTTTTCAGAATAACTTTAAAGCTAAACTATACATGTTCGGAAAATTTGTAAAAAGCCACTGACAGTGAGTTGGCGACTGAGACATCCTAGATAATGCCACAGTCTTGTTCTAATGGCTCTGGTCTTCATAGTGACCAAATAGACTATATATACCAAAGATGTATTTACGGACGCTCCCACCCCCGCTCGATCTGCTTTCTCCATACAATCCCAAAAATTTTTATAAGAAGCCGGTAACACACGTATTACACCAGTCAGGCATAAGGGTTAATACGAGTTATATCACTCCCAGTATAGACCAGTAATAGATTGCTACCCTCCTGTCGTATTATACGTCAGGAGAGAAGGGTTAATACAGAGTTCTATCCCTTGTGTACATCACTCCCAGTATAGACCAGTAATAGATTGCTACCCCCTCCGTACGTATTATACAGTCAGGAGAGAAGGGTAATACGAGTTCTATCACTTGTGACTCACTCCCAGTAGACCATATAGATTGCTACCTCCTGTACGTATTACACAGTCAGGAGAGAAGGTTATACAGAGTTTCTATCACTTGTGTACATCACTCCAGTATAGACCAGTATAGATTGCTACCTCCTGTACGTATTACACAGTCGGAGAGAAGGGTTTAATACAGAGTTCTAATCATTGGTTGTACATCACGCTCCAGTATAGACAGTATAGATTGCTACCCACCCACTCCTGTCCGTATTACACATCAGGAGAGAAGGGTTAATACAGAGTTCTATCACTTGTGTACATCACTCCCAGTATAGACAGTAATTAGATTGCTACCTCCTGTACGTATTACACAGTCAGGAGAGAAGGGTTTAATACAGAGTTCTATCACTTGGTACATCACTCCAGTATAGACCAGTAATAGATTGCTAACCCCCCTCCGTACTCTATTACAAGTCAGGAAGAGAGAAGGGTTAATACAGAGTTCTATCACTTGTGTACATCATCCCAGTATAGACCAGTAATAGATTGCTACCTCCTGTACGTATTACACAGTCAGAGAGAAGGTTAATACGAGGTTCTTCACTTGTGTACATCACTCCAGTATAGACCAGTATTAGATTGCTACCCCCTTGTACGTATTACCCGTCAGGAGAGAAAGGGTTAATACAGAGTTCTATCACTTGTGTATATCACTCCCTCCCAGTATAGACCAGTAATAGATTGCTAACCACCTCTTAACGTATTTACAGTCAGGAAGAAGGTTTAATACAGAGTTCTATCACTTGTGTACATCACTCCCAGTATAGACCATAATAGATGGCTACCTTCCTGTACGTATTACACAGTCAGGGAAAGGGTTAATACAGAGTTCTAACACTTGTTGTACATCACTCCCAGTATAGACCAGTAATAGATTGCTACCTCTTGTACGTATTACACATCAGGAGAGAAGGGTTTAATACAAGTTCTATCACTTGTGTACATCCTCCCAGTATGACCAGTAATAGATTGCCTACCTCCTGTAACTATTACACAGTCAGGAGAGAAGGGTTAATACCAGAGTTCCTATCACTTGGTGTACATCACTCCCAGTATAGACCATAATAATTGCTACCTCACCTCCTGTACGTATTACCAGTCAGGAGAGAAGGGTTAATACAGATTCTAATCACTTGTGTACTCACTCCCAGTAATAGACCAGTAATAGATGCTACCTCCTGTACGTATTACACAGTCAGGAAGAGAAGGGTAATACAGAGTTCTATCACTTGTGTACACACTCCCAGTTAGACCGTATAGATTGCTACCTCCTGTACGTATTACAGAGTCAGGAGAGAAGGGTTAATACAGAGTTCTATCACTTGTGTACATCCTACCCTCCAGTATAGACCATAATAGTTGCTACCCACGTCCTGTACGTTATACATCGAGAGAAGGGTTAATACAGAGTTCTATCACTTGTGTACATCATCTCCAGTATGACCAGTATAGATTGCTACCTCCTGTACGTATTACACATCAGGAGAGAAGGGTTAATACAGAGTTCTATCACTTGTGTACATCACTCCCAGTATAGACCAGTAATAATTGCTACCTCCTGTACGTATTACACGTCAGGAGAGAGGGTTAATACAGAGTTCTATCACTTGTGTACATCACTCCCAGTATAGACCAGTAATATTGCTACCTCCTGTACGTATTACAGAGTCAGGAGAGAAGGGTTAATACAGAGTTCTATCACTTGTGTACATCACTCCGATATAGACCCGTAAATAGATTGCTACCATCCTGTACGTATTACACAGTCAGAAGAGAAGGGTTAATACAGAGTTCTATCACTTGTGTACATCCCTCCCCGTATAGACCAGTAATATAGATTGCTACCATCCTGTACGTATTACACACAGTCAGGAGAGAAGGGTTAATACGAGTTCTATCACTTGGTTACATCACTCCCAGTATAGACCAGTAATAGATTCTACCTCCTGTACGTATTATCACAGTCATGAGAGAAGGGTTAATACAGAGTTCTATCACTTGTGTACATCACTCCCAGTATAGACCAGTAAGATATTGCTACCTCCTGTACGTATTACACAGTCAGGAGAAGAAGGGTTAATACAGAGTTCTATCACTTGTGTACAATCACCCCAGTATAGACCAGTAATAATTGCTACCCCTCCTGTACGTATTACACAGTCAGGACAGAAGGGTAAATACAGAGGTGCTATCACTTGTGTACATCACTCCCGTTAGAACCAGTAATAGATTGCTACCCTCCTGTACCGTATTACCACAGTCAGGACAAAAGGGTTAATACAGAGTTCTATCACTTGTGTACAATCACTCACTCCCCAGTATAAGACCAGTAATAGATTGCTACCTCCTGTACGTATTACACAGTCAGGAACAGAAGGGTAATCAGAAGTTCTATCACTTGTGTACATCACTCCCAGTATAGACCGTAATAGATTGGCTACCTACCTCCTGTACGTATAACACAGTCAGGAGAGAAGGGTTACTACAGTTCTTCAAACCTTTTGGTGTACACACTTCACCCATTATAGACGCATAATAGATTGCTACCCATCCTGTACTATTACAACCAGTCAGGAGGAAGGGTTAATACAGAGTTCTATCACTTGTGTACATCTCTCCCGATGATAGAACCAGTATGATTGGCTACCGCTCCGTACGTATTACACACGTCAGAGAAAGGGTACTATAAGAGTTCATCACTTGTGTAATCTCTACCAGTATAGCCATAATAGATGGCTACCTCCTGTCCGTATTACACAGTCAGAGAGAAGGGTTCATACAGTAGTTCTCATATCTACTTGTTGACATCAACTCCAGTATAGACCAGTAATAGATTGCTACCACTATCCTCTGTACTGTATTACACAGTCAGGGAAGAAGGGTTAATAACAGAGTTCAATCCTTGTGGTACAATCACTCCAGTAGAACCAGTAATAGATTGCTAACCCGATCCTGTACGTATTACAACACGTCAGGACAAAAGGGTTAATACAGAGTGCTATCAATCTTGTTGTTACTCACTCCCAGATAGCAGTAATAGAGTGCTAACCCTCCTGTACGTATTACCACAGTCAGGAGAGAGGGTTAATACGGTTTCTTCATTGTGTTACATACCTCCCAGTATAGACCAGTAATAGATTGCTACAACTCTCTGTACGTATTCAACATCAGGAGAGAAGGGTTAATACAGAGTTCTATCACTTGTGTCAACACACTCCCAGTATGACGACAGTAATAGATTACTACCTCCTGTACGTATTACACGTCGGACAGAAGGGTTAATACCGATTTCTATCACTTGTGTACATCACTCCCAGTATAAGACCGGTAATGAGATTAACTACCTCCTGTCACGTATTAGACAGTCAGGACCGAAGGGTTATATACAGAGCTCTCTCATTTTTTTTACATCAGCTCCATATGAGACCAGAATGATTGCTACCCTCCTGTACGTATTTACACAACCGTCAGGACAGAAGGTTAATACAGAGTTCTACCTTGTGTACATCACTCCCAGTATAGACCAAATAGATTGCTAACCCCCGTCCTGTACGTATTACAGAGTCAGGATGAGAAGGTTACATACGAGTTCTATCACTTGTGTACATCACTCCCATAGAACGCAGTAATAGTATTGCTACCTCTGTACCGTTATACAGTCAGGAGAGAAGGTTAATACAGAGTTCTATCAACTTGTGTACATCCCTCCCCCGTATAGGACCAGTAATAGATTGCTACCTCCTGTAACGTATTACAACAGTCAGAGAGAAGGGTTTAATAACAGAGTTCTACTCACTTGTGTACATCAAAACCTTTCAACCCTTTTTCAGTATAGACCAGTCAAGTGATTCTACCTCCTTACGTTATACACAGTCGGAGAGAAGGTTTAATACAGAGTTCTATGACTTTGTACATCACTCCCAGTATAGTACCATAATAGGATTGCTACCTGCTCCCCTCGTACGTATACAGAGTCAGGAGAGAGGGTTAATACAGAGTTCTATCACTTTGTACATCCATCCCAGTTAGACCAGTAATAGATTGCTACCTACCCTCCTGTACGTATTACAACAGTCAGGAAGAGGGTTAATACAGAGTTCTATCACCTTGTGTACATCAACTCCCAGTATAGACCATATAGATTGCTACACTCCTGTACGTATTACACAAGTCAGGAGAGAAGGGTTAATACAGAGTTCTATCACTTGTGTACATCACTCCCGTTATGACCGCAGTTATAGATTTGCACCTCTGTACTATTATACAGTAGGAGAGAAGGGTTTACTAGATTCTATCACTTGTGTACAATCACTCCAGTATGACCAGTAATAGATTGCTACCTCTTATACGTATTACACATCAGAGAGACAGGTTAATACAGAGTTCTTCATTGTGTACATCACTCCATTATAGACCAGTAATAGATTGGCCTACCGTCCTGTACGTATTACACATCGGGAGAGAAGTTTTAATAACGAGTTTCTATCATCTTGTGTCTCACTCCCAGTATAGACCAGTATGAGGATTGGCTACGCTACCAATCCTGTCGTATTACACATCGGACAGAAAGCGGTAAAATACAAAGTTCTATCACTTGTTCATCACTCCAGTAAGACCATAATAGATGCGATATCCTCCTGTACGTATACAAAGTCAGGACAAAAGGGTTTAATACAGAGTTCCATCACTTTGTACCTCACTCCAGTATAGACGCAGTAAAGATGCTACCATCCTGTACGTATTACAACAGTCAGATGACGAAGGGTTATACAGAGTTCTTCACTTGTGTACATCACTCCCGTAATAGACCGTAATAATTGCTACCATCCGGTAAACGTATAACACAGTTCAGGAGAGAATGGGGTTCTGACATGCTATCACTTGTGTAATCACTCACTACCCATTATAGAAGACCAGTAATAGATTGCTAAGCCTCCTTACTTATTCCAAGTCGGAGGAGAGAGATGGTTATATACAGAGTTCTATTCAACCTTTTTTTTTGTGTACATCTCGCCCAGTAATAGACCATATAGATTGCTACCTTCCTGTACGTATTCCATCAGAGGTGGAGAGGGTTATACAGAGTTCTCATCACTTGTTGTCATCACTCCCGATATAGACCCATAATAGATTGCTGACCCATCCTGTACGTATTACACAGTCAGGAGAAGGGTAATACAAGTTCTATCACTTGTGTACATCACTCCCAGTAACGACCATAGTAATAATTGCACATTCCTGTACGTGTACACAGTCAGGAGAGAAGGGGTTAATACAGAGTTCTATCACTTGTGTACACACTCCCAGTATAGACCAGTAATAGATTGCTTACCTTCCTGACGTATTACCAGTCCAGGACAAAAGGGTTAATACAGAGTTCTAATCCTTTGTACATCACTCCCAGTAAGACCGTAATAGATTATGCTACCATCCTGTACGTATTACCAGTCCTAGAGAGAAGGGTTAATACAGAGTTTCTATCAACTGTGTACACACTCCCAGATAGACCATACTAGATTGCCTACCCGTCCTGTACGTATTACAACATCGAAGAATGGTTATAACAGAGTTCATCACTTGTAGACATCACTCCCAGTATATGAACCAGTAATAGATGTAACTACCTCCTGTACGTATTACACCATTCCGGACCAGAAGGGTTATACAAGTCTTCTAATCATTGTGTTTACTCCTCCAGTATGAAACAGTAACTAGATTGCCTACCTAGCTCCTGAACGTATTAACAGTCAGGACAAAGGGTTAATACAGAGTTCTTCATTTGTGTACATCCCCCCAGTATAGACCAGTAATAGAATTACTACCTCCTGTAACTATTACACAGTCCCAGGTACAGAAGGGTTTTAATCACAGAGTTCTCATATCACTTTGTGGGTGACATCCTCCCCAGTATAGACCAGTAATAGATTGTTCTACCCATCCTGTAACGTATTACCAGTCAGGAGAAGGGTTAATAACAGAGTTCTAATCACTTTGTTCATCACTCCCAGTAAAGACCGTAATAGAATTGCTAACCTCCTCTGTGGCGTATTACACAGTCATGGACAGCAGGTTAATACAGAGTTCTTCTCACTTTTTGTACCATCACTCGTTGTCCAGTATAACCGAATAATTGCTACTCTCCTGTACGTATACACAGTCGGCAGTAGAAGTGTAATACAGAGTACTATCACTTGTGTACAATCACTCCCCAGTATAGACCTCAGTAATAATTGCTACCCTTCTTTACGTATTACACAGTCAGGAAGGAGTTAATACAGATTCTATCATTTGTTACATCACTCCCATTATAGACCAGTAATAGATTGCTACACCTCTGTTACTTTCACAGTCAGGAGAGAAGGTTAATACCGAGTTCTATCACTGTGTACCTCACTCTAGTATAGACCAGTTAATAGATTGCTACCAACCGTCCTGTACTACACAGTCGAGAGACTGGGTTTCAATACTAGTACTATCACTTGTTGTATCATCACCATCCCCAGATAGACCAATAATTAGATTACTACTCCTCCTGTACGTATACAACACAAGCATGACAAAAGGGTTTTAATCACGAGTTCTATCACTTGTATACATCACTCCCAGTATAGACCTTAATATCCAAAGAGAAAACGTTGCACCCTCCTGTACTATACACATCAGAGACAGAAGGGTTATACAGAGTTCTATCACTTGTGTACATCACTCCCGTATTAAGACCATGTAATAGATTGTCTCCTCCTGTACGTATTTACCAGTCAGGACGAGGGTAATACAGGTTTTATCACCTTGTTGTACATCACCCCATTATGACCAGTACATAGACTTTGCTACCTCCTGTACGTCCTACACATCAGGAGGAAGAGTTATACAGAGTTCTATCAGTTGTAGACCATCACTCCCAGTATAGACCAGTAATAGATTGCTACCTGCTTGTACGTATTACCAGTCAAGCGAGAGAAGGTGTTAATACAGATTCTATGCAACGTGTGTACATCACTCCGATAACCAGTACTAGATTGCTACCAAGTCTTGTAACTATTACCACAGTCAGGGACAGAAGGGTTAATACAATTCTCATCACTTGTTGTACATCACTTCCCGCTATAGACCAGTAATAGATTGCCCACCTCCTGTACGTATTACAGTCCAGAGAGAAGGGTTAATCAGATAACATCAGCTTGTGTACATCATCCCAGTATAGACCAGTAATAGATGCTACCTCATCTTGTACGTATTACACACGTCAGGAGAGATTAATACAGAGTTCTATCAGTTGTGACATCACTCCCAGTTATAGCCAGTAATAGATTGCTACCTCCTTACGATACAACGTCAGGAAGAGAAGGGTTATACAGAGTTCTATCACTTGTGTACATCACTCCTAGTATAGACGCAGTTAATAGAGGCTGACCTCCTGTACGTATTACACAGTCAGGAGAGAAGGGTTAAATACAGAGTATAATCACTTGTGTACATCACTTCCCAGTATAGACATAATGATTACAGGTACCACTCCCCTGTACGTTTACAACAGTCGGACACGAAGGTTAATACGAGTTCTACACTTGTATACATCACTCCCCGTTAGACCGTAATAGATTGCTACCACTCTGTACGTAATTACACAGTCCAGACAGAGGTTAATACAGGTTCTACTACACTTGTGTACAATCACTCCCAGTATAGACCATCATATGATTGCTACCCTCCTTACGTATTACACAGTCGGACAGAGGGTTATAACAGAGTTTTATCACTGTGTGTACCATCACCCATATAGAACCAGTAATAGATTGCTACCTACCCTAACCACTGTACGTATTACACATCAGAGAGAAAGTTTAAATAACAGGAGTTCTATCAGTTGTATACATCCTCCAGTATAGGACCAGCAATAGATTGCTACCTGCTGTACGTATTCACACAGTCAGGAGAGAAGGGTTAATACAGTTCAGTCACTTGTGTACATCACTACCCAGTATAGACCAGTAATAGATTGCTCCTCTACTTGTACTATTACACAGTCACGGACAGAAGGGTTATACAGAGTTTCTTACACTTGTGTACATACTCCCATGTATAGACCGTATAGATTGCTCCGTCTGTAGTATTAACATCAGTCCAGGAGAGAAGGGTTAATACAGAGTTTTCTATCCTTGTGTACATCACTTCCCAGTTATAACCAGTAATAGATTTGCTAACCTCTTGTAACGATTACACAGCGTCATTACATAAGGGTAAATACAAGAGTTCTATCCCTTGTGTACAAGCACTCCCAGTATAGACCAGTAATAGATTACTACACTACTCCTGTACGTATACACCGTCAGGAGAGAAGGGTTCAATACAGAGTTCTATCACTGTGTTACAGCTCCTCCCGTTAGACCAGTAATAGTGCTACCTCCTGTAGTATTACACAGTCAGGAGAGGAGTTAATACAGAGTTCTCACTTGTGTACTCACTCCCAGTATCTACCAGTAATAGATTGCTACCTCTGTACGTATTACACAGTCAGAGAGAAGGTTAAATTACAGAGTTCTATCACTTGGTGTACATCACTCCCAGTATGACCAGTAAATAGATTGCTACCCCTGTAGTATTACAACGTCAGGACAGAAGGGTTAATACAGAGTTCTATCACTTGTGTGACATCACTCCAGTATAGACCATAATAGCTTGCTACCCTGCTCCTGTTGTATTACCAGTCAGGACAAAGGGTTAATACTGTTCTATCACTTGGTACATCCCTTCCAGTATTACCAGTACTAGATTTACTACCACCTCCCTGTACGTATACACAGTCGAGAGAAGGGTTAAATACAGAGTTCTATCACTTGTGTAACATTATACCCAGTAGAGACCCAGTATAATTGCTCCCTCTTGTACGTATTACATCAGTCGAGAGTATTAATACAGAGTTCTCTAGTCACTTGTGTACATCACTCCGTATGACCAGTAATAATTGCTACCTTTCTATACTTATTACACAGTCAGGAGAGAGGGTTATACCAGTTCCTATCACTGGTGTACTCACTCCCAGTATAGACAGTATAATTGCTACCCCACTTGTACATATTACACCAGTCAGGACAGAAGGTTAATACAGAGTTCTATCACTTGTGTAAACATCACTCCAGTCATGAGACCAGTAAATAGATTTGCTACCACTTCCTTACGTTTACAACATCATCAGGAGGATGAAGGGTTAATACAGAGTTCTCATCACTTGTGACATCACTCGTATAGACCGTAATAGATACTACCTCCTGTAACGTATTACAACAGTCAGGACAGAAGGTTATAAGTTCATATCACTTGTGTACATCACTCCAGATAAGACCTAATAATTGTCTACCTCCCCTGTACTATTCGACAGTCGGACGAAGGCTTAATACAGAGTTCTTCACTGTGTACTCACTCCCAGTATAGACATTACATCAGATTTTCTACCCTCCTGTACAGTATTATACAGTCCAGGAGAGAAAGGGGGTTAATACAGAGTTCTTCCTTGTGTACATCACTCCAGTATAGACCATTAATAGATTGCTACCTTCCTGTACGTATGTACACAGTCCAGAGGAGAAGGGTTAATAAGAGTTCTATCACTTGTGTACATCACGCTCCAGTATAAGACTCATAATAGATTGTAACCTCCTTACGTATATACCAGCTGAGAGAAGGGTTAATACAGGTTCTAATCACTTGTGTACATCAACTCCCGTATAAGACCATAAATAGATTGCCTACCTCCTGTATACGTTTACACAGTCAGCGACAGAAGGGTTAACAGAGTTTCCTAACACTTGTTGTACATCACTCCCAATAGACCATGTAATAGATGGCTCCTCTCCTGTCGTATTACACTCAGGAGAAAGGTTGATACAGAGTTCTAAGCACTTGTGTACATCACTCCCAGTATAGACCAGTTAATAAGATTGCTACCCCTCTTGTATGGTATTACACGTCAGGAGAGAAGGGTTAATACAGAAGGTCTATCACTTGTATACTCACTCCCAGTATAGACCAGTAATAGATTGCTACCTCCTGACGGTTAATCACAGTCAAGGACAGAAGGGTTAATACAGAGTTCTACATCTACACATACTGACCATGTTTTAAATAATCGTTATAATTGTATACATGGTATGGTTTGATTTTTCTTTTGTGTTGTGAACCAACGCTTGTTTCATTGAAGAGGAACTACGTCTGAGCTCTATGCCTTCTTTTCGTCTTCTCTTCACTGTATCCACGCACCACCTTAACCCCCTCAACAATTCAACATTCTCGAATCCTATTGGCTGTTTATCTCCTGTAAATTGTGGCTCTGACTGAAATGCCCATGAACAGAAGGAAACCATCAGGAATGTTCCTGGTAGACTGTTTTAGCTCATGTACGAAGGGGGGGGGTGGGTGTGGTAGGAGGAGGTACAAGCAATGAGGAGGGAGGTGTAGTTCATGTCAGTTACACAACATTTGTTTAAGTGGCAGTAACGCTGCTTGCTGAGTTGCAAGATATCATGTAAAACTGGAGGGAAGGTGGAATATAGAGGGAAAGAGAGAGTGGACATCCGGGGTCCAAAAAGGAAGACACCGCGGTGTGGAAACGAGAGTGGAAAGACAATCAGGACCTGGTAGATGTGCCCCGGTTGTCCACATACATGTAATGGATCTGCATTATTATGTATCTCATTATGGGTAAGCCATAAGGGGATTGCCTCATGGCCGTCCGCCCGAAGGATCCCACCCTTAACCAGGAAACAAGATGTAGTAATATAAATTGTATAATGTTTATTTATAAACAGCAACCACTTCGGTTTAAGAAGATCATATATATAAGTTATGTATAAATGATTAAGTTCAACAACACCTCGACACATTAGGAATTAGATCTGCCCCCCGAAGAGCTTACTATCAGTGGGGTGGGGCAAAAGGGGAATGTATGATCTTGGCCGGGGTATTCACATTGTTTATCAAACAATCCAGTGGCATGTGTCCCCGGCCACACAATCACTGCAGATTGGCGATAGGTGAGTTGTATCTGATTGGATGTGCTTATTATCAAGCCAAAGCTGTTAGGGGCCACAACTTGAAAGATAGCATTCGCCAGAGAAAAAAAGTTCTGATCCACCAAACTTAAAAAATTATGTTAACAAAATCTGTGGAACATTCAGTTATATACAGTTTATTCTCTTACAAAGACTTGGAAAGCACAAGCACATTGAACAGAACGTTACATTACGACTTCAGCCTCTAATCTCAAAATCTGTTTGTCATAGTAGGGACATTTGTTTGTGGGTAATTGAATTATTCCACGAGGGAGGAATAGTGCAAAAATAGCGGCATGCCAGTGAACCAGATCTTGGCGGGATCTTATTAGGGCGATACAAAGCTCGGTGCTGGTAAACTCAAAGATGCTGGACCAGGCGTGATGATCAGAGCAGCGGACCAATTTATGTTCTAGGATTCATCTGTGTCTATGGGCAGGACTTGTTAGGGGTTAAGGTAGGGTTAAGACCAAACAAACGGGGAGTTATTGAAAGACGAAACAAGCAGCAAATCAGAGGTACAGATTATAAAAGGATGGATGTATCCCCATACCAAATTAGGTTGTATATATACAAAAGGGACAATTTTGAGGATATTTTATAAGAATGGAACAGCAGTGACAACATCTTTAATAAGGTTGGAACAGAAAGGATATTGTAAGGATGATCAAAATTACTCCACAACCTGCAAACATTCATAAATACTGACCATCTGTGGATCGCTGAATCTTATTAATAATTAATTGAGTTATAAGAGTGACCAAACAACTAGAGATGAAAGCATAGCAAGCACTATGGGCTACTAGAGATGATAACTAGCAAGCTCTTTTGGCTTAACTAGAGATGATAACCATAGCAAGCTCGATTGGCCTACAGAGATGATAAACCATAGCAAGCTCTATGGATACTAGAGTTGATAACCATAGCAAGCTCTCTTGGCTACTAGAGTGGCTATAGAGAGATAACCATATTAGCAAGCACATTGGCTACTAGAGATGATAACCATAGCCAAGCTCTATGGCTACCCAGAAATGTGTGCAATAGCAGCTCTATGGCTATAGAGATGATAACCATAGCAAGCATATTGGCGAATAGAAGAGGATAACCATAGCAAGCTCGAATTGGCTCCCAGAAATGTTAACAATAGCAAGCTAATTGGCTACTAGAAGATGATAACCATAGTGCAAGCTTATTGGCTACTAGAGCTGATAACCATAGCAAGCACTATTGTACTAGAGATGATCACCATGCAAGAACTCTATGGCTATAGAGATGAAACCATAGCAAGCACTAGTGGCTACTAAGAGATGATAACCATAGGCAAAGCATATTGGCGACTAGAGATGATAACCATTAGCACGCTCTATTGCTACCCGAATGTTAACAATAGCAAGCTTATTGCATAGAGATGAACACCAAGAAAGCACTATTGGCTACTAGAGATGTAACCATAGCAGCTCTTTGGGCAACTAGGATTGATAACCATAGCAAGAACTATTGGACTACTAGAGATGATAAAACCACAGCAAGCCAACTTGTGGCTACCAGAAATGTAAACAATAGCAAGCTCTATGGCTAACAGGATTGATATACCATAGCAAGTTTACTAAAAACTAAGTTCTTGCTGATTCAGACAGTGTGTATTTTGCTCTTGTGTGCAACCACCGTCTCTCTCTCTCCACTTAAAAAAAACATTTGGCAATTGGAAATTGACAACCCTCGGGCAGAATTAACACCAGGGGACAACTTCTCTCTCTCCTGAAAACACAGGAAAAAAACACAAAAAGCCTTTCGCCCCCTACGTAAGGTCCTGACCTCATTCTGTTGGTTTATAGTCTGCGTGTTTGGAACTATTTCACTACTTGTTAACTGTTGCATGCACAAATATTTTACACAGGGCACCCCCACACTGACAAGGCAGGGACACCCCAATAGTAGTAACAGAATAATAGGCAGGCATCGTTTCTGTGATATATGACAACTGGTGATTGATAGGGTTTTCAATTCCCAGAAGGTCATTTGTCATTTCCACTTTGTCATTCCAGTCTGCCACCGATTCCATTAAACTATAGTAAAGGCAATATTACTGGTTCCAACCCTCCCAATAAAAATACAGGTTTTTTTTTTTTTTTTTTTTTCTAGGAATCATCAAATCTTCGGTCCCGCTGGCATTTCAGTGTAGCGGTTGAAATATTGGATGGTTTCTGTGCTGCCTACAGTTTTTGGTCCAATGGACAAAACGGAGATTGACGCGTCTAATACAACGCACAGATCGTGCGTTCCTTGTGTACGTCTGTCGTTTGGCCTACTTTGTCGCAACTGCAGCCCTTGTCCTGGCCAACCAAGCATTTAAATATACAGCTTGGGCAGTTGCTCTGATTCAGGTAAACTATAAAACCATGATATAAGCAGGGTCTTCCTCCTAAACCAGTTGATTTCTTGCACAGGTGTGAAGATATAAAATTTTGCAAAAGCTTAAATTTCATTTGAACCCTTGTATTAATATGTAAACAATCCCCAAAGTCCTTGTAGGAACAGCATGTTCTGTAGTCGTAACCATTTGGACGGTAGGAGTGGGTTTGCTCCACGATGGCCAAATCTGTACGTTGAACACCACAAACAGGACACACCCGTGGTTAAAACGCTTCTAATTTAGAGAAAAGTCAATTTGCAGGATAAATGTGGTCACACTTCTTCACAGTGTTACAGTGAAGGTGGGGTTGTATTAGTTAAATATGGAGGTATTTCAAGATGGTATTTGATTAAACCCCATACCAAAGTTCATGCCATGTGTCCTATCTATGACTCATATTACCACAAAGATAAGACGAAATGTTAGACTACATTTAGTTCCCTTTAAAAGTATTTTAGTATCAAAGATTCAAAATAAATATAGCTTTGCAGTATGTATGGTAAACCACCTTGCCTACACAGGCCAATCATGGCCAACATTGTGAAAGTATTACCTTTGCCAAGATTCTCGCCACTGGACAAGACTGAAAAAACTATCAAGGAGATCAATAAAAGTTCTTATGGTTAAAATGGGGCTAAATTACCCCCAAACAATCAAGGAGGTAGCTTTCAAATGTTAAATATATCTGATTGGTTGGGGCAAAAATTAGCCATTTTTAACCATAAGAACTTTTATTTGAATTTTCCCTCTATATAGGTTAGCTATATTAGCCTTCATGACAACTATTGAAACGTTTTTTTTTTTAAAATTGAGTGGCAATCTTACAGGACTTGGTGAAAGCAGCGTATACATATAACGGACATACAGAATAATTTTGTGTCCTGTCACAAGCGCCAGTTCACTGGGCACGTGACCTGACCAATAACGCTCTGTACGGACACTCCATATTCACTTCAATGCAAACATAAACAATATTGCCGCTGTGGCCTTATTTTTTCCTACTGAGGCCAGCCTGCCGTAGGTCCATTGTGCAGGAAGAAATCATAGGCAACGAAACCCCCCAAATGCTTAAACTCATACAATCCTACATAGCTTTTGGCGTGCCTTTTACAGGGTGAACTGTATTCACTCTTTGTACCCTCCCCTGTGAATCCGAGTAAAATGTTTCATAGGAAGACTCGCTTGGTTCTTTTGTGCAGCAATTGAGATATAGAAGATACAGCTAAGGTTATGAACTTTGTGCTGTGACAGCACAATAAAATCTCCGTATCTTTCCTCATCGACCATCAATCCTATTGATCCAGGATAAGGAAACCTTCAACCGCAGAATTTTATTAAATCATATACAATTTCTTCTAATTAAATGTGAGTTATTTAAGATAGGAAGAACAAAGTCTGAAGAAAGCCCATACATAATCCGATTTACTGAGCGATCTCGCGACATTAGACCAATCCTGCCAGAACCGCCTTTCCTTTTTCTATGCAACCGACATGTGATCGCAACATTCCCCATTCATTTTGCAGTCGCATAGAAGAACGGGGGAAGACGGTTCGGCCGGATCGGTCTGATATTGCAGGAGCACTCGGTAGAGTGAAGTAAATAGGATATCTGTATGTATGCAACCGTGACTTCCAGGACTCATGGAAGATTCTGGGCGAACAGTTCAACACGGGATGCAAGACAGTTTTAGTTTGCACAGCCATTCAAGGAAGACGTACGAATGACAGTTGATTTACGGGCATGTACGATTATCCTATTTCGATGAAGGAGACCACATTGGTCATGTACGATTATCATTTCAGATGAAGGGATGACCACATCATTGGTCATGTACGTTATCCTAATTCAGAGAAAGA
The DNA here is from genome assembly GCA_019447015.1 of Hymenochirus boettgeri. Lineage (NCBI taxonomy): Eukaryota > Metazoa > Chordata > Amphibia > Anura > Pipidae > Hymenochirus > Hymenochirus boettgeri. Next base: position 78,830,589 of record CM033476.1, on the reverse strand, counting down.
GATGACCACCATTAGTAGTACGATTATCCAATCAGATGAAGGGATAAACCACCACTTGCGTCAATGTCGATTACCTATTCAGCATGAAGGGATGACCACCCATTGGTCAGTTACGATGTCCGATTCAGATGAGGATGACCCACCATTGGTCATGTTACGATTATCTTATTCAGATGATGGATGACCACATTGGTCAGTGTACGATAATCCAAGCAGATGAAGGGATGGAACACCATTGGTTATGTACGTTAATCCTATTAGTATGAAGGGATGACCACCATTGGTCATGTACGATTATCCTATAGATGCAAGGGATGGACCACATTGGTCATGTACGATTATCCTATTCAGATGAAGGGAAGACCACCAGTTGGTAATGTACGATTATCCTATTCAGAATGAAGGGATGACCACAATTGTCAGGTACGCCTGAAAATCACTTGCATATATTTGGAGGAGCATTCGACGAGGTAAGGAAATATCGTTTGTGTGTATCCAGCCTAATAATCCCAAACATGGCCATACCTCAGGACTTTTTTACCTCCATGCTCCAAAGCAAAAAAAGGGGACGTGTTTTATTTTACTTTTAGTCCAGAAACTGATTAATTTAAAGCAATGTCATATTGCATTTTATTGAATTCCTTACTAGAGATCAGCATATGTCCTCCAATTACTTCTAACCCTCACCTTCTTGAAACCATCCCTTTAATGCCAATGCCTTTATATGGGAGTATCTATTATACCCCAAGTCTCCTAGTCTTCTAAATGGACTTGAAAGGAAAGCTCTGCAGTTGATTACGCCCTATGTACACGGTGGAGGAGAAGTCGGAGCTTATTTGGGGGGGGGAAGTTTGGTGTTGTACATGCCCTTTAACGGATTAAAACATTGTGCCCTCCCAGATAAAAGATGTGTCTCCGTTTCACATACTGCATGGGGATCTTTATCACACAATAAGAGTGAAAATTACTGGGACAAGCAGACATCATCATTCTTGGCATCAATAGTGCCCCAATGTCCTTGAATAGACCGCACCACCTTAACATCTGTGCACATCTGTCTACAAGATGCTGATCACTATTGGAAGGCTGAATTTCAAATATAAAATGACCCTGAAGTCACTTCTAATGTTGGAAATAATTTCAGAGTGATCCATTTTATTCAGGTTTCTAGTTTACAGTATTACAAGATGTAGTTGCCATTATTGGTGCATTTTTATACCCCCGTGCAGAGTTTTTAGGAAGCAACTGGATGACCACAAAGGGATCTCTCATGTAATCAAAAAAACCATTTGTGTATGGGAGGTTGGGCGTTGGAATTAGGAAATGCCAGTTGATTTCACAAGAATGCAGAACATGAAAAAGTGACAGTGGGGATATTTGTAACTATTTTGTAGGGAGGATTTAGAAAATCCATTCAGGTTATTTTACATTTTATCTCTCCAGAAACCTCTCAAATTAAAACGGTTTTTTGTTTTTTTTTAACAGCACTTGTTTTTCGAGCACAACCAAAACCAGAACATTTAAATTTCAGCAGGCTACTGACTTATGATTAGTCCCCAATATAATGGTCCAACCTTGCCGCAGCCCCTGTAATTGGAGTTCCACGCAGCTACAGAAACATCAGCTCGGCCACTGGTCTAGGCATGCTCAGTGTGCTTCACCATGGAGACAGTGGTAAAAAATTAAGTGCTGCTGCACTACTTATTTCATGAGTTATATCTCCAGTTAGAAGGGCAAATGGACCTCAGCAATTGTCATGCTAAGTTTGGGACAATTATTTTACCTTCTATTTACTTTAAAGGGCATGTCCACCCCTCATACTGAACCACCATGTAGTGTAAGTAAAATCCTTACCGTACATCCAGTCCATAAGTTCTCCTGTTAGTCCCCCCCCAAAGTCCCAAAAAATGCCACCAGGGAGGATAGCAGAGTCCAATAGGGACTCTGCCCCTACCTGGCCATCCGGGAGAAGTTTGGCATGCGTTTATACTTGAGCCTTCTCCCCCTCCCTCCCGTTACATTAAAACCCCTTGCCCGTATAATAGAACATCTTCCCCCAGCCCCAACCACCATAAAGCAATAACTGTAAGAAAGTGACACCAGAACTCTACTTACCTTCCCTCTCTCCACCGGCATTCTGAGAAGCCGCAGCCGCGTCGTGATTGGCTGCTCTCAGCCAATCAGAACGCGGAATGCGGTCCCGCCCCCGGCTTGCAGTGTCTTGCAAGCAGAGGCGGCGTCGGAAGGAGAGGGAGAGGGAAGGTTAAGTTAGATTTGGGCACTTTCTTAAATATTTTTATGGCGGGGTTGGGCTGGGGAGGGTATTCTATTAAAGGCTTAAAAGTTATTTGTTAAAAAGGAGTGGACATGCCTTTAAGAAATCATTTTAAACCGCACGGACTGTTCAGTTATTATTATGCCAACGTTTTTTGTAGAATTTAGAATTACGTTTCATTATGTAAAACATGATTAAGCACATTATTGACACATACATTCAGAATGTACTGATTGTGGGGGACCACCGGAGGCTCGGATGAACTCCACGCAAAGCACGGGGAGAGACATAAAAATGTCTGAATGAGAAAGCCAGTCGGCTGACTAGCGAAAAAAAAGTCTTAAGAAATAAAAACAGTAAGTCTAGTTGATCTAACGAATACAAAACAGATATACCGGACTGGATTAATGATATTATGAAACATGACTATTAAATACAATATAACCATGCTGGAAGAATTTACACCAGATCTACCATGGACCTGGATGAATGAATATACACGTATACCGTGACCTGGGAATAATGAATATTCAGATTACCATGACCTGGATGTAGATGAATATTCACAGTAATACATGACTGGTATGAATGAATATTACAGATATAGACCATGACCTGGGATGCAAATATTACAGATATACCATGACTGGATAGAATAATATTACAGATATACCGTATGACCTGGATGATAATATATACAGTATATACCATGACCTGGATAATACATATTACAGCTATACCATGACCAGGATAGATATCAGACCTAACCGTATAGTAAATTTACAGATATACCATGACCTGGATGAAGGAATATTAAGCCATGTACCATGACCTGATGAATGAATATTACGATATACCATTGACCTGTGAATGGATATTACGAAGTATATACCGTGACTGATGAGAATATTACAGATATTTACCTGTGACCTGATGGAATTCATTACAGATCATACACGTGACCTGGATGAATGGATATACCTGATATACCACTGACCGGATGAAATGATATACAGATATACCAGGACATGGATGTGTGAAATGAATATACAGATAACCATGCCTGGATGACATGAAATATTACAGAGCTTATACCATGACCTAGATGAATGAGAACCTTCACAAGCATTGTCCAAGGGTTGGATGCGCAATCAGACTTCAGGACTGCAAGGCAGCAGTGTAACCACCGTGCTGGCTAAACAAGCATTGCACTGTATTAACCATTAGACCATGGATACCTTATACCAAAAATGTATAATGCAGTAAAATGCAGGTTAAAACAGATTGTAGAAATAGAACCCAGTTAATAGGGACAGTAGCAGAAACTGGTCATGTTATAAAGGTCCAACAGTGTTATTAACACCATATGGATCATATGCTGCTCTGTATTCTTTTCTTTTCTTACAATCACATGATTCAAAGGTATAGCGGCTTAGCTACATGTTCTAGGTTCTGATCCCAAAATGGACTGCAATTGCAATGAGAAAAAGATAAAAGGAAAATATAACTTTGGATCTATTTGTACAACAACAGACATCAGTACAAGAGAGGGAGGATGGAAGGAAATAGAAGAGAGGACACAATCTTCAGGAAACCGAACCCACTAAATCTAGAAAGGGCTCAATGAAAGAGGAAACAAACACAGGGAAAGCATATACTAGTAGGGTTGATTAAGTCTTTAGATGACCATACATGGGCAGCTGTTTTTGAATGATCAGAAATCCAAATTGGAAGGAACCGTTGAAGTTTCAACTTGAATCTGCGGGAGTGGGTCGATGGGTCCAACCTCGTTTTTCGATATAAACTATTATGGTGGGATTCAATGGGTCCCGACTTAGTTTTACCAATAAAACTATTATGGTGGGGTCGATGGGTCCCGACCTCATTTTCGATAAACTATTATGGTGGGGTCGATGGGTCCCGATCTTTGTTTTTCCGATAAACTATTCCAATATTGTCGAAAAAAACGCAGTGTATGGGGGGGCTTTAGATAAACAATGATGGTAATTTTAGCTTGCTTCTCCATTAAACTGATTACAAAAGGACTTGCAGCTTATTCTTAAAACTGCAACATCCACATAGTTCAACAACAGACAACTAGAAAAAAATGACGGGTCCCTGTCACCCCCTCCCCAGCGCTACCCAGATCAGCTGTATTTACAACATCGATCAATGCAGGCACATGTTATTGAATGGTAGACTGCTGGTCCAAAGTGGTAGGGTCGAGGACATGTTGTGTATAAGGCTTTTCAATGTCTGTTACGGATGAGGCCCAAAACATTCTAGGGCTGGCTGCATTATATTTCCAGGTCTTTGCATTTAATTACACTGGTAATATTCTCCCACAGATAAAAAACGCTTATCTGTGAGGGAATGATCATTGAACTGCATTACACATTTTCTTGCCTTTGATGTGCGGAGACAGAGCCGAGATTCTCCCATTTACAGTAAACAGGACGTGTCCCCACTGCTTGGATGTTCTTCCCGGACCACCCCTGGATAGCCTAGGGAAGGCTACTGCTACAGAAAGTATAGATAGTAAACTAGACTATATTACCACAAATTGGCACCAATCAGCAATGGCTGTACCATTTAGTTCCTTCCTTGAAGGGATCACTAAACCCCAAAATAAATGTATTCCCTGGAATATTCACATCCATAGTAAGAGCCACACAGGTATTATATAGGATTTAATTGTAAATGTATGTGTCCAGGTAGCAGCTGTCAGTCATGGATTGTAACATATGACATCAGAGGCAATTCCCTAGCTGCCGCTAAGTACGAAACATTTTGCTGAATAGCAGGTTAGTCCTAATCTGTACAACTAGGAGGGCACTTTCTCTTCCAGTAACTCATCAATCACTTACTTTCTTACACCTTGTGCTATAAAGAAGGGAGAGGGGAGGAAGGGCCTGAGAGGTTATCTAGGTCTTTAATAATACTGTATGTTGGGAAGAAATCACAGAAGCACACACCCCACAAGCGACATACATGTATTTTTATCAGTAGCTTAGGGGCTAAAAGTTAAAGGACATGTCGCACTCCATTTTTGGACTTGTTGCCCATTAGTAGCTATCCTGCCCCCAGCCCCAACCGCCATAAAAGATTTTATGAACTTCCCCGATCTGTATTACCTCACCTCTTACCGCACAATTAGAATAAACGGCGCACATACTGAGCAGTAAAAGGCTGCCATACTTGCTTCACTGTTTGAATGGCCAGCCACGGAGACTTATGGGGATTACTACATATGATCCATCAAGCACAAATTCTAATTTAGCTGTGTGATTGTTTCTCTACCTAGGCGATGATCACGAAAAGGCAAATTCCAACCTGTGGTACTCAAGGGTGACATACGCACGTTAGATGTTACAAACAAAATCGACATTCGATTTTTTTTTTTCTGGGGGGGGGGGAAACAAATCGGGCCATAACATCTAACGCCCCATCGCAGACAATATCAGTTGTAAAGAAATTCTACTTAGAGGTTGTCAGAAACCACAGCAGGTAAGAGGCAGTGTAGGTGCGCATAGGCTCCTTTACTGCACCGATCACATTTCTTCTGTAAAACTGGTCTTTTTCTAACCAGCACAAAGTTTAAGTCCCCAATTGTGCTTCTTCATTTAGAAGTAAAGAAAGGAGACAAGCGTACGACATTCAAGGAGAAACATCATTTCCCTGTACCAGTGAAATTGAAAAATTGTGCGAAAAGGTGTGTATGGCTAAAATGCCGAGATCTGAGGCCACAGCTTAAATAAAGGTAAATAATAGATCATACTCTGGGCGAATGTGCCAAGTGTAAATTTGTACTTTCCACAGTTCTCGTTCATTTCACTTGCCCAGATACCGGGCTCCACAGCCAATTAAATCAAGCAAAGGCAAGCTACCTGGCAACCTATGAAGACGAAGTAAAAGGTGGGCTAGAAAGGGAATGAATTAGACGTGGGGAGGAAGAGGAGGTCCGGTACTTACCATAAACACAGAATCCAACAAACAAGAGAATAAAATCTGCTGGGGAAAAAGACGCGGTCCATGAAAGAAATTGCAGGTCAACATTGGTAAGGTCGACCAGCAAATTACTTTTATAGGGATGAGTAAAAGACAAGGGCTCACCCGGCGCCCCCCCCCCATAATCCCATAATATATCACATTCGTGGACGATTTACCCGCAGGGATCTTTTATGGATTCCTGTGCCCGACTGCGTAGTATCGCAAAAGACACCCAAGTGGCAACAAAAATTCAATATGCGGCTTACACTACTTATAGCGTGGCTATTTAAAGCACGCTCATAGCCGTCGTGAAAGGGCAATTTCAGCAAAAAATAATATGTATCTATAGCCTAATAACCCCCAAAAAACCATACTTTATCAGACGATCCCACGCTTATATACTAGGTTTTACTTCAGCCGATTCCTTGCAAGTCCCGCCTCCAGCTTTGTTTTTGAGCCGGTTACGAGCGACGCCATTGGTTTGTGGAATCACCGATGTGGCCAGGACTGACAGTACATAACTGAAAGAAGGCAGGAGGCGGGACTTTCTTTTGGTAAAGTAAGATAACGCAGCGTGGTGCAGAATCGGATTATGGTTTTAAAACCGCAAACTAGCTATTGGAGGGGTAATAGGCCTAAAAAAGCCTATTTTTTGCTTGGCCATGGATTCAGAGCGATGCGTGTTGGGGTACGTTGTGTATATATAATATGGAGGTGTAGCATGAAGTTGCCATGGCTAGACAAACACAAAGCTTGACAAGCAGTGCTCCATTTCGCGCCAGTCGGTATCTGTGTAGGCATGGGATATGTATGCACAACCCTGTGAAACATTGTAAAAGATGAACTTTACACGGTAAACCATTTAACCTTATAAAAAGGGTGGTGGTGAGGTCAATGGGCTTTTTTTTTTTTTTAAAGATAACTCATGACATTGACTACTTCACCGACTTCAGATTCTCCATGAATTCATGAATAGTTGACCGAAGTCCAAAGAACAAAGTTCCGCCTTTCCAAACGGCAGGCCCACTTGTTCCGAAATAATTTGTTGATAAGGACCCCCAAGGGCAGTAATACAGTTAGTATGACCCCAGTTACCATTTCACATGTAGCCACGGTCCACACCTGCCGCAGTGGTTTCCACTGTAACACAGTTATGTCACTGAATGGGAGGATCAAGTCATTCAAATCTCTGCTAATAAATAACCAGTGAAAACAAACCCATTTTAAAAACACAAATAACAACAGCCCAAGGGGGCGCTCAGACCATGCCAGCAGGGATGGGTCTGGTCTCACTCTGTCCAAGATGTATCAGTGTAAAAGCCTGGTACCAAGTGATGCTGGGGGAAGTGCCCTGGGAGTTCTTCATTACATTTACACGCAGTCTTCTCACACGGTGTGCAGTGATAGTTGCATGTCTCTTTCTGGAAGTTTGTGAAGTAGGAATGAACTTCAATGTAGCACAGGGCAAGATCCAGGGCTATGTAATGGAATGGGGGTTATAGAGCAGGGATCTCCTTACAGAGTGGTGAAACACTGAACAAACTTACAGAGCCATAGACAGGAAGATGGAATGGGGAGGAGGTGGAGCTGGGAGGGGAGGGGAGGGGAGAGGGTGGAGCCAGCAAAGAGGGTGGGGGAAAGGTGAGGAAATCAGAGGGGAGGGCAGAGAAACGGTGTGTGGCTTGGGAGGAGGGGAGGGGAATGAACTCACCCAAATACTGGAACGGTAGTCTATCAGCTTGCAGCCCCATGGAGCAGGCTGGGAAGTGAAGTGTTTGTAGAGATTGTTTTTTGAACTTATCATTTAGCTCAGGGATTTCAATGCTGGGAGTTACAGTTTACAAAAAACACCTGGAGTGGGGCGCAAGTAAGTTGAAACGAAGCTGAAGTTGGTTTCCTTATTCAAAAAAGTTGGTTTCCTTTTTCAGTTAGTTGTCTTATTCGCCGACTGAAGTGGTTTTCTTATTCGGATTTGAATAAGAAACTGGGTATTTGCAATAGGTAAACGAGTGGGGGCCACTGAAAAATCACGCAGACAGACCACGTACATACCCCTGCACATAATTTCATTTGACGTCCATACTGGCCCAAATGGTTTTGGGCATGCAAGTTGGACCACCAAAGTCTGAAAGATAGCATTTAGCAATTTGAAATAAGAATGTGGTGTATTGCATAGGAAACCAATTAGGGCACAGGCTGGACTCAACGGAATGATGTGCCAGGGGTACGTACGTGTCTGTCTGCGGTGTGATTTCATTGGCCCAAAGCGGGTGTACCTATTGCAATACACCAGTTCTTATTTCAAATGGCTGAAAATGGTTATCTTGAGACTTTGTGCCATCCAATTCCATGACAAAACCCATTTGGGCCAGGCTGGAATAGCTTAAGTGAATTATGTGCCGGGGGTATGTACGAATCTGGCTGCGGTGTTTTTCAGTGGCTCAAAGGGTTTACCTATTGCAATACAACAGTTCTTATTCAAAATCCGAATAAGAAACCAACTTTCAGTCTGCGACATAAGAAAACTAAATTGAAAAGAAACCAAACTTTTTGAAATAAGAAACCAATTCAGCTTCGTCAAGTTGACCTGATTTTAGAGGTCCACACTGATGTACATGTAAACTGCAGCAATTCAGATTCAGTGCTGGTGTAGCTGGCACTCAACTGCGGACTTTAAACAGCTGGTTTGGCGTGATTTCGGGAATGGATGCCGTCAATTGAAACATCCAGCTGACGCCCGACGGCTTCGCGTGTCACTTGCATACAGTGATCTTGCACGCGGGTCCGCCACAAAAGTTGCCGCAATCGGAGCACATTTTGCAATTTGCAAAAAAACGTACTGCCTCCTGCGGTACGAAAACAGCAATGTGGCCCACCAACACTGAACATGCACTGCTTCTTTTTTTTGGCGGGTTTGCAAAATGCAATCGGAAGTGGGAAGATGAAAGTGTGGCCTGTCGACCTTGCTGCCCATTTTAAAATTGCACAACTTGTTACGTGTTAATTACATTTGCTTCCATTGACTTCAATCCAGTTCCTCGTGAAAAAGTTATTGTGACCCAACCTGCCCTGACCCGCTTTGCAGGTTGGTTCCATAACTGCATATGACGGCCCTCAAAAGTCAGACCACACATCTGACTCGCCCAGAAATTTAACGAACCCCATTCAACACCTCTACCTCACCCGCAGCTTTCTATCTACTTATTACCTGACCACCAACTCATTAAAATTCACTGCGGGTTTTTACCCAGTTCCCGACCTTACATAGGCGTTAACCCCCACAGGTACATTGAACCCGACGCAGGACTAACTTAGAGCAGTGACCGGCTCGGAAATAGAAACTGGTACTGGGGGTGTAGCTGGGCAGCTACAGGTGCTGAAAGGCTTGAACTGATTAAGATATATATACGCGAGTATAAGCCGAGGTTTTTAGGTTTTAAAAAATTAACTAAAAAAACCTTGACTCGGCTGATACTCGAGTCACAAGGAACTTACCTCAATCCGAGCAGCCGCGGAGTCCGCCCGGCAGTTCCAGTAGTTCTTCGCGGTTTGCGGGAAATGCCGGCCGGACTCGCGCAGGCTTCTGGATGCAGAGAGAGGAAGATGAAGACCAGGTACGGGTTAAGTTGAGCTAGGGGGGGGCTGGGGGTACTGGGGGGAGGGCTGGGGGGACAGGATGCTATGCAGACACCCACATTACTTTCCTATAGGTGGTTGGAAACTACAACTCCCAGCAACCAAGCACCGCTGGGAGTTGTTAGTTTCCAAAAATCTATAGTGGACAGGTATTGGGTGGGGGACAGTATGCCATACAGTAAACCCCCAATACCTTTCTAACTATAGGTGGTGGAATACTACAACTCCCAGCAACCAAGCATGCTGGGGAGTGTAGTTTCCAAACATCTACAGTGGAGAGGTATTAGGGTGACTGTATACCCTAGGCTCATACTCGGGTCAATCATCTTTTCTAATTTTTGAGGCAAAAAATGGGTTGCCTCGGGCTTTACTCGAGTCGGCTTATACTCGGGTAATATACGGTTATTAGATATGTATGGCCCCCTGTGCCATCAGCACATTTATACAAACAAACTTTACAACGAGACACAATATGACTGGGCTGACAGTACCTGGAGTTAATCTAATAAATTGTTATTGCAGGGCTACACTGATTGCAGGTTACTGCAATTAAAGGAATGGTCACTCTCAAAGGGAACATATTCCTTCTAATGTATTGACTTGAAGACCGGTAGGTTAGGAGCTATGCCTTACCCTCCCGTTCTTCAATCAATTAACTCAGGAGCCAGGGCCGAAGTAAAGTATATTTACCTTTCGCGTGATCCAACGCTGAGGAACTTTCAAATCTTCACTGCTGCCTGTTCTAATTCTCTAAGCGGAGCATTATTGTGCATGTGCACTAAAGAGCATTATAACCAGCGGAGAACGGGATTAGAGATTTACAGTTCTGCGCGGTGGATCGAGTGAAAGTAACATTAACAGCCTTAAACCTCCGGGCTTAAAGATTTCCATTATATGTTTACCCAGCTTAAGTCTGATGCCTACTGGAACGTTTAAGACAAGAAACCCGTTTATAAGAAATTAAATAGAAGTGGCCCCAGTACAGAAACCCTGTGATAATCACAAAGTCAACAACAAAGTTTTTTTTTTTTTTTTTTGTTTTTTCCACCTGGCAACTACTCTCTGATACACCAATCTGTTTAGAAAATCAAGTTCCCAATTCCCGAAACCCCAATACTTTCCTATTTTGCTGCAAAACCATGAATAAGACTATTCACCTGATTACTTCAGTTCATAGGTAAAAGGAAAAGAAAGTATTACAATGGCCTGCGTGCATCGGCTCTTTTATTTTGGTCACTAGAGGGAGGGTCTGCTGCACTAACTGTTTATACTGCTTTAAGGCAACTTTCAAATTCATTCAAGTATCTGAAGGTTTTAGAGACAATTTTCACAATTGTTTGAGCTCTGATACCGAGTTATTCACAAAAAATGATGATACGTTCGGGATTTTTAAATTCAATCAGTAAGTAATAAGATTGAACATTTAGAAATTTGATTTAAAGGCAAACTGTGACTTCTCCATATGACTTTTTGCCATCTTGTCTCAGGATTATCATTTTGACCCAATGTTTCTGGAGGTTGTAATTACTTTTATTAAGGTGATGGCGGTGGCTCTCCTTGAAGTTCTTGGTCATCCAGTAAATGCGTCATTTAGGTTGCAACACATCCTTAATCCAAACACAGACAAGATGGATTAATACCAGCTGCCTTAGTACCTGCTAAATAAATCCCCGTGCCTTCAGTCCCCATTTCACCCTCCCTTGTACCCCTCATATACCCTGTATTAATACCAGGGCCTCTAGATACCTGTAATAATACCCGTGCCGCCAGCCCAAATTCCACCCTCCCTGTAACCCTCGTGTTACCCTGTCATAATACCAGTACCTCTAGTTTACCCTTTAATAATACAGTGCCCCCCAGTCCCAAATTCCCACCCCTCCCTTACCCCTCATGTTACCCTGTAATAATACCCCGTGCCTCTAGTTACCCTTGAATAATACCAGTGTCCCCAGTCCCAAATTCACCCTCCCTGTACCCCTCATGTTACCCTTTAATAATCCAGTGCCTCTAGTTACCCTTTAATAATACCAGTGCCCAGTCCCAAATTCCAGCCTCACTGTACCCCTCATGTTACCCTGTATAAGACCCAGTGCCTCTAGTTACCCTTTAATATACCAGTGCCCCCCCAGTCCCAAATTTCAGCCCTCCCTGTACCCCTCATGGTACCCTTTATAATACCAGTGCTCTAGTTACCCTTTAATAATTACCAGTGCCCCAGTCCCAAATTCCACCCTCCCTGTACCCCTCAGGACCATGTAATAATACCAGTGCTCTAGTACCCTAATAATACCAGTGCCCCCAGTCCCAAATTCCAGCCTCCTGTTGACCCTCATGGTACCCTTTAATAATAACCAGTGCCTCTAGTTACCCTTTAATACATACCAGTGCCACAGTCCCAAATTCCACCCTCCCTGTTACCCTCAGGTTACCCTTAATAATACCATTGCCCTAGTTACCATGTAATAATACCAGGCCCAACAGTTCTCCTTCCACCTTCCCGGTACCCCTCAGTCACTCTCATAATACCAGTGCCTTCTAGTTACCCTTTAATATACCAGGGCCTTAGTTACCCTTTATAATACAGTGCCCCCAGTCCCAAATTCCATCCCTCCTTGTACCCCTCAGGTTACCCTTGTTGTAATAATACCATGCCGTCTAGGTACCATTTAATAATACAGTGCCCACAAGTCTCCTTTCCACCCTCCCGGTACCCCTCATGTCACCTCTCTAATAATACCAGTGCCTCTAGGTACCTTACTAATACCAGTGCCCCAGTCCCCTTTCCACCTCCCTGTTACCCCTAATGTTGACCCTGTAAAAATAATACCAGTGCCTAGTTACATTTTTAATTAATCCAGGGACCACAGTCTCCTTTCCACCCCTCCCGGTACCCCTCATGTCACTCTCAATAATACCAGTGCGCTAGTTACCCTTTAATAATCAAGTGCCCCAAGACCCCTTTTCACCCTCCGGTACCCCTCATGTACCCTGTAATAATACCGTACCTCTAGTTACCCTTTATGAAGACCAGTGCCCACCAGTCTCCTCTTCCACCTTCCGTACCCCTCATGTCACTCTCTAATAATACCAGTGCCTCAAGTTACCCTTTAAAATGCCAGTCCCCCAGTTCCCCTTTCCACCCTCTGGTACCCCTATGTCACTCTGTTTGTAAAATACAGTGCCTCTAGTACCCTTTAATAATACCAGTGCCCCAGGCCCCTTTCCACCCTCCGACCCCCATGTTACCCTTAATAATACCAGTACCTCTAGTTACCCGATTAATAATACCCAGTGCCAAACAGTCTCCTTTCCACCCTCCTTTATACCATCATGTCACTCTCGAAGAATACCAGTGCTCCAGTTACCCTTTAATAATGCCAGTGCCCTCAGTCCATTTCCCCCTCCAAGTACCCTCATGTTCACTCTCTATAATACCAGTGCCGCCAGTTACCCTTATAATGCCCAGTGCCCCCAGTCCCCTTTCCACCCCTCCAGGTACCCCTCATGTACTCTTATGTACTATACCAGTACCTCCAGTTCCTGAGTTTTAAAAACTGTACCTGTACCTCGTGTCATCTGTAATAATTACCAGTACATCAGTCCTATTGCATTTCACCTGTACCCCTCATGCCCCCTGTAAGTAATATTAGTGATCCTAGTCCCCCAATTCCACCCTCCCTGTTACTCATTATGCCCACTAAAATAAACCCAGTGCCCCAGTCTCCATTTTCTTAAACCATCCCTGTACCCCCAATCACCCTATAATTCCAGGGCCCCAGTCCCAATTTCACCCTCCCTGTAACCTGATCATGTCAACCCTGTAATAAATCCCAGTGCCCTTCCAGTCCCATTCAACCTCCTGTAACCCTCATTCCTCCCTGTAATATCCCAGTGCCCGCCAGTCCCCATTTCACCCTCCACTGTACCCCCTATTCCTCCCGGTAATACAATCCGGTGCCTCAGTGTCCCCATTCACGCCAATACCTGTACCCCTCATTCCTCACTGTTAATAATCCCAGTGCCTCCGTCCCCATTTCACCCTCCCTGTACCCTCATTTCCTCCATGTAATAATCCTAGGCCCCAGTCCACCATTTTCACCCTCCTGTAACCCTCATCCTCCCTGTAATAACCCAGTGCCTCCAGTCCCCATTCACCCTCCCGTACACTCATTCCTCCCTGTAATAATTCCCGGCCTCCAGTCACAATTGCACCCTCCCTGATACCCCTCATTACTCCCTGTAATAATCCCAGTGCCTCCAGTTCCCACATTGCACCCTCCTGTACCCCTCAGTCACCTGGAAGAATCCCGGCCCAGACCCAGTCCCCATTTCACCCTCCCTGATACCTTGCATCCTCCCTGTAATAATCCAGTGCCCCCAGTCCTCCATTTCACCCTCCCGGTACCCCTCATGTCACGCTGTAGATATTCCCGGGCCTCCGTCCCATTTCACCCTCCCTGTACCCATATTCATTTTTTTTTCCCTGTAATAATCCACAGTGCCCCCAGTTCCCATTTCACCCTCAATGTACCCCTCATGTGCACCCGTAATAATCCGGTGCTCCAGTCCCATTTCACCCTCCCTGTACCCCTTCCATTCCTCCCGTAATAATCCCACAGGCCCACAGTCCATTTCACCTCCCGGTACCCCTCATTCATCTGTAATAATCCCAGTGACCCCCAAGTCCCCAATTCACCCTCCCTGTAGCCCTCATATCGCCCTGTCATATCCGGTGCCGCTAGTTCCCTATAGCTTGTATCTATTGTAACAATCAAAATGTGTAGGCATATTAAAGTGGCAAACAGATTCTGCCTAATCTGCCAATATTAGATGTATATGAGCATTTTTCTTTTTTTTTAGAAGACGTGAAAGGAGACATGGAATTGTTTTGTCCTTTGCTTAGGTAGACTATTTTTAGGGTCCTATAATAAAGCTCGTACACACATGCAATGACATGTATGTAGATATATTAAAGCACCCTTGGAATGCAGTACTGTACAATAAAACAATTATATAACAGTATGTGCCATAATAAAAAAAAGCAGTGCTTGTAACATGTATATGTGAAAAGAGATCCTCAACGCTGTTAGAGCTTACAATCTAATTAGGTGGGTACATATACATACGATACATAGGAAAGGTGAAGTGCCACCTAGTAATACTGGTGCAGTGTCAGCAGTCCTAACGCTGTGCTGTGCTCAGAGAGATAGGATGACAGGTTAGATTTAAACGTTGATTGACGTTTCTTGATGTAGAGAGAGGGGAATAGAATTCCAGAGTAGGGAGCCACAAGAGAAAAAGGGTGTATAAGGCGAGAGGAAAGTTGTGAGTGTGGGTCTCGTACTAAGAGATGGTTCTGTGATAAAGCAAGGTACGCAGGACTATGGGGACACTAGAGAGAAAGGTTTAAAGAGGTGTAGTGTTAGGGGGGGGTCTGTATAAGGAGATGCGTCTGTGATGAGCGGGGGTACGGCAGCAGGGAACATTATGGGACACAAGGAGAAGAAAAGGTGTAAAGACGAGAGGATACTCGTAGTGTAGTGGGGCGGTATGTATAGAGATGGTTCTGTGATGAGAGGAGGGTCAAGGGCAGGGACATATGGGACACAAGAGAAGAAAGGTTTATGTAAGACGAGAGGATGGTAGTGTTGTGGGGGGTCTGTATAAGAGATGGCTCTGTGATGAGCGGAAGGGTACGGCCAGGGCATATGGGACACAGAGAAGAAACATAAGTAGAGCAGAGGGAAGGGATTTAAATGTTAAGAGAAGGATTTGTAGATAAGTGTGTGGCTGTTTAATGGGAGCCAGGTAGATAGAGGTGGGGGTACAAGAGAGAGATTTAATATCCTGATTGTGAGAGAGTGAGGACGATGCGTGCGCAGAGTTAAGTATCAAATGAGGGGAAGAAGATGGAAGCAGGGAAGACAGAAAGCAGAAGATTATAATAGTCCAGGCTGATAGGATGAGATTGAGAGCACTGGATAAGCATAGCAGTAGTTGGAAGAGAAAAGTAATCTACAGATTTTTACATAATACAGAAAGAAAAAAGGTCAGGTTTTTTAGCAACATTCTGATTAATGTGATTATAAAATAATAATAACCCGAAGCAACGTGGACTGAATAGGGTTAAATGGGGTGGTGTCCCCGCAAAATAAGGAAAGGAGGGATAGACCAGGTTAAGGTGGGATAGCATATGAATGGGCATTTGGGCGAGTATCAGTAAGCGACACATACATTAAACTATGGTTGGCTGAAACGCCAATTGTACACACATCGGGTTGTGTTCATGGATCGGGCGCCCGCGTTTGCACATGTGCATAGAACTCCAGTCAGGGGATAGGCAATCTGGCCTCTGAAATTACCATAAAGGCAACTCATAAAGTACAGTACAGGTTTTGCACAGCATTGACTAGGCCCAAAGGAATTTGGAAAAAGTATCAAGGCCAGGCGGGAATATCCCTGGTTAACCTCAGTTGGTCTTGCCGCATATCTGAGCAAAAATAAAACCTCCAAGTTGATTTGTGCATGGCTTTATCAAAACAATAATTAGGAACTTACCAACAAGAGCTACTGTATATATTCATTTATATTGACCAAACTTTCTTATACATCCATTTCACTTTCCTTTAATTCTTATTTAGACAGGAAAAAATTAGCACAATAAAATATATTATTATGTGACCCACCAAGGAACAAAAGAAACATATTCAATCACAACATAAAGATAAGGAATCGTTGTTATTTTCTACGTTATTTTATCAACGGACTGCAAATTGTTTATAAAAATTAAAGTCTGTTTGCTAAAACACAACAGAGAAATGGTCAATGGTCGTGTACAAAGCTTACTATGGGACTAAATTTCTAAGTGGGGCCACTTCTATTTATAATTCATTTGTTATGGGATATGAGATCAAGGGTGTCGGGTTCGCTGATGATGCAAAACTATGTAGGGCATTGAAAACTAATGGACCACCTTTGCAGGTAGATCTCTATTTATTAAATTCATTAAAAAATAAACTCTCTGGTTTATTGTCACAATAGATAATCTCAAAAGGACAAATGGACATCATTCTTGGATGCGAGGCTTATTCCTAGGCTGAACTTGGTGAGGAGGGCTGTCCGGGAAGCCCTTAACCCCCACCTAGATTCTAAATCAAACATTAGGTAAGAATCATTAACTTGAATTGTGTGCTGGGCAGCTAGATTACCATGTGTACTATTTACATTGCTCTTTGCTTCACATTTCATGCTATAGAACTGCTACTTTTACAACACTGTATGGCAGAGAATGCTGCGGAGTTGTAGTATTCACAAATATTCTTCAGAACCAGTGAAATAAAATGTTTAAGCTGTAGTTATATAGTCAGGGCTATGTTGGTAAGATCAGTGGTGAGAATCTTAAAAACTGCAACTGTTGGGATGGCAGGAATGTGATAATGTTGCATTCCCCTACAACTGCTCATGTGAACACAACCAATAGAAAAGTAAAAGAACCTTTATTCCTTTATCAAATCTGTGTGTGTGGGCTGGTTATGAGGCATCTTATATTGGACAAGTCTGTGTGGGCCTGGGCACAAGGGGTCTTGTCTTCTATGACAAGTCGTGTGGGCTGGGCATGAGGGCATCTTGATTTACCAGTCTGTGTTGTGGGCACCGTGGAAGATATTGGGCGACTTTCAATATTTTTTCAGGGTATATAAATGTTTGAAGAAATGACCCAGGGCAGACGAGAACGAATGGCTCCAGGATAGACCGAGAGAAAGATAGTTAGATCTATAGACAGAGAGACAGTCAGATAGACAGAGATAGATCGATAAATACAGTACAGAGAGAAAGATAGATGACAGCGAGATAGTATAAAAAGATATCAGATTAGATGACAGAGACAAGTCAAGACATCCCGCCAAATCTCATTTCTGGGAGGATTACCCAACACCCACTAAAGGCCCCCCCCAAGGTTGACACATAATCCTGCAATACAGACACACTGTGTTATACAGTCAGATACTTTTCTACAAACACATGCATCTAACAGACAACACTCATGAAAAAAGGTCAGACACACTACATACGACATGTTCACTTAAGTGTTTTTGTCACATGTTAACGCTAAAGGACTGACATAATTGTGCTCCCTCACGCTAATTCATAACAACCACAATTTCAGGGAGGATGTATATTATTTCGGACTCCCTGAACGATGCACAGGGAATGAGGTGGGATGCCTGCAGTGCGGAAGGAGACAGCACTAGACAGGAACAGATTAGTGGTTCTAAGCATATTCAGACCTGGCATGATAATGAAAGACAAAAAAACAAACAAACAGAAAAAAAACCCTGGAGAATTAACTTGAGTTATTTTTATCACTGAATGTAAATAGAGTCTGCAAAGCATACGATCCACGGAGCTTTACAAAACTAACAACTAGGAACAATACTACAAAAGGGGCACATCAAAAGACCAACCCCGGTAGTGCATATAATACAAAGCAGCATGGTACATACAAGGGCTTAGTGCAATATACAGACAAAGCCATCATTGCACTACAGGGTAGTGCATAAATACAACGCCATTACATGTTACATTCAATGGTAGTGCATATAATTACAAAGCCATACATGTTAAATCAAGGGAGTGCATAAAGATGCATATAATACAAATGCCTATACAAGCACATGTTACAACAATGGTAGTGCATTAAACAAAGTCAACGTTAGTTACATCAAGGTGTAGATGCATATATACCAAAGTCATGCATGTTAAATACAGGGTTAGTGGCATAATCCAAGCCATGCATGTTACAATACATGGATTAGTGCATATAATGCAAACCATGCATGTTACATACAAGAGTAGTGCATATAATACAAAGCCATGATGTTACATACAAGTTGGGTATGGCATATAATACAAAGGCCATGCATGTGTACATACACGTAGTGAAATAAACGCCATATTACATCCAAGTTCTAATACAAAGCCATGCATGTTACATACAAGGGTAGTGCATATATACAAAGCCATGGCCATGTTGAACAAACAAGGGTAGTCATATATCATCAGTGGCATACCAGTGAATATAATAGGCCATGCACTGGTTACATACAAGGGTAGTGCGATAATAAAAGCCATGCAGTGTACATACAAGGGTCTAGTGCATATAATACACCATGCAGTTACATACAGGGTAGTGAATAATACAAACCATGCATGTTTACAGACACTGGTAGTGCATATAATACCAAACCATGCGATTTACCTACAAGGGTAGTGCATATAATGACAACGCAAACATGTACATACAATGGCTATGTGCATATATACAAAAGCCATGCTGTTACATACCAAGGGTTAGTGCTTATAATACAAAGCCAAACATGTTACCATACGCATGGTAGTGCATATACTATGCCCAGTGTGATGATGAAATACTTAGTGCTGGTACATGGTCGAGTTGCGCTATATAGGAAATAACACAAACTTTGATACAAGGAAACACATGTTGTGGTGAAATGCAGGATTCATCATTTATTTCATGCATTGTGCAGGGATATATCGCTACACTACATTGACTGTACATACATGGATTCATATAAACCTGCCACATCGATATCAAGCCCACCCCATGCTGTCCCCACCTTCAGCAGTGTGACCCCCCTCCTCCCCCAGGGCTGTATCTAGCCCTATCAAAAGCAGACAACCAGCTTTCATCTGCAACCCAACTCCACCACTAGCTGCAGGATCATCAACCTGACTCCTTTTAAAAAATTCAACCAAAGATGCTGGGAGTTTGTAGTTTCTAAAACATCCGGAGTGCCATGTGACCTAACATTGGTCTTCAGCTCTCTACCTTCCCATTTCCAGCTGTGGAGCAGCATGTTAAGAAGCACACACCCCTGCTAGCTTCCAGCCACTGGATGACATCATTTCCTGGTCCCTAGGCCCTCTAGGATCCACAGCTGCCAACCGGTTCTTCCTCTCGGCTGATTGTTGACAGACAAAGGTCTGTTGTGAATAAAACGACCAGGGTAGCGGTGGATGGTGTTTCCCTTTAACCTCCACCACCAAGAACATTGCCCATGACTGAGAATCCACATAACCAACCGACGTTTAATGTGTGGGTTAAAAAGTAAGCGCTGTCTTTAAATGCTGGGAAAGACGAAAGGCGGGCTTGTAGGCAGAGTGTAGCTCAACTCGGTAACCCACCCCGCCCATCTGGCACGCTCCAAGCCTATAGGCGAAGTTGGAACGTTGGTACCCCTGTCCCCATCCAGCCTGGGGGCTGAAGGCGGAAACATAGAACATGCAGATTCTTCGGCTCGGGCGGCTACAGTCACTTTGTGTGAGCAAGATATGGCTTCTATGGTCAGCGGCGATCGGCGCCAGCCCGTACCGCCTCGATGTCTGTACCAAGACCCTTAACATGAGGAAATGAGCGAATCGGTTGCCTATTTTTCTTCTCTGCGAAGCTGAACCCAAGGGCACCGGGAAGAATTATGCATGAGAATGACGAAGGTCCGCAGCGTTATGGGCCCACAGAGTGTGGACGAATGAGCCAAAGTGAACAGATGAAGGAGTCCATAGGATGACCAGCACATGGTGGATCCTCAGCTTCGGGGCCCGGTATGCAACTGCACATGTTGGACTCAGGACTCAGGCCCGTGTCCTGCTACCCAGTGCTCAAGACCCAGAGTGGGCAGAAGGTGGTGCATTTTGGAGGAGGAGGTAATTTTTCTGCGGTTCAGGTGGGTTCTCCAGTCTAAAATACGATTCCCAGCATACCCTGGAATTATGGCACAGGATTCTGGAAATTGAGGTCAATAACAGCTGGAGTAGTGGCAATTTTAAGGAAGGACTCAGATGCCCAGAATCCCCCTTCCTGCTGGTTTATACTTATCTACAGTCCTGGCACCTTGAGGTCATGAGAGTGCAAGGGTGGTGTCACTCTGAAGGAATGAAAAATTGGGAGCCAGATGCAGACATGGCTAGCAAACGTATTAAAGGGTATCCCACTCGTTTTTCTAAGTTTTTGTGAATCCAGTTCTGCCCCCCCGACGTTCTTCCACCCCCCCCCCCCCCCCCCGTCCCCACTCCCCCCACCCCCCCCCCCTCCCCCGTTCTATGAAGACGGATGGTCGCGGCTGTGCCGCTTCCTAGTCTTCAATAGAACAACAGGCCGTCGGGACCAAGGTAGACGTACACGCTCGCTCGCCGCGCGCGGGAAGGTCGAGTAACGTCTCTTCGCTTCCGATGCTCGTCTACTTCGTACACATCGGGAACTCCTGTGTGTTTCTATTGAAGAAGGGAGGTAGGCACAGCTCCTTTACCTCCCGTTCTTCATAGAACTGGATTCACAAAACTTAGAAAAACGAGTGAGATACCCTTTAAGGTGCCGTACAGCATGTGGCGGCTCATTCACGATCAGATTCTGTCGGATTCTGATTGTGAAATTCCCCGATGTGGCAATAGACAGGACAGTCGTTCTGTATGTACTTTATATGGAGCGTTCATTTGGGCCTACACGTGAATGATCGCTATCACTGTGTGTAGGACAGAAAGCAACAAGAATGATATGGCAATCTTGTTTATTATCGGGTGTGCCACCTATAACAAGTAAGATTTATATATTTGACTATACATTACATACTTATATGATCCCGCGGACTCTGGAGACTTCAATGATCCAAAATGAATGGGATAATTATGCATGCAAAATGTCCTTTTCTGCTTAAAAAGGGGATGTAAGGGCTGAAAACTATTAGTACTGTATATATTGGCCATTAAATCGTATATTGTATATATACACAGCCTGTCACTGGAGGACTTAATGCCCACTATCCCGATGTTGACCAATTTTCCAGATCGCATCTGTTTTGCGCACCGCATAAGACACAGCGATTACATTGTAATAGTCCATGCCCCACTATTTCTCCATGTTGCATTTTGAAATCACTGTTTTTGGCCTGCATCACATGCATAGTTACTTAACTCAATTTGATAAAGAAAGAATGCACAAAATCTGCATTTCCTACCAGCTGCAAAAACTTCTATCCACATTTTTTCCATGCCAATTATACTCTGTCCCCACCCATTTGAAGTACTCAGTGATGGCTTAAAGGCATGTTCTGTCCAGAGTCCTCAGGAGGACAGTGGGAAGAGGCAAAAACCTTTTAACTCACAGACAGCTCCTACTCTCTTAACACTTGCAAGGAAAACCATAAGGAGTCGAGGAGAAAGGTAACACTACACAGTGGGGCAAATTTTAGTTTGGAGGGTGGACATAAGTCTTTAGGGTGAACTTTCCCTTTAAACAGCTAGGTTTCTCACCCCTGGGTACAGTGCAGGTCAGCTATTACACTTAGGAGCCCATACACGTTACCAAATACAGTATGGGGATCTGTCAGCCATACGACCATGCCACACTGTACAGCGATACTGACCAATGGAAATTAGCCATAGGAACATCTGGCCAGATTACATACTATTTACAGAGGCAGAACTGGAGTGGACCGGCAGTGGCGACATTGATTGCATGGCAGCATGAAGCAGAAGACAGCCAAGGCACGAAAAGTGGTAAGTATACTTAGAAGCCTCACACGATAGATTTTATAACCTTGTGAGGTCTAGGTTTGGGTGGTTAACTAGTTTAAATTTACAGTTTTTTTGTTGGACATTCCATTTAATAAAAAGCCTTCTGTTGTACCTAAATGACACTAAATAACATCTGTAGTTACAATTGTAAAGTTATTTCTGGGAAAGTTTAGCACAATGTAACATCTTCATGTTTTCAGCAGCTTTTAGCATGTGACCAGCTTGTAGTCACTTAATAGGCCCCCACTCTAAGCTGTCTTTTTTTTTTTTTTTTTTTTTTTAAATGTCTGTGTAGGTACTTTTTCTGTTTTTTCTTAATGTGAGCATGCTCTGGTGAGAGAGAGAAGTTATATTTTAACCCAATTCCCTTTAAATAAAAGCAAGTTTGAAAAAAGTTTAAAGGTTATTAAAAACTAAACTCGGTTGCTTGTTGTTATCTGCCCACAGCCCCAACTGCTATTTTTTACCAGTTTATTACATGCATTTGTAACCAGATATTAATAATAGAGTTATCTTATTCTGGTACGCCTCCTTTTCTGCTCATGAGCTTTTTAAGTTTTGAAACATGTCAGGGAAATAGCATCAATCACTGCCTTTGATGCCAGCAGTTGTAGCTGATTGACTGCTTGGAGAGCGAGAGCCAGTGCCAGCTTACTCTACCAAAATGGCAACAATGAACTGCTTTCTTCTCTAATGTGCGCACATGACTGTCATTTGTTACAAATGGGAGTAGTTATCTTGGAGGGATAGAATCTGATTTCCTACCTCTTAAGCAAATTACAGTTTTTTATTTAACTGTTATCTATGTAGTCTATGTACAGTTAAAGGGCAGTTCCAGCCTCAAAATGAAAACGTACATAAGGTAAATCACCCCCCCAAAACCCTAAACGGTTAATAGTTTGAATGTGAAAGGTGTAAGTCTAACCTTAAAATCCTGCACAATGTGTTTCCCTGTTTTCTGCTTCTTCCAGTTAGTAAACTGTCAGTTATGGATTTGACAGTTGACATCCACAGCAATGAGCTGAATGTTAATCCCCTGTCTGCCTCTTCTGAGCATGCCCAGGTCAGTACAGGTTTCAAATGGCTAGTTTCCATGAGGCATCCAGAAGCATGCAGACATACAGTAATGAATTCATAGGACAAAGTAGGATATATTCAACATATTTAAAGTGGCCATATCTTTCTAAAAGATGTTCTTAGAGGGGTGGAGTTGCCCTTTAAAAAGCCTCGTACACACGTTGGATAATTTTCGTACGATGCAGCCGACGAACGTTTAATGACATACGTTAATCCTCATAATTGAAACGAATCTGTACACACAGCAACAATAGTCACCACGACGTAGTCGTTAGATATAGACGTTTCGTACGTACGTTCGTATAATTGCGCAATTGAGAAAAGCGCGCATACGCCTTTTCTATATTTTTTTTCATAGAGCGTTAATGATAATCTGCGACATATGTAAATACACGTAATTGGCAATCAAATCCGCCAGGCTGATCGTCGGAAAAGCCGACAATAGTCGACTGTCGTTGGTTTTTTGACGATCGTTATGCTATATTTTCGTACAATATCGTGCGATTGCTCATGTCGTCGGCTGCATTGTAAGACAATTACCATGTGTGTACGAAGCTTTTACCCTTTAACATCTGGTTTTGCTACTGGAGTATTGCTGTTATTGAGAGCCTATCCATTTGCAGACTGTTAGAAATGGTCGGGGCTGGACACTGTAAAGAGACAAATGTGCTCTTTGTGATGTGCATAAAGGAGAAATGTCATGGAAAGAAAAGGCAGATTGTTCTCAAGTCTTTATATCAATACTATGAAAGCCATTCATTACTTCATCTGCTAGATAAGCTAAAAAACATGATAAAAAATGGTGGAGAAATGAGACTCAAACTGCCAAAATTTAAACCAGTAACCACCAAATTTGTATACGGACAAAAATGCTGCTGACATTCCATCGGCGTATCATGGCGTTGATATTCGTAAGGATGTTCATCTCCACATCTCAGTTTTTTGTGTGGAAAACCGTTAATTTACAACTAAGGTCTAATTATTTTAGAGGAGTTTAAAGGGCATGTCCACCACTAAAACTATAATTTAACCCACTACTACTGCCCCCACTCTGTAGTAATTAAAAATCCTTACCCTTACATCCCAGCTCCAAAGGTTATCCTGTAATGTCCCTCCAAGTCCCAAAACTGCCACCAGGAGCTAGCAGGAGGGAAATTATTTTCCGCCTCTGAGGCTTCCTCTCAGAGGTTTTTGGCTTGCTCAGAGCAGCCCTCCCTGCCTCTCAGCCAATCACGGACGCGGCTGCCGGTCCGCCCACTGTTGCAGTTTTACGACAAGCAGAGGGCCAGGACAGTACGCCGGAGGAAAGAGAGAAGGTAAGTTATGATTGTGGGGGGGTTTCTGGACATATAATGCGGTTGGGGCTGGGGGAGGAGCCCTACAATATATGAAAAGTAAAAAAGGGTGGACATGCCCTTTAATTTCTGCCAGGAATACAGTAAACTCCAGACAGATTTAGTTTTCAATAGAAATATTGGTTTTGTTTTAGTGCAAAGTTATTGGCTTAAAGACACGGGTATAGTTAAAGGGTCATTATGAAGGCATACACAGGTAATAGATAGATAATCCCCGAGGGATTATGACAGCTGTAAGGCTACTGTACTGGACAATATTCCATTTCTAGAAGTATAATGCCAGAATTCTTTTCATCTGATATCACTGGTTTCCGTTAGACACAAATTCTGCTGTTTATAAAAAGACACAGACTTTTTTTTGGGTAGAACAGGAATGGAAAGAATTTCAGTTTTTTTAAAGGAAAAAACACTTTTTTTTGAATCAACACCACAAAATGCCTCACTAAACGCAGGACGCCCCCAGGTTTTTAGTTCTAACTCAGGGTTTCATTCAGTATGTTATGGATTTTAAAGAAAACAAATGTTTTTTTTTTTTTACTAAATTCCATTGGCTATAAAGGGATTACAGTCACGTGAATGCTGAACAAATGGTTTTGGGAAAACCATCACAATAATTTTTGTTGTGTGTTGGGTTTTGTGATATAAAGCTGTTTTCTCTATGTTGAAATGACATTGCTTGGGCATTAAACAACATGCAATCTTGGATAGAATGATCTTAAAAATCAATGTAAGCTGAAGCCACACTGTGTGAAACGGTAACATTGTACGCATTTCACTTTGTGTTACTGTCTGTTTGTGCTGCCATCCGCACAGTTGCCCTGAAACGGTGAATGTGTGCGCCAAAAACAATGGCAGTGCATGCAATGTCTCTGGCTTGTTTAACATACATGCAGGAAGTGTCTTCAGCAGTTGGCAGATTGGTTAGATTATTCATTTTTAGGCTTTGCGTCGATCCATTAATTGCTAGTGTATCCTTCCCATGGTAGGTGCGTTATGCGGGATGTGTATTTTCGGGAACTACTAAGATAGTTTAATGTTTCTTTAATGTGGGACATAACGTTATAGTGCGATTTTTAAATGACTGTCGTATTTGCTCAAAAGTCTAAGTCCAGAGTGACACTCGTCCTCCAGCATCTATTCTGGCCTGAAGCTGACAGCAAGGCCAATGATCGACTGGGGTTTCTCAAATTGGCCACCCTGGGCATAGACTAGTTGTTGTGGGGAGTGAACATATTTATATTGTAATGAACGGTCTATAATTCTAATTTGGTATAGATACATAGAAATGATCAATGTATCAATTACATATCCAAGCAGTCTCTAAAGCTATAAAACTACCCAAGCTCCCCTAATTTAACATAATCCTCTCTCATGTTTAACAGATTTTATCAGCAGAAATACTATTACAAATACATTGCCATATGTTAAAGTAATCTGAACTACTTTATTAGATTTTAATATTGTGCACGTTGTATTGTTACCTTTACATGTGAGTTGGTAGAAAAGGCTCCGACTTCCCAACCTGCTCTAAGATCCCCTGAACTGTATTTGGCTATTTGCAGAATCCAATCATAAGTGTGGACTAATGACAGTCGGCGTATAATGACTATAACTGAATAGGCAGCAGGTATGCTCTCTAAGTGGGCACACACACACCAGCAGATATTTTCGGCCAACCGACCAACTCACGGTTGGTCGGCCGAAAATATTTGCTGGTGTGGTCGTCTTGATGTTGTATGATGTATAGTTTATTTACATGTATAGTTTGATGTGTTATGTATGTATGTAGTATTTATATGTAGTTTGATGTTGTTGTATGGATAGTTTATTACATGTATAGTTTGATGTTGTATGTATGTATAGTTAATTTACATGTATAGATGTATGTATAGTTTATTTACATGTATAGTTTGATGTATGTATGTATGTATAGAATTTACATGTATAGATTATGTATGTATAGTTTATTACAGTATAGCTTACATGATAGTTTGATGTTGTATGTATGTATAGTTATTTACACGTATAGTTTGATGTTGTATGTATGTATAGTTATTTACTGTATAGTTTGAGTATGTATGTGTAGTTTATTTACATGTATAGTTTGATGTATGTATGTATAGTTTATAAATGTATAGTTACATGTAAGTTGATGTTGTAGATGTATAGTTTATTTACATGTATAGCTTACATATAGTTTGATGTATGTATAGTTTATTTTACATGTTAGTTTGATGTATGTTGTTAGTTTATTTACATGTATAGCTTACATGTATAATTTGATGTTGTATGTTGTTGTATAGTTTATTTACATGTATAGCTTACATGTATAGTTTGAGGTATGTATGTATAGTTTATTTACATGTATAGTTTGATGTATGATAGTTTATTTACAGTATAGTGAGTTGTATGTATGTATAGTTTATTCATGTATAGCTTACATGATAGTTTGAGTTTGTATGTATGTATAGTTTATTTACATGTTAGTTTGATGTTGTATGTATGTATTAGTTTATTTAAATACATACATGTTGTAAACATTCCCTCATCTGCCCTTGCAAAAAACTGACATATCTGATTGAATTTTCTGTCAGGGGAATACCACAAATGATCATGGGCCTAATGCAGTGATGTTTTCCATGATAATGCACATGAAGAGGGACATTTGATTTCTGACCCCTGCAATAGTCTCTTGCAGTAGTGAAGTTGGTCTCTGTAAATTGCAGCCTTATATGGCAGGCATTCATTTACAGATCTGCATCATTAGTATACACAGGATTACAGTGAGAAGCTGAAACATGAATGGAACCAGCTACTTCTACAAACACTCCCTTTTTCTGTATACACTTTACCAGCAGTGACCAGATGATTTAAGAATTCCGTATGTTCTTTTGTAGGACATAACCTGGCAGGATGAACACTCTGCGCCATTTTCCTGGGAGACCAAAGTAAGTGTCACACAGTTTTATGATATTCGCTTCATTTAGACCGTTACACAATTTTTTCTATGGACAGGCCAAGTAACTGAAACTTTGACCTGTTTTGTACCTAGCCTTAAGCCTCATACACACATCCAACGTACGCCTGACACCCAATGGCAGATCGATAAACGACGCGATATCATACCAATATATGGTTAAGAGAATGACAGCCAAAGTCTACACCAAGTCCTTAAAGCAGAGCAACAATGGTAAATGACATTATATTGTAAATATTACTTCCATTGTTACCTGTGAACACGTCAAGAAGTTGTCAAAGATACACACGTGTGCAGCGGCTGGTCTCCCTTTCTGTAACATAGGTGCACGTGTCTGCATTACATAGGCCTATCTATGGAAGGATAAGCAACATGCAGTGTGGCTGATATTAAAGAACTATAGTAAAATGTGCTCCATCTGCATGCCAGAATCTCATAGCTAAAAGAACCCCCCCAGCATTTAATTTACAATCAGGACTCCCAAAACTGCAACAGGACAATTCACCAAGAGCACAACGCTCCTGTTCTGGCCATTGGTTTCAATCAATTTCTATACTGATAGTGGCATTCTATATAACACCGTGTTGGCGTTAATAGTGCCAAATAGATTCTGCCACTTTTCGATGCATCGAGAGCCGATGGCATATAACATCGCGGTGAGTTTGGAACGGGTAGCGGATCGTGGCTCTTGGTGCATCGGAATGCAAGTTCACAATAGTTACCACTCTCCAGGATGTTGCTGAAGGAAGATCTTATCCTCGTTGGCACTGGTTCACTCTTCCAGGTAGATGCCATGAGTAAAAGCCATGACTGTGATGTCACAGCCAATGACCTACAAGCTGCTTTTCAAGTCATAGCTGCTCAGGATCATAACAAGCTCATAAAGATGCAGAGGAGGTGGGAAACGGGTGACTGGAGCCACGACGGATCAAGAAGATCTTCCTATTTATTATATTTTATAGGTGCTTGAGACTGAGTAATCCCATTTTATCTTCCAATCTTTATTAGAGTCAGATGGATTCATTCGCATTGCTTCTTTGAATGGTCAGGAATCGAACTGTGTTCCAATACAAGTAGAGCCAAAGCAAAACGCCAAAGCAGCGGCACAGAGCAAACCAAAACATTAAATCCCCCAACCACCAAGCGAAGGTTACAACAGCTAACAAGACAACACACGACGCATCCATGCTACAAAAAAAGGAAGAGGAATCTGCCTTCTGGAAGATAAGCATGGAGCGTTCTGGACTGAAGATGAACAATCCGAATTTCATTCTCTTACACCAAGTCAGATCAAGTCTTTTGAAAAAGGAGAAAGCCCTTCCAGTTACTGCAGGCAAGACTCTTTCCAGAAAGAAAAGGATGTGGTTAAACCAGAAAAAATAGAAAAGCCAGCCATAGTGAAGCCGCCCAAAACTGCAAATCCAAGCCTTACCACTTTTACGCTAAATTCCGAAAACCGCGACCAAGCCAGTCTTCTGTTAGCGCTTTAGATGAGTCTTTCTACAGATCCAGCACCCCAAGTTTTATCTGCGCCACAGTCCAAAGAGCCAAAAGCAGCAGAGTCCCTCTCAACTGAACCACAACTGTTCTCTCAGGTCAGTTCTTGATTGTATTTGCTAGATATTCCTCTCACTAAAAGGTTGTTCCTTAATGAGGATGCTTTGCCTGGACCAGAACCCATATCGACCAACAATGACTGGCTTATACATTTTAACACCAATAAAGGCTGCCCTAACTTGACTGGGTAAGGCCATTGATCCTTGTATTATGTTCCCTCTATCCTCTTGTTAGCCAAATACACTTAAAAAGCAACTATCATTTTATAAAAAATCACTTTGTCTCATATTAATTTTTAAATGACTACATGTAAGTAGCCGTTTGGTGGCCATAGTCGCTACAACCGATCGTACGATCTGGCCCAATATGTAAAATTATTGGACGATATCTTAGACTGCGATAACTATTGCCAAAGTGGGGTTTGGGGGGCATAAGTGTGTGGTTAAAAGTTTATTCTAATGTGAACATGACCTTAACATTCATTGGGCAACAAGAGGTGCTTAGTTGGAGAATTTAAATTGTATTTATACTGAATAAATCACTTTGCCTCATCTATAAATAAATACATGTAAGTAGTGGCTGCATGCCTTCAATCCAGTACTTGTTTTGCTAAGACTGTATACCCTTACCTCCCTTAAATCCATTCCTTCTTTAATCTGACCCGACTATTTGTTAAGCTGCACTTGCTTAGAAATTACTATCAGCCAGGACTGAGAGAACAGAAATGCGCATCATGCAATTTACATTGCATCATCAATCATCTTGCCCTAACTGTGATGCTGCCAGAACTGTTGATTGTTACAGCATAATGATAGACAGCAGAAGAGTTCATGATAATAGAGCAGTAAAGACAGCTAAAATTTGACGGAGCCCTACACATGTGAATACAAAATTTGACGGAGCCCATACACATGTGAATACGATCACATGTGTACAAGCAGATTCCATTGGAATTGCAATATAGGGATCGGTTGGCCATGTGCCCAAGCCCTCTAATATAACTATAAAGCCAAAACATGATGAGGGAGGTCCAGACCTTGAGCTTAAAGTGATAACTTGAAAGTTTTAATCCATCAGAACAAAGCAAAACCGTGGCAAGTTTCTAGCCTTGAAAAAGGGCTAAGTGTGGGTCCGAAAACCTTGCCACTGTTTTGCTTTGTTCTGATGCAGTAATAAACTTTCAAGTTATTACTTTAAGCTCAAGGTCTGGACCTCCCTCATCATGTTTTGGCTTTATATGGTAGAGGAAGCCAATACTGACCAACGGACATTGTCCATCAGGACTGAAAAATGTTGATCCTGACGGCATTAACTTCAAAGGATGGAAATAAATCTGAATTTTTATATTACTTCTATGTGTTGTGAGTGAAGCCTTACTTCTTCCCATGTTTCTCCTAAAAGCTTTAGTTTCGGACAAAAGTACACTAAAACTGCCATTTTATTTTCAGTTTCTACATTAGGGCTAAAAAATTTTTTTAAAGGTTCGTGAATTTAGTTTCTTATTCACTGTCTGATCTAAATGACCTTTTTTATCTTTTAATCCTCTTGACAGATTAATACAGCAGTGTTGTGTTGAAGACGGGGTTCGATTTCCTAGACAACTGGTAACGACTCAAAACAAACGGATGTCACAAATTGGGTTTTTTACTTTCTAATTTGCGATCTCTTGCACCTTTAAAGCGAGCGTTGTCAACCGATGTTTGTTCTGTTCTGGTGAGATCAACCCTAAGACATTGTATTTACTCTTTGGTTAAAACGTGCTTTTTTTCAGTAAGGCTTTAAGAAATAGCTTCTTGTATCTTTGGCATTAGAAAGACTTATGGGGAAAATGTGTTTCATTTGTAGAAATCTTGTCCAGCATTGAGACAGAATTATATTGCTAAAAAATTTTTTTTAAAGGGCATGTGTACCCTTAATTTTTTTTTTTAACCTGCCCGTAACCCCAATGCTATATTCAGCACATTATTAGATGCATTACTAACCAGATATTAAGGATAATTATTGTGCCCATTCTGGCAGAGTAAGCTGGCCCCTCCCTCCCTGCGGTCAATCATGGTTGTGATTGCTGACATCACAACCAACGACGACTGCTTTTCTATTGCTTAAAGGGTATGTCCACCCCCAAACTAAATTTAACACCACCACTGGCCCCACTGTGTAGTTTAAAAAATATCCTTACCTACCTTAAATCTCTGCTCCTTATGGTTCTCCTGCAATGTCTGTACAAAGTCCAGGAAACCGAAGAGTAGGAGCTGTCTTCCTGTATGAAGGATTCTGCCTCCTCCTTGTCCTCTAAGAGGACATTGGCAAGTGCAGGGGAGCCCTTTCCCCCACTCCCTCCCTCCTGATCCCTTCCTGGCTGATTTTCACCTAGCATTAATTGTTTATATAAATGAAGGTCATCCC
Organism: Hymenochirus boettgeri; assembly: GCA_019447015.1. NCBI lineage: Eukaryota > Metazoa > Chordata > Amphibia > Anura > Pipidae > Hymenochirus > Hymenochirus boettgeri. Next base: position 78,798,725 of record CM033476.1, on the reverse strand, counting down.
TTCCCACCCCCAACGAATCCAAACTATACTTACAGCACTTCGGTCCTGCAGCGTTCTCTATTGCCAGCAGCCGCGGCTGTGGTTCCTGCCTTTCAGCCAATCACAGGCACGGCTGCCAGTCCGGCCCATGATTGCAAATTCCGGCAAACAGAGGGCCAGATCAGAGTGCCGCAGGAGCAAGGGGCTGTAAGTAGAATTCTGCTTCTTATTTAACAATCTAATACTGTATAGTGGTTGGGGGTGGGCAGGGATGCCCTACACAGTAGCATTACTACCGCACCCCGCGAGCCCCGGGGGGGTCCGGATGGTAGTAGGGCCCGCCACAAGCCCAAAAACCCTTCTGCGATCAGCTGTTTTTAAACAGCTGAACGAGTGTATAATTGAAGCATATGCGTGACCAGCTGTTTAAAATGGCTGATCACAAAAGGCATCTTGGAGGGAGGAGGAGCTCAGGGGCCCTGCAGGTACGCCCCTGGCCCTACAACATTATTTTATATTAGGGTGGATATACCCTTTAAATCTTATAAAAAGCTCATTGAACAGGTGGAGCAGGTAGATAATGTTTATTAAATAACTGGTTAGATATACATAAATTTCCCTGTATACAGCCCTGAAGATTGGATCGGCTGACCGGATCTTCATTTTTCCAATAAACCGCTCAATATTGCAAATCGGAAAAACGGAAAATGTTTTTCGATATTTTCGAGATTCGATCGAATTTGACGATTCGCTCAAAAAATCAGACTGCACATAGTCCGATATTTCAACCCGGGTGGTAAATATCATGTCACCTGGTAGATCACAGCAAAATATGTTACCGTGTGTACCCAGCCTAATGGTATAATATCCATTTCAGTTATTGAGATAGGCAGAGGGAAAAAAATCTCTATTCATATAGATCTATTTCTATACGTGAATGTTACCGGTATAGTTGCTATTATAGCTGCACATTCAAGTTTGTGATGTCAAGGGAGTAACAGTTGCACTGGTAATTTTAAAATTCATAATTCAATGGTAGACTAAAAAGAATGCCCACCCCACATAAATGTATATTTCCCACTCCACCATCTAGAATATCAATAACTTTAATACTTACCTGCTGGGCATGCCTGAAGGAAGTTATCATGTCCTGAGTTCACTGTCCACTTCTCCCAGGTTGCCGCCAGGCAGGTAAGCACCTATTGTTGTCTTGTGACTTTGGAGGCAGGGCAATAGGTATACATTTTTATGGACATGCCTTTAACACTGTCCAAACTTTCTAATAACTATTGCAGACACCAAAGATACCTATTGTGAGTTAAAGGGGTGTTCAAACATTCCATAACGGGGCTTCTTCTTTATAGTACTTTCTATTTCTTCAGAGCTTCTGTACAAGGAGGAACCCCCCCCCCCCAATGGTCAGAATATAAACTTATCAACCCTCTGATTCTCTGCCACACATAAGATTAGAATTACAGAGACATTCCGTGAATAGGTTCAATAATAAGTTAATAAAAAAATCCTGGCAGCCATCGAGGTATTTTATGATGTCCCTATTGGCTGTAGGTACACACAGTCCTGCTGTACCCCACAGTGTGATTTAACACAGTGTTCTCCCCAGAATTTTTTTCCAGCCGGGTAGCATGAAAAAGTAGCTGGGTGGGGTGGGACGGGGAAAATTGTGCACTGCATTATGCTCATTAATAGGTCAGGATGTCTAGCTTTCAGCCCACTAGTTGTTTGAAAACTATGACTCCCAGCAGTCCGTGGTTGTAGAGTGCAGGGAGTTGTAGTGCTGCAACATCTGCAGGTAACCCAGACGTAACATGGCAGCTCAAGCACATGTGCCACCATTTGTGGCCTTGGGGATCTTGGAAAAGCTAGTTAACATGTGCTAAGTGTAAAAAAGGGGTCTGGACTGGGCAGTGCTGGCAGGAGTTTTTACTGACCTATTGGTACCTATTAAACCGACATCTAAATTCTTTTAAATCACAAGTATCTCAAGAATTTTTTCCAGCGGGTGGCATGAAAAAGTAGCCGGGTGGGCCGCCCGGCTAAAACACCCTAGGGAGAACACTGTAACATCAGGAAGACCTAAGTGTTTCCTTAACCTGTTCTCGGTGTGTGAAATTCAAGGTTTCTTATTTTTAACCTTTTCTTCTAAATGTCTTTGGTGCTTTGTTTTTTAATTCCAGAATTGCACAACGATGTGGTTCAGATTGATGCATTTTGTATTTTCATGCTGTTTTTCATTTTTTTCCCCTTTGTCAATTGTTAACACGTTTTATTTACTGTGTACGCTAGTGATTTCGCTATATAAACAAGGCCTTAAATACCCTTGCATATGATGTAGGTTTAATAGTCTACAAAACAATTACTATCGTGTGTAAAAATAAAATCGTGTGTGTGTACGTCTTTTAAATAAAAGCCCAAAGTGTAATGTAAGGGATATTTGTGATTACATTTATAAAGTTGTATAGCACATCTGCTGCCAAAATACATTTGTTTACATTGTGATGGAGCACTAAGGGCTAGGCCACCACAAGCACGTACCCTCTTGTATGTGAGAAACAAATGCCACTGTGTCGCTGTGATCCATTTTCGCAGAGCAATCCATCATTTTTTTTTTGCCAAACGCATGTGCTCAGATATATTGCGCTTGTGCATTTTACTCCTGTTGCTTAGTGTGGGTGGAGCCTTAGGCTGTGTACACATAAGCAGACATTTGGGATAATATATTCTGGAATTTCGGTTGGCTGGTCTGAAATGTCTGCAGTTCTATGTGCCACAATTTTACGATTGTTTTTGCCAGACGGATCGGATAAAAGACAGATCGGACATGGCCTTCCGGTTAGCTGCTTCAAATGCTAGCCAGGCCAAAACATGTGCCCATATGTACCCACCTTAAGTCTGTCTACTGGTCAATCTGGAGGCTTAAGCCTTTGCTATAAATGCTGCTTTGTGTCTTGTAGCCATAGACACACACTCGGGGTTAGGAACCTATTAATAGACAGTATTAAATGCTCATATGATTAGCCATGCTGGATCTTCAGTTGGGGTACAGAGTCATGTATAAGGCATGATAGCATCCTACAATCACAACTGAGAGACCTGGCACAGACTATCACAAGGTTAACCAAAGGGTCTGGCTTAATCCTTTTACTTGCTTTACATATGTAGCAATTTGGACCAGCAAATTAACAAGACATACAGTATTATTTATAAGGTGATAAAGGGTTTTTTTATTCACTGGCACATCATGCTAAAGGACATTAGGGGTATGGGACTACCTGCAGAGAGTAGCTATGTTTGATTAACCTGCTTTACAACAGATTTTAAAGGGAAAGTTTCCCCAAACCCAGTAAAAGAATATTTTTTAAATGGTAAACTGAGAATATCTCGAACATGGAATCTGAAAATGTGTCTGTTTAAAAAAACATTGTGTAAATGATGTGTAACTTGTTGTTTATGTAAATGTGCCTGGTGCCCCCTTCTGGCTTGCAAAGTAATTGTAGTCCATTTTTTTTGCAGCACAAAAAAAATCCTTGACTTTTTATGAAAATTTGTTTGTTTTAACACATTTTATATTAAAAAATAATGTTTATTAAAACCAGTGACTATTCAAAGGTTTTCAATTGTGGTTTTTTTTGCTCCTGAACTTCCTGATCTAAATTGGATTAGAGCACATGCAGCAACGTGGGCCCTAGAATTTAGTATTATTATTGTGGATTATTATAGCTCAAACATCTTCGTGGCGCTGCACAATTACATGTATACATTCACATCAGGCCTTGCCCTGAAGAGCTTACAATCTAAGCACATGTATTTGACACATACAACCTATCAGTATGTCTTTATGATTGTGGGGGAAACCCTTGCAGATGAGCTGCTCTAGTAAGCTGCAGAGTGAGTTCCATGTCAGAACATTCTCCTTAGAGATGGACTAGAACTCAAATCCAAGTTTGATCCGAACTTAAATAGTTCGGACGAACCCAAACATACAATCTTTCGATAATTGGTCGAATTTTTCGATTCTCAAAACGATAACCCTGCTCCATAACCCTAGAACGCAGCCTTCAGTAACCCTCGAATTTGGTAATAACTCTCGAATTTGGCACTCCATAACCCTAGAACGCAGCCTTCAGTAACCCTCGATTGGTAATAACTCTCGAATTTGGCACTCCATAACCCTAGAACGCAGCCTTCGGTAACCCTCGAATTTGGTGATAACTCTCGAATTTGGCACTCCATAACCCTAGAACGCAGCCTTCGGTAACCCTCGAATTTGGTGATAATCTCGGAATTTGGACTCCATAACCCTAGAAACGCAGCCTTCGGTAACCCTCGAATTTGGTGATAACTCTCGAATTTGGCACTCCATAACCTAGAACGCAGCCTTCGGTAACCCTCGAATTTGGTGATAACTCTCGACTTTAATGCTCCAAACCCTAGAACGCAGCCTCGGTAACCTTGAATTTGGTGATAACTCTCGACTTAATGCTCCATAACCCTAGAAAGCAGCCTTCGGTAACCCTTGAATTTGGTGATAACTCTCGAATTTGGCACTCATAACCCTAGAACGCCGCTTCGGAACCTTGAATTTGGTGATAACTCTCGACTTTAATGCTCCATAACCCTAGAAAGCAGCCTTGGTAACCCTTGAATTTGGTGATAACTCTCGAATTTGGCACTCCATAACCCTAGAACGCAGCCTTCGGTAACCCTCGAATTTGTGAACTCTCGACTTAATGCCCATAACCCTAGAACGCAGCCTTCGGTAACTCTTGAATTGGGTGAAGTCTCGAATTTGGCACTCCATAACCCTAGAACGCAGCCTTCGGTAACCCTCGAATTTGGTGATAACTCTCGACTTAATGATCCATAACCCTAGAACGCAGCCTTCGTTAACCGTTGAATTGTGTGATAACTCTCGAATTTGGCACTCCATAACCCTAGAATGCAGCCTTCGGTAACCCTCGAATTTGGTGATAACTCTCGAATTTGGCACTCCATAACCCTAGAACACAGCCCGGTAACCCTCGAATTTTGTGATAACTCTCCATAACCCTTGAATACGGCTTTCAGTAACCTTTGGTGAAAACCTTTGAATGTGGCGCTCGTTTTCAGTAATCCTCAAATTCAATGCAGAAGCTCAAAAATAGCGGATCATGGAGAAAGTTAGTATTACACAAGTTCTGGCTGTTTGTACGTGTTCCACAAGACCAGGTCCCAGAGCCATGTACAGTAAGTTACCACTGCTATTAACCCTATTTAATCCGAACTTTTCAAACTATTTGGTCCCTATTGACCTAATGGGTCCCTTATCGAAACTTCCAAACTTTTACTGAAGTTTGAAAATGAACGGAACTTTAGGCCTATCCTCCTTACTGTAGGCTCTCACCGCCCTGATAGACACTGTAACAGGTAGACGTAGCAGCATTAAAGGGAGATGATAAGATTCTTCATGGATTTCAAGTTTATCTGTGTTCAAACACTGCCCAGCTATGGCTCTTTCTTCTCCTAGTCTTTAGTCTCTAAATCCTCAAAATTCCTTTTCCGTCTCATTTTTGGTTGCAGTAGCAGACAGATGTGAGTACGGTACATTAAGATTGCAATAGGTAAAGTTTAATTGTCAAACACAGTGTCATGATCATGGTATCTCTAAATCTTCACCAATCGCTCTCTACATCACCTATGACCTTGTTTCTGCGTTGACCCAGGGATCTATAGTTGGTCACTATCAGGTGACCATGGGTTTAGCTTTCTCTTAGCGACTTAGTGATCCCAGTCACACTGGGGAACTGAGTGCACTGCCACTATTACAGATTGGTATTAGGGGTAAAGGTAGAGTGCAAGGGGAACTGGAGGCACAGATATTACAGGGGGACATGAGGTGTACAGGGAGGGTGGAATTAGGGACTGGGAGCTGCTGGCTTGAAAATAAGTTTATTGAGAAGTTCAATGGTAAAGGTGATAGCGTAGATAGGAATAATAAGTAGCACCAGGCAAGAAAGCATGGGGGAATGTGAGATTGGTGATCTACTGTACAGTGCACTATTTTTATTTTGAGTAGGGGGCACATACACAAGTTCTATGGAGTCATGTGACATAGCTAAGCACTGATTATAATGAATAATTTACAGGATATTTTGCCAGTGCCACGTAACTCACTTTAATTTGTGACCTGTATAGGAGAACTTCTCCTGCAGTCTTGTACCTTTATGTTTATGGATTTTTTTGATGACATTTAATATACTTGTATTTTACAATAGGGGTGCATTATTCCCTAGATCAGTCACTCATAGTATTAAAAAACCTCCCAAGTGTCACTTGTATTAGCTCTACCCATAAGGCCTCCACGTTGTCACCTTCATTATCCACTACGCTTACCCATAAGGCCTCACGTTGTCACCTTCATTATCTCTACGCCTTTACCCATAAGGCCTCCACGTTGTCACCTTCATTATCTCTACGCCTTTACCCATAAGGCCTCCACGTTGTCACCTTCATTATCTCTACGCCTTTACCCATAAGGCCTCCACGTTGTCAATTCATTATCTCTACGCCTTTACCCATAAGGCCTCCACGTTGTCACCTCATATCTCTACGCCTTTACCATAGGCCTCCACGTTGTCACCTTCATTATCTCTACGCCTTTACCATAAGGCCTCCACGTTGTCACCTTCATTATCTCACGCTTTACTATAAGGCTCCAACGTCAACGTGGAGGCCTTATGGGTAAAGGCGTAGAGATAATGAAGGTGACAACGTGGAGGCCTTATAGGTAAAGGCGTAGAGATAATGAAGGTGACAACGTGGAGGCCTTATGGGTAGAAATACACACATTACTGTTTTGATAATAACACCTGACTGTAGTTATGATAATACACACCTTACTGTATTATATAATAAACCATTACTTAGTTATTGTAATAACACATACTGTGCGTTATATGAATAAACACCTTACTGTGTTGTGTAATAATAACTACAGTAATGTGTTTATTATAATAACTACAGTAATGTGTTTATTATAACTACAGTAATGTGTTTATTATCAGAACTGCAGTAATGTGTTTATTATAACTACAGTAATGTGTTTATTATCAGAACTGCAGTAATGTGTTTATTATAACTACAGTAATGTGTTTATTATCCGACTACAGTAATGTGCTTATTATCCGACTACAGTAATGTGTTTATTATCAGAAATGCAGTAGTGTGTTTCTTTTAAGAACAATGGTAATGTGTATGTATTATAAGAAAAACAGTATTGTGTTATTAGAACTAAAGTGATGTGTTTATTATCAAAGCTACTGTAATGTGTTTAGTATCAAAGCTACCTTAATGTGTTTATTATCAGAGCTACCGTAATGTGTTTAGTATCAAAGCTACCTTAATGTGTTTATTATCAGATCTACTGTAATGTGTTTATTATCAGAACTGCAGATCAAGTAGAGGGAAATCAATACATTCTGTGGAAGGTCACATCTATTCAATTGAATTAGCCAAGAACATTGGCCTATGTATATCTTTTGTTAAGTTTACTTGTTCAGACAATCCTATCTGCATAAGCTTGAGCAGATTTTAGTATGAAATGCAGATGGGACCGTCTGAATAAGATCTATGGCGTATGGTGGCGTAGTTCAATCGCAACTTCCTGATTGGCTGCAACAAAGGCTATTAATAGCATGCTCTGCCATATAAAAATAAATTGTTGGGAGGGTAAAAAACTTAATTAATCAGTCTGAGTCATTTAAACTTTATAATCTCCATATACCAGCCACATTAATTAATTAATTGGATGCCATTAACAAAAATCCTGTTTATCTTGTAATTCATGGACACCAAAGTGATACTGACTCACTAAAACAAATGAAAGATCTAGACAGTATTAAGACATGCAATTTTGCACGCAATAGGCAACAAACGATCGGCAGATGAACGGCCTTACCACATGATAACCATATGTACATGGCCATTCAGTCAGTCACTGTTGACCCGGCAAATAAACTTTCACAGCATCTCTTATGTTGGGAACTCACCACCAACTTCAAAGTGCCAGAACAATTTGTTCTCAATTTGTTCTCAATTTGAATCAACCAATCGGTAGTTGTCAGAGATAGAAATTACCCTGTGGATATTTTGGAGCAACCAACCACATGGATGGCAATGGGCTACCTAGATTTACCGACATGCCTGTTCTTTTTTCTATCCATTTTTTAAAATATTGTCAGTTTATCTTCAGTATAACATTTCAACAAAGTCACAATCTATTCCAAATATATCTATATTGTGAGATTTGTTTAACAAATTGGATTTGCTATGTAACTCAGTACTTTATAGACACTAAGTAGCGTAATTACAGGGGTCTGAGACCCCCTTTTGTCTGCACCTTAAAAGTACAGAATTCCAACTGCGAAGGCGGGCAAGAACCCCTCCATCTCTGGGCCCCCACGGGGCAGTAGTTACGCCACTGTAGACACTTCACTGACACAGACTCCCTGTTTGGATATTAAACTCTTATCGATGTCCCAGCCAACTCATTCTATTATAACTAATGTTCACCATATGCTGACTGTTTTGTTCCCTGTCTGGAACATTGATGTGCGACATAAGAACATAATTGTTATCAAACACTGATTAACCCAGACAGTTGTCTGGATGTCACGGAACTGTTTGCAGGTAAGTGGGCGAAAGTTACATAACCTTCTCTTCTTATTTTCTACTAGGTCCTGTGCAATGACCCATGTCCAGCATCTCTATTACTTACATTATAAAGTGGAGTGCTAGTCATTACTTTATATTGCTTTCCAGGATCCATCTTGTATAAATGCCGGTCAGTTATAAATATGGCCCGATCTTCAACTTTGTTGAATCTGTTTACCTATAACATACAATTAAACCATAAAAAAAACCAAATACCAAATGAAAGTGAAAAGCTATTGCAGAAGTTATATATTATAAACATACATGTCATATAATAATATTGATGATTATTATATCTTTATAAACAGTGCTTGGCTCTGTTATTAGTGTCACATTGCTCAATAAAACACGTTTAGTATAGGAAACAATGTACCGTACTCACAATTATGAAATATAAGAATGTCACAAGTTATCGCAACATTGGGTAACTTGTATAAGAATAAATTCAGCCTGTGGCCATACACTTTTATATGGTTCTGAAAGTCCTGGTGTCTTCTAATATCCTTATAATTTACAACAGGGAATGAATTATTTACTATAAAATCTGACACATCCAGGGGTACTATAAATACTCAATCACATAAACCTGCATACATTATAAAACCAGCAAAAAAGACCATCATAGGAATTGCATTGACCCTTTTTTTTATCAAGATAAAGGGGTGTGCTTAAGACAGCTGGCAAAAGGTGGCCACCTATTTTCACTTGACATAACTGAGGCAGTCGTGCTGTAGCTACAGGTAGAGGGATTTTATTAGACAGTCTTTAGAAACGTATGAAGATATATAAGGGATAATGCGCCCCTTACAGTATAATATAAGGATATTACGCCACCGAGGAGTTCCCTGACCATAAAGAAGCACAAGGCTGTAGTCCGAGGTGGCGTAATGTCTTTATATTATAATGTGAAGGAGCGCATTATTTCTTATAATACATACGTTTTAGATTCCTTCACCCCATTCACATTTTAAATTCTAGCCTTGTCCCTATTCCCACCTTAATTTAAACCCCAAGCTACCTTCTGTAACTTAAACCCAGTAGAAAGGAACATCCCAGCCCAGCATCTATGCGGTTAAACAAATCTTTGTGGCAGAGAGAGACATTGGTGTTGCAGTGACAGGAAGCAGCTCCAGCAGGTTCCGTTAGTGAAGTTAACACTGCAAAAAACGCTGAGTCATTGTCCAGGCATGAACACTGGAATGGGCGGAGTAGTGGGATGTAAGAAATATAAGGAATGAGTCACTTAGTGACATAGCTGAGTGATTTTTATAAGGCTATATACCACTGCAGCTCCCATTATAAAATATCACACTTATGTATTATAAAGTAACCATTGTGATCTTCATAATGGAGGCATGCTGAGTGGGTACAGTAAGTGAAGTCTGTAATCAGACTACCTTGTGCTACTCCCTCCCATGACTGCGTACCTTGCGCACATGGCAGGAGAAGAGGGCCTTCATGAACTTGTCCTTCCTTTGTAGCTCATCACTGCGAGACACAAAAAACCCAGAGTTCTGTGCACTCTCTTTTTTCTGTAATAATAACACGCAAAAATTAAATTTAGGAACCGTGTTCCTCATCTAGATATTATGCTGAACAGTGAAAGAAAAAATGTAGCGGTTGTAAAAATATTGAAAAGGGTTGTAGTAGTCAAGAAGGGTGAGGGTTAGGCCAGGTATAACCCGTAGTGTGTTTCAGTTTAAAATAATGGGAGATTTTACACATATTTGTTGTAGTGTTTAATTCAGCTGAAAGTACAATCAGATTTTTGGATTTTACTTACCCTGTCTATAGAAAAGCATTTAATCTTCAAATCCATCTAATCAATCTAAACCCAATGTTTCCAGTCCTAGTCTATTCCTTTTGCAGTCAAAATGCGGGCCAATTGGTTGTCCAAATGCAGCAGGAAAGTTGGGAGTTTTTTTTTTTCTCTCTACCTGAGTGAATCAAACTGAGCATGTCCGAGCTCAACAATCTACTAGGGGGGCAGTAACCCAGCACTTTCTCTACTATTGTGTACATTTTTTGTTAGGAATTACTGAATTTTAATAATTTGTTTCTGGCCTATGAATCAGGTGTGAATGTATTTGAGGGTAGCATCATATTTTTCCTTCATACTCACAGACTCTATATAGCTTCCTTCCCAACACCTCTGAAGACCCATATCAGATCTGTGTCCTTTGAGGTTCTCAAAAGCAGCGACCTTAGCTTTGACTTTAGGTATTTCTGAGGGAGGCAAGCTCTTAATTAACTGGAACGCTCTCCACCTGAAGAAACACACATGAATGAGGTTCTATCGTACTTTCCTTTTATTGCAGCAATTCTATTTTTATGTTAATTAGATTCAGCTCTGCACCTATTAAAAATCCTCTGCAGTGCCTCCTGGAAGTGTCGTAAGACTTTAGGTGGTTTGGGCCATTTGATCTGCTTTCCAAAGTCTCGACTGTTCTTTACTCCACTGAACCTGTGAATCACGTTACGGAGGTAAGACTTCACTTTGTAGCGCCTGTAACAGCCTAGGATTCGCCGAGCTGCCCGCATTCTTTTATATTTACGACGGGCCAGTGTCCCTCTCCATAACTGAAATCGAAAATAAACACGCAATGTTAGCTATTGGAAACGAAGGCAAAATACGACATTACAGGAAAAAAAAAAACTTAAAATCTATTCGTCCCAGGGGTGAAAACCCTAAAGGTAAATAGAGATGGGGTCGGCTTTTGGATAGGAAGTTGACACACTAATCTAATGCTCTAATTCTGAGGGCTAGGCCATGCTAGTGCATGAGAATCGCAGAGCAGTTCATGTGTCCATGTAGGTTGCCATATTACATACGCTGCAATCTATTTTCATGCGATCACCATTTTTTTTTTTGCAGATCACATCCGATTGTGCAATATATCGCGTTGCCGTCCGGCACAGTTTGGCCGCAGCCTGAGGTAGCCAGTAATTGAATCCATAACTCGGACTCCTGGTTATAAAATGAAGATTTATCTATAAAAAGCTTTAAAATACAGACTAATGTAATATGGTAAAAGCAGATAGAACACTGGTATCTGTCATAATGACATACGTGTATTTTGCTCATGAGTTCCGACATTTATCCATTTAGATGCCAAACTTTAAGCCCTCCAGATGTTTGAAAACTACAACTCCCAGCATTCCCTGTGGCAATACCGGAAGTTGTAGTTATCATACATCTGGAGGGCAGCAGGTTGGACATCCCTATTTTACTTCACCCTATACCCTACCAATGACGTCTTCCAATCAGTCCCACATAAGGGCAATAAACCCCCAGTCTGAATGAAGGAGAACTAATTTCTGGATCAGCTTTCATTGATTCGGTGTAATACCCCGGTATTACAACTACCCAGTGAACCTGTCATTGCCACATCTGCTGGAAGAACGTTTTAGTTTTACTGCTGTCACTTTAAAAAACCTGAAGGCAAACCTTTTTTTCTAATAGGGATTCTCACATGTCCAGATATTTGGAACTAGCCAATCACCTGGCCTTATATTTTTGTTGGATTGGCCAAGGATCAGCCCAAGTGTGATAGGCCTTAGGTGATCTATTGGTGAACAATTTTACTGTAAAGCCCTTTAAATGTATTTATACCAACATATTGCTAATATACTCCACACAGTGAATGAAGGGTATATGCAAATATAAGCTGTGCTGTCAATCTCCTCATAGAAAATACGGTATATGCAAATATAAGCTGTGCTGTCAATCTCCTCATAGAAAAAGGAAATACGGTACATTGAAAATAATAAATGGCACCCACGTATATCAGATTTCAATTCCTGTTTCCCTTCACTGTGATGTAACTGTTAGCCTTGGGGAACAGTGAGCACATTCTGGAATTATCTTACGTTTTGGTTTTATATGAAATCCTATTGCGTATTATTGGACCAAGACTCTTCACCTGCCATCACACCCATATAATAATGTAACATGATAACATTCCCTCCTCTCTAGTAATTACAGGCTACAGATAATTTGTAGGATATCCTGTGTAATTGTGATACTGTAAATAAACCTGCGCCCTCCTCCTTGTCTTTCAGACCATCCCTACATAAAGGTGTATATATCCTACTAGATCATTATAACACTGAGATCACATTTTTTTGCTACCCTGGGAGTGTTAGAACTTTCTTTTTCTTTCTTGTTCTGTAAGTCTGTTGTATTCAATTAGATCAACTGGACTTGAAGACTGTTCGCTAGTCACTCCGACTGGATCTCCTCAATTCAGAATGCCTTGTAACATCTTCAAGAACTAAACTTCAAGTCCAGTTGATCTAATTAAATACAACAGATATATCATGACCTGGATGAATGAATTATACAGATATATCATGACCTGGATGAATGAATATAACAGTATATACCATGGACCTGGATGGATGAATATTACAGATATACCGTGACCTGGATGAATGAATATTACAGATATACCATGACCTGGATGATGAATATTACAGATATACCATGACCTGGATGGATGAATATTACAGATATACCGTGACCTGGATGATGAATATTACAGATATACCGTGACCTGGATGAATGAATATTACAGATATACCGTGACCTGGATGAATGAATATTACAGATATACCGTGACCTGGATAAATGAATATTACAGATATCCCTGACCTGGATGGATGAATATTACAGATATACCATGACCTGGATAATGATATTACAGTATACCATGACCTATGGATGAATATTACCGATATACCATGACCTGGATGAATGAATATTACAGATATACCATGACCTGGATGAATGAATATTACAGATATACCTGACCTGGATGAACGAAATTTACGATATACCGTGACCTGGATGAATGAATATTACAGATATCCCGTGACCTGGATGATGAATATTACAGATATCCGTGACCTGGATGAATGAATATTACAGATATACCAATAACCACCATAACCACCAAGATAGATAGTCACAGCTCGCCAATAACCACCAATTACCATCACAATACCATATAGTCACAGCTCTCCAATAACCACCAATTACCATCACATCACAGCTCTCCAAAACCACCAATACCATCACAATACCATATAGTCACAGCTCTCCATAACCACCATTACCATCACATACCTATAGTCACAGCTCTCCAATAACCACCAATTACCATCACAATACCATATAGTCACAGCTCTCCAATAACCACCAATAACCATCCAATACCATATAGTCCACAGCTCCTCCAATAACCACCAATTACCATCACATACCATATAGTCACAGCTCTCCAATAACCACCAATTACCATCACAATACCATATAGTCGCAGCTCTCCAATAACCCCACCATTACCATCAATACCATATAGTCACAGCTCTCCTAACCCACCAATTACCATCACAATACCATATAGTCACAGCTCTCCAATAACCACCAATTACCATCACAATACCATATAGTCACAGCTCTCCAATAACCACCAATTACCTCACAATACCATATAGTCACAGCTCTCCAATAACCACCAATACCATCACAATACCATATAGTCACAGCTCTCCAATCACCACCAATTACCATCACAATACCATATAGTCCACAGCTCTCCATAACCACTAATTACCATCACAATACCATATAGTCACAGCTCTCCAATAACCACAATTACCATCACAATACCATATAGTCACAGCTCTCCATAACCACCAATAACCATCACATACCATATAGTCACAGCTCTCCAATAACCACCAATTACCATCACAGACCATATGTCACAGCTCTCCAATAACCACCAATTACCATCACGTACCATATAGTCACAGCTCTCCAATAACCACCAATTACCATCACAATACCATATAGTCACAGCTCTCCAATAACCACCAATTACCATCACAATACCATATAGTCACAGCTCTCCAATAACCACCAATTACCATCACAATACCATATAGTCACAGCTCTCCAATAACCACCAATTACCATCACAGTACCATATGTCACAGCTCTCCAATAACCACCAATTACCATCACAGTACCATATAGTCACAGCTCTCCAATAACCACCAATTACCATCACAATACCATATAGTCACAGCTCTCCAATAACCACCAATTACCATCACATCACAGCTCTCCAATAACCACCAATTACCATCACAATACCATATAGTCACAGCTCTCCAATAACCACCAATTCCCCATCACAATACCATATAGTCACAGCTCTCCATAACCACCATAACCATCACAATACCATATAGTCACAGCTCTCAAACCACCATAACCATCACAATACCATATAGTCCAGCTCTCCAATAACCACATATGGAGGGTGATTGTAATTTAAGAATTAAGGGACACTTATACTGGCCATACACTGATTAGACATTTAATAAATTTGATGTTCGAGTATCATTCCTGGCCTGGCCCATTCATTTTGCCATTAGAAGAATAATGGGTCTGTGGTTATTCTGATGTCACACAGACATCAGTAAATAGATAGTCAGTAATAAACAAACTCCATCTGCATGAACTAAATTGTGGTTAGTTGTGTGAACATCAAAGAAAACAGAACCCGTCACACTAATACAGATGATGAGATTTAATAACAGAACGAGAACTGTGCGCTAAATACAGCCACATTATTATTAATAAATGGATTAGGGAACAGGTAAGCTGACATTCCAGATCCCCCACCGCCAACCCCCAGCTCACCTTCTGTAAACAATATAATTCTAATGAGCATTTCACTGCGCTTTTCTTCCAGAGTAAACAGCGTACGTGGTGTGGCGGATGAAGACTTTGGTTTTCCCGTAGGCTGCGTCATGGTTAAGTTTAACAGTCCTCTAAAACCTCTGCACAGCCACTCGGTCTGAGGACAAACTGTGGTTAGGCCAGGTAACCGGGGATATCAATTTGTACCTGTTTAAAACACACAAACAACAACATTCACTGCTTTAGAATTGTGGGGCATTTTACATTAGACTAGGCTTCCAGAGAATGCAATATATGCTTAAAATCAGTGTGCTAAATATGACCATGTCTACATAACAAGCAGAAACACAGTGCAACAGGTGAATTTATTTCAAACCCCACATCAATAATCACAACGTTTTGAGGGTCTAGGCCAGGGATAGGCAACCAGTAGATCTCCAGGTGTTTGAAAACTACAACTCCCAGCATTCTTCTTCAAGCACTCTGTAGCTAGGGAATTCTGGAAGTTGTAGTTTTCAAACATCTGGAGATCTACTGGTTGCCTATCCCTGGTCTAGGCACTCTTCATCAGGTGATCACCTGAGGGTCTAGCCCTCTTCATCAGGTATTTACCTGAGGGTCTAGGCACTCCATCAGGTGATCACCTGAGGGTCTAGGCCCTCTTTATCAGGTGATCACCTGAGGGTCTAGGCCCTCTTTATCAGGTGATCACCTGAGGGTCTAGGCCCTCTTTATCAGTGATCACCTGAAGGTCTAGGCCCTCTTCATCAGGTGATCACCTGAAGGTCTAGGCACTCTTCATCAGGTGATCACCTGAAGGTCTAGGCACTCTTCATCAGGTGATCACCTGAGGGTCTAGGCCCTCTTTATCAGGTGATCACCTGAGGGAGTAGACCCTCGAAACGTTGTGATTATTTGATGTGTGGTTTGAAATAAATTCATATAAATTCAATAAATTCTTGCACTGGAGCGCGACTCTGCATCATATCTTATTGATCTATATTGTTTTCCTTGGAAGTGGGGAACCAGAGGTGGACAGTGTGCGTATGGACTGCTTTTATATATTGGATAACAAGCAGAAAAGCTTCTGGAAACATGATCACCAGAAGGAAGTACAAAATGGCGTCCTCACCTGTGAGGAATCGTTCATACAATGGCGAAATGCAAATCCTGCTCTTCGGACTCTGACATTCTCCAGCAAACCGAGATACTCCACTTGGTGCCTACAGCGCTCCTCGTCAACAGGGCGGGAGATTTCTTGTCATTGGGTTTAATACAGCGAACATAGTATGGCTCCTAAAGCAAATGGGGTATGGGAGTCGATTATGATTCATGAAATTTGTGTTTAGAGGGCATGTCCACCCCTAAAATGAACTTTGGAGGTTAGGTAGGTAACCCCTGCGCATGTCACAGCCCTTGTTGAGGACGAAAAGCGGGTGCCTCACTGACAACTTGGAGTCTTCAGTTTCCTGGATTTTAAAAGGCATAGCAGAGAACCATAGGAGCAGAGTGGGGCCAGTAGTGAGTTCAATTATAGTTTTGGGGGTGGACATGCCCTTTAATTCTCCTTTAATTTAATATAAAAGGTAGGACCCGTACCTTGGATGCAAGATTATCCACAAGAGCAATCATGGAGTTTTTGAGAGTGTGGCAGCTGTGGGTGGACGCTTGGTGACCTCAGTGATGCTTATTTTTCCTTCTGGCCACATTAATTTCAAAACTGGGTTTGAGCTGTGGGTTACAAAAGAAAAGGAGGCGGTAGGTACAGAAAACTAGTAAAAAGCAAGATAACCATCGTTTACTAAATAAATCCTTTATCACCGTAATCTCCCTTTAGTGTAGCCGTGTAAGAATAAAAACAAAAAGAAAAACAAATTTTGTGCATGCTCATGAGAAATTTACAGGAAACCTTCTAGTCATTGGCAAGGGATGTTGTCAGTCACAGCCAAATTGACGGGTCTAACCAGAAGATCCTGCACAAGGCAGCGAACATTGTGCTGACTAACATCTAATTATTATCCAGCAGGCACATCTAATTATTATCCAGCATTAATATTTTGTACACAATGGACAACACAGGTTCAGCAGTACAGATACAAGAAAAAAAAGATTTAACTAGAGCAGGCAGTCCAGGCACTTCTTCCATTACCTGCCTTAAATGAGTGGCAAATTTTGATTAAGTAGTACACAGAGGCTTCACTGCCCCAACTCCTGTCACTGCTAATGAGGTTATACATGACGTATTCACTTGTGTGGCTTTGGTTGTAACCAAAACATTTCCTTCTTACCTGTTAAACATTAACCTCTTGAAATCCTGGAACAGTGTGTCCTTGTTTTATCAATAAATCCTACTCACGAGTACCTGTTAAAGACAGAAGATATCGAACCCTATTAAAATCAATAACCAATCAAAACGCAGGAATTTGTTAAATTACAAACCCCAGCAACATGTAAACTCTTATATCAGTCATTGAATACTGAGGACTGTAATTATGAAAAGAAAAAGAATGAATGGTCTGGAGATAACTACTTAAAGGAAACTATTGTCTCCAGATAAGTGGTACGTATCATTCCTTACTCCTCAGCAAGGTTAATCACTGGGTATCTGACAATAAGAGAATTATATATGTGGTAGGAAGGACATTTTTATGGCAACTACCTATTTTATTTGGTTTTAAATCTAGTGATTAGGCTCCTTGCAAGATGGAGGAGATATAAGAATGATAATTAGTACTTTTAGTTTCCCTTTAAGGAATAATGTGATTATTGGAAGCACAATGGCTTGTTGGGCCATGTATTCAGCAAATTGGCTCTTTGGTGATTATTTATAGAGACTATACATGAGTATTGGGAGTTAGAGCCTTAAGCCTCATACACCAGATCGATATTTTGAGCGATCCGATTGATTTGATTGGATCACTCAAATTTTAAGTTGATCGGGGATTCATCAAATGGGACTTTTAGGAAAGACTTTTTATAATTGTGGGGTAAAAATACCATGTTTTATTTTCTGAATCATGGTAGGGTAGGAAGGCATGTCTGTTTTTCAACCCTCATATAATATTCAATGTTTTTAAAGGGCATGTCCACCCCTTTTTAGGATTTTTGGTATACAGTAGTGTCTCCCTCCCCCAGCCCCAACCGCTATATTAATATGTGCAGAAACTCCCCCATCATTACTTACCTTACCTCTTTCCTCCGGCGAACTGTCCTGGCCCTATGCTTGCATGAAAATGCAAGCAGGGGCCGGACCGGCAGCTACATCCGTGACTGGAGGAGTTTCTGCTAAAACTATTATAGCGGTTGGGGATTTACCACTAGGGGGAGGGAGAGCAAAACGGGTTTGAGAGGGAGGAGAGGGAGGAGGGCTGCAGTGCACATGGCAAAATTCTCCCGAGGAGAGAAATATGGACTCTGCCAGGCTCCTGGTGGCCAGTTTTCTGGACTATGGAGGGGCACAGCAGGGCAGCCATTTTGAGCTGGATGTAAGGTAAGGATTTTATTACACTACACAGTGGGGCCAGTAGTGGTTACATTATAGTTTTGGGGGTGGACATACCCTTTAAAGTAATTGAACTAGATGACAGACTCCACACTACATCTCCAGCATAATGACGGATTCGGAAGTCTCGGTCATATTCTAGAGCTTTATCTGTAGACAGACCTGGAAAAGGAGGCACAGAAACACAACATGTCATTGACACACACACTATAAACACATGGATATTACATGTTAAATTCCACTTGTCATATAAAGGTTGCTTTCTGCATTAGGCCAGTGCAAACTCTATCCAATGTTAAGTAAAGTTATATTCTGCCTTTTAGCTAGCTACGTGCTTATGCATAGAGGTGCATGTGCTATTAATATGCATCAATAAGCTACTTAGACCACTGAGCCATCTTCTGATAGGTTGCCCTAAAGCTGGCCATACACGGCCAGATGTTTCTTCCAATCTGATTTCAGAATTCCAATCGAAGAATCGATTGAATCCTCCCACCTTGAGGCTCTGATTGAGTGATGGGGACTGAAGATGGGGTCAGCGGAAAACTCGGAAGTCAATCCCGTTTTTGGGGTGCTTTATAGTTCAGCGATCCGATTGCACATTAAAATGAGCAAGATAGTGTTAGCCAATTGTATAACTTGGTGTGCTGTGTTGTGATTCGCTTATTGAAGTGCAGATCGAATGTGCTCCAAATGCACAACATTAAGCGGATCGCATTGCACGGAAAAAGCTCGCACATGCACTCCAGCTTATCCGTCTGGTGCCTTTGAATGTGAACATCATGTCCAACAAGACTAAACAAACAAGTCCAATCCAGCTAAAGGAGTCAATGGAAGTATCACAAGAACAATTCCACATTACAGAAAATGCATTGTACTTAGTCTGAATAATCCGTGGCAGCAAGTGGATGACATCACTAGACTTGTTTTTATACTAATGTGTTTTTATTGCTTTAATTCTGCTATGTCAGGAACTCTAAGCTGGGAATTCTTGGTACCTTTTGAAATAAAAAATAAAGAGCCACATGCAGAACTTAAAAATCGTTTATCAGATGTTACAAGCGACATGAAGCATTAAAGGCTGGGAAGGCAGCATGCCAGAAATACCCAGACAGGCTAGATCAGGTGACATCACATCCCCGTTTCCATTGGCTAACATGACATCATCTTCTAAATCACATTTGTGCTCACAATGAAATCAATGTATAAAAGGAAATGAATTAACACGCTTGTGCAATTCCGATTTGCTTCTGGTAGTCCTATTTGTAAGGTGCTGTTAACTGGTTCAAAAAAAAAAACACTGAAAATGAATTACACCCAGCAATAATCTGTCAAAACAGCAGTAGAACCCAAATGAAACCCATAATTATGGAAATATAATATTAAATGTGTTCTATATTATTGTTTTTGATTACTGCATTGTAAATGTTTATGAATGGGTAAAAGGATCAGAACAGAGTACACTATTAATACTGGTTCTGGCACCCCCTGCTGGACAGCACACTTATTTATGTTCTTACCAACATTTTACGTATTCCAGCCCTACGTTGAACAGAGACAAACATTTTCACCGGCATATAGTTTTAAACCAATCATGAACTAGAATTTCTTATGCTTTATGATGAATAATTTCTACCTCTCATTAAGGGAAGATAGAATCACCCATTACAGTAGTATTCTAAATCATCGTTTCTCATATAGCAGTCACATTCAGTTCCCTAGACTATTACCATCCAATACAAAATAAATGGAACTTCCAAGGGACCTCAGATTAACCATCTTTACAAAGGGAATTGTCAGGGACCATACACCATACAGAATGCTGTCTGGTAAAGATTTGCTCCATGGAATATCCATTGATGAATGGTCCCTGTTGAAACCCGCCATGTGGACTCATAAAGAGTTTGTAGATTTGCTGAAAATCTCTGAAACACATACATTTCATGGCCCTTTGACCCCTGTCTATCTGGGAAAGAAATTGCAATCTCTGTACTTCTCAGTTATTTAGTGCACAAAGCACCAGCCTTTAAAGGGATCATGTTAAACCAAAACTGTCATTTGCACAAAGTGATTCAAAAAAGGAGCAAAAAAATCATTCACTATCAGCTGTAAATAGTGCAAAGTGAGCCCTATGCTTTTTAAGGAGAATGAAACAATACTGAAGATTAGGAGGCAATACAGCACTGGTACACCATATTGATAAAGGAGTACCCAGCAGGATAAGTCTTCTATTGGCCATGCATGTGCCAGAATAATAGCCAATCGGTGGCTGACAAACTACCACTGTAAACCCACCCTTGTGACTTCAATACCTTATTAGACTAGGTTATCAATCAATCAATCTGTGAATTCCGTATTTTAATGAATAGTTTTAAGGCTTCCACAAGGTTAAAAGGTTACCAACACTTCTTGAGGCAGCGTCCACCCCAACCACAACATGTTATAATTACTTCCCCAGATAGCTAAATATAAGATCCCATAAACCCCAATAAGCCTCGCCATAAGAGAAATCATCCAGGCTTCAGATCCCTCACAATCTATATCCAAAATAAAATAATAGCAACGATATCAAACATCTTTTTACATCACAGCTATAAAACAATCTATAAATCGGGCATCGCTGATAAGAACAGAAACATCAACCAAAACAACCCCCACGTGGTCCCAGAGTTGGAGAATATGGACCTCAAGAAGTCTGAGAGTCCTGGAGTAAAAGTGAGTGGCAGGTGCTTAAAGGGCAAGTCCCACCCCCAAAACTATAGTGTACCCACTACTGGCCCCACTCTGTAGTGTAATAAAATCCTTACCTTACATCCCAGCTCCAAATGGTCTCTCCTGTAATGTCCCTCCAATGTCCCAAAAACTGACCACCAGGAGCACTGCAGGAGGGAAATTGTTTTCTCTCTGAGGCGTCCCTCTCAGAGTTTTTGGCTTGCTCAGACAGCCCCTCCTCCCCCTCCCCCTAGAGTAAACCCCTTTAAACCCTTTCCCTCCCCCAGCCCCAACCGCTATATTATTGTGTGCAGAAACTCCCCCTATCATTACTTACCTTACCTCTCTCCTCCGACGTTCTCCACTGCCGACAGCCGCGTCCGTGATTGGCTGCCGCTCAGCCAATCACGGACGCGGCTGCCGGTCCGACCCCCTGCATGCAGTTTCATGCTAGCAGAGGGCCGGACAGTACGTCGGAGGAGAGAGGTAAGACAAGTATGATCGGGGGAGTTTCTGCATAATATAATATATAGCGGTTGAGGGAGGGAAGCCCTACAGTACCCAAAAGGTTGAAAAAAGAGGTGGACATGCCCTTTAAATGTAAGTCTCCTTTAAGAACATGGACTCACTGTGAGTCTTACTCAAATAAGAATATTGTATTGGCTGCATAGCTAAAACAACTATTAAACTCCCTGATAGTTTGCAAGCACAGCTTCCCGACAATCACTTTTTGTGATATTTTAAATAAACACTATTATGCTGACCAGGTTTTGCCATCTTGGTAGATTTTTTTAAAAACTTTATTGTTCCCTTCGTACCAGAGCAGTAGAGGGTGGATATCATCAGAATCAGGTTACAAAATATTTGCTAAAGATCCTTCTTGTTGATAGGCCACATAGTGGACTATACTACAGATGGTGCACTTACCTTCCTACTGGAGTAATGTGCATGCTTGCCGAGCTGTTTATTCGTGCATCGAGGAACATGGAGTCCGTTACCTTCCCAACATTCATACAGGCGTCATCCAGCAGAGAAATGATTCCCCGGTGCTGCTGTTCCACCAAGTCACAATGATCTGGTTATCAAAGTAGTCTATCTACAGTCAGATTGGAAAAAGAGATTAATGCAGTAACAAACAGAACATACATTGTATTGGAGGTGGAATAAAGACATTAAACATTTTACTTATATGGGACATATTTGTTTTTTCTAAAGAACATAATGTAAGTATTTAATTGCACGAGTGGAAGCTGCCATAGAGGCATGCTTAATTTGAGACATTCTTCTTATTGAGCAATATGATCACTTGCATTACTATTGATTTGCAGAATGTTATTTACATCAGTTAAGGAAGGAAACCAACAGCTCCCACCCATGTATTAGGGTAAATATGGGAAGAAGATGTGCACAGCTGCATGAGAGGAACCAGGCAGTGGCATAACTAGGAATCACTGGGCTCCCCCAGCAAAACTATGATGGGGCCCCTATCCATGCTTCATCCACAGCGGTTGCTTCCCTGTTAGTTACACCCCTGGAACCAGGAAGCAGAAAAAGGGGTAAGAGGAGTCAGAACAGTAATTAAGTTTAGCAAACTCAAACATGACCTATAATGAAAAATCTGTCAGTTCTGAATGGATTGGCGAATAGCTGTGTATGGCATGAAATCTGCCAATCCCCTGGCCAAAACCCAAGCTTAAAGCCACAGAATCAACTGGCTGTGACCCAAATTTTTCAATGCATATGAATCCCCTTTCCTATGGAAATCCTGTAATGTGCCATGCATAGCCATCATGGAAGCCATCTTTAGGAGCTTATCTAAGGGGCATATTTAAAGCTTCGTTAAGTTTTACTTGTTTACCGCCGTCTATTTATAAAGCGGCGGTATGTGTTTCGCAGTGCTAGTATCGGCTGTTTTACTTTGAAGTGGCGAAAACAGCCGATACTAGCCCTCCCCGCGGCGGGGATGGCAGACAACCCGCGGCGGGGCACGCCCACAACCCCCCGCGCGGCGGAGACCGCCGCTTTCCAGCAGCCCCTCCCAACCCCTTCCCCGCTCGCGGCAATCTCGGAACGGGAGGCTAGGAGGGGCTGCCGGGAAGGGGCCGCAACAGGTGGTCGCGACCACCCCTGCTCACCCCCTCCCCAGCAACCCCTCCAAGCCTCCCGCCCCGGCCGCTCCCGGGAGGAGAAGGAGGAGCCCTGGGAGGGGTGGAGGCTCCCTCCAGCGGGGCCCTGAGAAGGCCTTTTGGGGCTTAAGAGGTCCCGCAGCTTGAACCGGGACCCCCCTCCCCGGCCCTCTCAGGGCCTTTGCAGTCACTTACAAGTGCCTTTGGCGGGGTCACCCCCAGTGTGCGGCTCTTAAAAGAGCCCTTGGGCGGCGTCTTTCTTTCTTCCATCCCGGCGACACCAGCTCCGCCGAGGCCGCAACCCCCGAGAGGTACCCCTGCGGGGTCGGGGGCAGGGTGGGCGTATGCCCCGCCCCCTTAGCAGAGGCTTTGGGAAGGGATTTTAAGTCACTTCTCGGCGATACTGTACTTAGCGCATTCGCTAAGTGCAGTATCGCCGCGAAGGGACTTAAAATTACCGCAACAACATCGCGGGCCGCGATACATATTGCGGCAATAGCGCTCGCCATTTAAATACGCCGATAGCGCTATTTTCGCGGCCGCGATGTGCAGCGGTAATATTTTTGCGCTAATAACGATTTTTTTATAAATATGCCCCTAATTAGCTTGACTGGGCTGTAACCAATCAAATGTCGTAGAACACTGCAGTAGACCAGTAACTGCTTTGCTGCACAGCTAAACGTTTGTACTGCTTATAACACAAGCTCAATATGGAACCCCTATCAACCAAATTCCATATAAAATCCATCGTTACTCACATGATTCCATGGAATTCCCTCCCTCTGTATTCTTCTTGTTCTTGAGTTAGCACGAGTTGGATGAAAAGCTGCTGGTTTTCTCATTGCAGTAATTAATGCAAAACTGCTCAAAGCTGGAAAATATGAAAAATATAAAAAATCAGCAGTTGGACAGTCAAACCGCCCTTGTTTTATTTACATACACTGCACTGCCTATCAAAGACAAGACGCCAGTGGTGAAAAACTAACGCACTCATGAAACTGAAAGGTAAACCCTTTTGCTTGACAAATTAAATAACAGTGCTATAAACTCTAATAAATACCCCCAGTGGGGTAATTGCAATGCATCAGTCTTTGCACACTGGTTGCCAACTGGGCATTCAGGTCTTTAGTTAATGTATAAACAGGTAAGGAAACATCAGGGCCAGGCCTTACTAACGTTTTGGGATCCGTTCGCTCTTTGTGATCCGCCATTTTATTTAAAATGGAAGTAGCCCCATTGTGTACGCTGTGATCTTTTCGGTTTTAACACTGCATGCAAAGGCAAGTCCACTGAAAAAAAATTCCAAAATGTAAATTACCCCCCAAACTATATATTCACAACCCCAAGACGCTCCTGAACTTGCATACCTGACCCTATGCTGCCTCTGCTGCTGACACGCCGCTCCCCCTTCCTGGTGACTGTAAGTGACTGTCGGCGCAGAAGTCCCTGCTCGTGTTTTTGCTAAAAACAGGAGCAGGGGGCGGCACCTAGACGGCGAGGGATCCACGTCAGGTAAGAAAGTTCACGAGCGTTTTTGGAAGATGTGTAGATCGCAAAAGTGGGGTTTGGGGGTGGGGAGATATCCATTTTAGAACAAAGGTTTTTTTTGAGTGAACTTGCCCTTTAATACAAGTCTTGGAATCTCATAGAAAAGTACATAGAAGCAGTACAATCAATATTAACACTTTTTTATCCATAATCCCCTGCGAAATGCAAGCACATTAAAAGTGGACACAAGCGGAAGGCAAAGGCGCAGAATGTTTTAACATGTGCTCAAGAAGGCCCTCGGGTTCTGCAAGGGCTGATGTTCCTGATATGGAACCTATAACCTTACTGTAGCACAGTATACCTTACCTGTTGTTATCAAAGATTTCAAAGGCCATATATATCTAGCACACCAATCACTGTATTCTTTCCATGGTGAGCTGCGTCTTGTTTTTTTACGTCAATGACATCATTAATGCGATTCACAATCCAGCAAAGAGACGTTCGTAGATGGCCTGAGAGAAGAATCATTATATGGTCATATAAAGATAGATATAGACCGTAACCAATTGTCAAGATTAAATATGTTTTATTCTTACCTTGGCAATGCATCTCTGCCATAAACGGCCTCCTTCTCCGTTTGCTGCTTGTCTATAACATCCCTGCCCGTGGCGACCGTTCGGAAGAGAAGGGCCTTTTCCACATCCTCAATCGGGTGCTCAGTATTTCCTCCACTACTGACACCATTTTAACATTCTCTATAGTGGGACGTCTCCATCCCAGCAAATTTGATATTCCCCTAAAAGTTAAAGTGAGTCCCAATCACGGAGTAAATCCTTTACTTCCTATAACCGCCGATCGTTCTTACTCACCAGTGTGCAGAATTGCAGCCAGAATTTTGAAAACATTTGAATCTCCTCTGGTTTGAATCCAATCACTTTCATGGCCTCGGAAACCTCTTTAAATTCACTCGCATCATTGTTGGAAGACTGGGGTGCAAACAGATTTTAGAAGAAAAAAGGTGAAACGACCAATCAAACAAGGAAAACGATAACTAATAATAGAGATGGGGCAAAACTGGAGGTAGGAAAGAGTTGTAACTAATTACTCAGAATAGGGTGAGCTGTGTTACAGATCGATATGTTAAGCAAGTCCAAGCACCAGCCTGTGACTGCTACTAGGGCATTTCACAAGGCCAGAGATGTCTCCACCGGATGTAGGCTTCCCGTTAACTAAAAAGAAGACCGTAATGTCACATGGTTGCCATGTGCTTTATGTGAGGGCTGCAACAAAGAATAAAGTCCACGTGTGTATTGGGTTCCATAAGATTTGATACACTGTACAGCTCTAAATCCATTCTCACCTTCACCTGGGTGATAGACGTGTGTAGGAGTAGATTTGGTGTCTTTCTGTAGGTGGAGGGAACGAAGGGTCGTTTCAGGAGCACCTAGATCAGCTGAAAAAATCCTTTTATTAATCCAATGAACTGCCATCCCACAGATCCATTAAATGTATTTAAAACAACGCAGCACTACATGGCACTGTAGAGCATTGTACAACTACATAGCACCATATACTACCATCACTATAGCTACTAGGTCAGGACTATCACAGATAGAATATTCCAACATTATATACTATTGTCTCCAGCAAATTCTGTGTGTACACCCAAATTTTTTGGTTCTGATGCTAAGGTGGGTACACGCTGTACCAATCTGCAAGTACACACAAGTCACGATTGTCCCTCCCTATATAAAGTATATGTAAAGTATAGAGAGAACTTAGTGACCGCCATACTCCCTATTAAAGTATATAAAGTATGGGAGAACGTTAGTGACCACCATACTCCCTTAAGTATATAAAGTATGAGAGAACTTAGTGACCGCCATACTCCCTATATAAAGTATATATAAAGAATAGGGAGAACGTTAGTGACCACCATACTCCCTATAATAAGTATATATAAAAGTATAGGGAGAACGTTAGTGACCGCCAAACTCCCTATATAAAGTATATATAAAGCATAGGGAGAATGTTAGTGACAGCCATACTCCCTATATAAAGTAATATAAAGTATAGGGAGAACGTTAGTGACTGCCATACTCCCTATATAAAGTATATAAAGTTAGAGGAACGTTAGGCCACCATACTCCTATATAAAGTATTATAAAGTATAGAGAACGTTAGTGACCGCCATACTCCCTATATAAAGTATATATAAGTATAGGGAGAACGTTAGTGACAGCCATACTCCCTATATAAAGTATATATAAGTATAGGGAGAATGTTGTGACCCGCCATACTCCCTATATAAAGTAATATATAATATATGGAGAACTTAGTAGCCAGCCATACTCCCTATATAAAGTATATAAAGTATAGGGAGAACGTTAGTGACCGCCATACTCCCTATATAAAGTATATAAAGTATAGGAGAACGTTATGACCGCCATAGTCCCTATATATATATATAAAGAATAGAGAAACGTTAGTGACAGCCATACTCCTATATAAAGTATATATAAAAGATAGAGAGAAACGTTAGTGACCGCCATACTCCCTATATAAAGTATATAAAGTATAGGGAGAACGTTAGTGACCGCCATACTCCCTATATAAGTAATATGTAAAGTATAGAGAGAACGTTAAGTGACCACCAATACCCCTATATAAAGTATATATAAAGTATAGAGAGAACGTTAGTGACCGCCATACTCCCTATATAAAGTATATATAAAGTATAGGGAAACGTTAGTGACTGCCATACTCCCTATATAATATATTAAAGTAAGGGAGACGTTAGTGACCACCTACTCCCTATATAAAGATTATATAAGAGAATAGAGAGAACGTTAGTGACGCGCCATACTCCCTATATAAAGTATATATAAAGTATAAGGGAGAGACGTTAGTGACCGCCATACTCCCTATCTATAAGTATATATAAAGTATAGGGAGAATGTTAGTGACGACCGCCATACTCCCTATATAAAGTATATATAAAGTATGGGAGAACGTTTAGTGACCGCCATACTCCCTATATAAATTAATAAAAGTATAGGGAAACGTTGGACTGGCCATCACTCCTATATAAAGTATATATAAAGTATAGGGAGAACGTTAGTGACCCGCCATACTCCCTATATAAGTATATATAAGTATAGAGAGAACGTTAGTGACAGCCATACTCCCTATATAAAGTATATATAAGAATAGAGAGAACGTTAGTGACCGCCATACTCCCTATATAAAGTAATATAAAGTATAGGGAGAACGTTAGTGACCGCCATACTCCTATATAAAGTATATGTAAAGTAATAGAGAGAACGTTAGTGACCGCCATACTCCCTATTAAAGTATATATAAAGTATAAGAGTACGTTAGTGGACCGCCATACTCCCTATATAAAGTATATATAAGTATAGGGAGAACGTTAGTGACTGCCATACTCCCTATATAAAGTATATATAAAGTATAGGGAGAACGTAGTGACCACCCATACTCCCTATATAAAGTTATATAAAGATAGAGAGAACGTTAGTGACCGCCATACTCCCTATATAAAGTATATATAAAGTATAGATAGAACGTTAGTGACCGCCATACTCCCTATATAAAGTATATATAAATATAGAGAGAACGTTTAGTGACCGCCATACTCCATATAAAGTATATATAAAGTATAGAGAGAACGTTAGTGACCGCCATACTCCCTATATAAAGTATATAAAAGTATGAAGAACGTTAGTGACAGCCATACTCCCTATATAAGTATATATAAAGTATAGGGAGAACGTTAGTGACCGCCACAACTCCCTATATAACGTATATATAAGTATAGAGAAAGTTAGTGACCGCCATACTCCCTATATAAAGTATATATAAAGTATAGGAGAACGTTTGTGACTGCCATACTCCTATATAAATAGAGAGAACGTTAGTGACCCGCCATTCTCCCTATATACAGTATATATAAAGTATTGAGAGAACGTTAGTGACCGCCATACTCCCTATTATAAGTATATAGAGAGACGTTAGTGACGCCATACTCCCTATATAAAGTATAATATAAAGAATAGAGAGAACGTTAGTGACCGCCATATCCCCATATAAAGTATATATAAGTATAGGGAGAACTTAGTGACAAGCCATACTCCTCTATATACAGTATATATAAAGTATAGAGAGAACGTTAGTGACCCGCCATACCCTATATAAAGTATATATAAAGTATAGAGAGAACGTTAGTGACCGCCATACCCCTATATAAAGTATATATAAGTAATAGAGAACTTTTCTCGCCATACTCCTATATAAAGTATATATAAAGTATAGAGAGAACGTTAGTGCCCGCCATACTCCCTATATAAAGTATATATAAAGAATAGAGAAACGTTAGTGACCGCCATACTCCCTAAATAAAGTATATATAAAGTATAGAGAGAACGTTAGTGACCGCCATACTCCCTATATAAGATAATAAAAAAAAAATTATATATAGTGGATGAATGAATATTACAGATATACCATGACCTGGATGAATGAATAATACAGATATACCATGACCTGGATGAATGAATATTACAGATATACCATGACCTGGATGAATGAATATTACAGATATACCATGACCTGGATGAATGAATATTACAGATATACCATGACCTGGATGAACGTGATACAAAAGACACAGTAGCGAAGAGCTTCCAAAAAAAGTCCCCCTTATATGGCACAATCACATTAAAACAAAAATAGAAATGATTTACATGCAATGCTATAATACCAATTAAATACTATGAGGGAGATTCAGTAAAAGTTCTTAACGTTAAAAATGGTGCTAATTTTGCCCCAACCAATCAGATATTTTTTAACATTTGAAAGCGAACATCAGATTGGTTGGGGCAAAATTAGCACCATTTTTAACGATAAGAACTTTTATTGAATAACCCTGTAAGATGACACCCACTCCCACATAAGAAACTACCCCTAACCAGGCGTCCCTGATAAAAACTAGGGGCACATAAAAGATAATGGAGGACCAATCATTTTCACATAGGTAACTCAAAATCAATGGAGAGTAATATCATACAGTTGCATGTCTGTAGTAGAGCGAGGAATGGGGGATTTATAGGATTTCCTACTGTAAGACATTTTGATAACTAGTAGGGCTCTCCATCAATTTTGAGTTACACCGAAACAGATCGCTCATAGGAACACTGTTTAGCTTTAACACTAAAGCGACTGGGATTCATCTTCAATCCTAAGGTGTCCACAATGTCCATACAAGAAATAGCAGGTTGGTTAAAGGACAGGCTCCACCCTGTGGTTGTTGAAAGGTTTTTTTATCAGCACAAACAAAACAAAGCAAAAGTAACAAAACCATGGCTCGCCTAAGCCTCCAGGTCTCACTGTGTTCACCGATAGGGGTTGCACAGTAAATTATTTTATAACAATTCACAGATTGCAGTTCAGCAGAGCTCTGTTCCCTGTCAGCACTGGGAACTGACCAACCCTAACCCTACAGCACTAACTAATTAAGCAGCACAACTGTTCAGTACCTGCCCAGGTGGAAACCTAAACAGAAATCTACCGGCCAGGGAACTCACCCAACACTTTCCCTAGCCAGGCTCCAGGACCCCAAACCAATCTATCTATCTATCTATCATCTATCTATCTAATACAAGGATTGTGGAAGCACTCCAATTGGGCTAATTTACAACTACATTTAGTGGAAGTGCTACTGATCTGGTCAAACATTTATACAAACATAGAAAAGATAATCAATGCACATTCCTAGGCCCCATACAATATCATATTATCTGCACACTGGCATACATTATAAACAAAGGGGTTTTAGTATACATTACTGTGATCACATGAATGAAAAGCCTTCCAACCACGTCAAGGTAACCCCAGTCTGGAAGGTCCTAAGGTCTAACCTTTTCAATTTCTTTTACTTCAATTACGATTAGCAAACTTTTGCATTTCTCATTCTTACACACTGGATCCATATAACAGGCTCTCTCCCTTCCCCCTCAGCAACTTGGCTTCTTAAAATGAGGGAAGAGGCCATCCAGTGCTTTATATTAAAGGCATAGGACCTCCTATTAAAGGGGCGTGTTGGGGGTGCTATTACCACTGGATTAAGCCCTGGGTTGATGGCCTCTTCCCTCATTTTAAAAAGTGCTGAGGGGGAAGGGAGAGAGCCTGTTATATTGATCCAGTGTATAAGAATGAGAAATGCAAAAGTTTGCTAATCGTAATTGAAGTAAAAAAGGTTAGAATATTAAGGTTCTTTTCCTGGAACCTTAATATACAGTGTAGGTGTTACATAAATATCACAGATATACCATGACCTGGATGAATGAATATTACAGATATACCATGACCTGGATGGATGAATATTACAGATATACCATGACCTGGATGAATGAATATTACAGATATACCATGACCTGGATGAATGAATATTACAGATATACCATGACCTGGATGGATGAATATTACAGATATACCATGACCTGGATGGATGAATATTACAGATATACCGTGACCTGGATGAATGAATATTACAGATATACCGTGACCTGGATGAATGAATATTACAGATATACCAATAACCACCAATAACCACCAAGATAGATAGTCACAGCTCGCCAATAACCACCAATTACCATCACAATACCATATAGTCACAGCTCTCCAATAACCACCAATTACCATCACATCACAGCTCTCCAATAACCACCAATAACCATCACAATACCATATAGTCACAGCTCTCCAATAACCACCAATTACCATCACAATACCATATAGTCACAGCTCTCCAATAACCACCAATTACCATCACAATACCATATAGTCACAGCTCTCCAATAACCACTAATTACCATCACAATACCATATAGTCACAGCTCTCCAATAACCACCAATTACCATCACAATACCATATAGTCACAGCTCTCCAATAACCACCAATTACCATCACAATACCATATAGTCACAGCTCTCCAATAACCACCATCTTTTCTTGTTATTACGTTATTATGCTGTCATTTGGTTGGGGGGGTATTTGGCACTACAGGCTGTCTCCCAATACCAAGTAAAAACCTTCTCTATTATCAATTTGGACCCTGTATCTATTTATACTGTGCCTTCTAAACAGGTTTTCCCAGACATAAAGCTTATTAGAGGGGAAAGTAATCCTAATATAGGTCAACAGGCAATAATTAAACGGGGCAAACTCCTTATGGTCTACCGATCCTAATCCTTGTTAAAATTGCCTCCCATACACACTTGAGGATAATTTCAATTTATTATCTGAGGAAGCAATTTGGACAGATTTGTTGGATGTCGTTCCTCATAAGAAAAAGGCACAGAGCAAGGTTCAAATCTTCTCAACTCAAGTCTTGTTTCCCAGAGCCGGATTACTGGCACAAAACAAACGTGTTCAGCTGCCTAGGCCTCCAGATGGGCTTGGGGGCAATTCCAGGGTGAGACCACGCAATGTTTGGGTGTTCGAGCGTTTGAACAGCGCGCAACTGTAATCACAAAATGTGATGGGGAGACTATTGGGTAATTTCCACTTTCCATGCAGTCCGCCATTATACTTTGTGCATTGTAGCTAACCCCTCCCCACTTTGGTCCATGTCCAACTGCCATGTTCTTTTTAGAGGGAAGGAGTGGGGGGGGGGGAGAGACTTTCCCTGGCAGCCCTTCCAAAACAAACCATCCTGTTCACCCCACGTGTGCCATCCGCCATAAGCATTAACAAAGTTATTTGCTTATGCAACACGTGTATTCTGGCCTATATGCCAAGTCATCATTTGTTTGTGTGTCTGTTCGCCAGACTTTTTTAGTGAACCATGATGTCGTTTTTATTTTGATACCTCTGCACCTCATTGGGCTGCAACACGTGGACAGCGGCTATATATTCCCCTTAAAACGCCCATTATGTCACCATTTCCTACTCTGATCTTACGGCTTCATGTTGCCGCACTACTCCATACGTAGGGTCACAGGCTGGCATACCACCATATTAGATGTTCGTTCGGTGCAACGTCTATCGCTTTAAACATCTAACTCCCATGCTACTACTCGCGTCCTGCTGCCTGTGTTGCTTTTGATCTTTTCACTGATGGTACACCCTGCAGGACCTCTATTATTGATTCAAACTGATCCAATCATTCCCAGATAAGGGCACAGCACTCAAGATACTGGTTGCTTTGCAACCCAGGATGTGGGGAGGTATACACAACAGGCAGTTCTTAAAACAGGTGGATGCCAGAGCAGGCTCAGTTCATATGAAAGCATTAGATGTGTAACTTCATATTCATTTATATGATAGACTTTGTGTATTGACAATGTTGTTAGGGATCAATGGTGATGAAGCGATCCCTTCATATCAAATTGCATCAAAATCCATCCAACTTGGTTAGGTGTACCCCATGGCAAAAGGCGAGGAGCTACAGGAACAGGCCGGCAATGGAACGCAGCTGAAAGAGTTTCAATGATTGCTAAGGGGAATACATCACCTGATTGCCTAACTGCAGGTCATCACTGGTCCACTTCCACAAACGGTCAGCTCTCCTCCATAATCACGATAAACTGCTCGCTCGCTGCTAGACAGTGTGTGGCTGTACGTAATATTCTGGACCAATTAACAATCCTACCTTCTGGGAATCGCGACTGACATCTTAAAAATGACTGATTTTTATTCTGGTGCCTGTGAAACTAGGCTGTGCTCAAAGTGGGGGTAACATAGCAAGGGGATAAGTCCCCACGATCTGCCACCCAGTCCTTTCACTAGCATACACCAGCTGTTATGCAATTCGCTAGGATATGGAGAGGCAGAGGAGAGGGGTTGCGTGTCAGGGCCATCGGCCATTAAACCTTGCGGGGGACCTGTGCCTTTGTAGTTTGCTTACTTGTTTACTCAGGGTTAATGAGCTACTATCCTCTTCACTATTACACCCTAGGTTGGGGCCATCATGTCCCTTTTAAACACAAACACATTTAAAGCGGCCATGGCGCTGGGTCAGTATTTTCATACGACAGCATGTAATGAAGCTGCATTGGTTTAACATACCCAAACATGAATGATACAACTCTTAAGCTTACCTGCGAATGTCATTTCATATGTGTCGGCAGTCCTGTCCTCCCTTTAGTCATTTATGGAGCAAGCGTGAGTATGCAGCTTGGAGATATAAAGGGCTGGTACAGTAATAATGTGTGGCATTAATGAAGGCAACCAGCCGCCACCGTCCAGATGGGAACCGTGTCTTGGCGGATGAAACAGTTCCCTTACTCCACTCCAGCGTGGTGACCTAGCCAGCACTTGGTAGATTCCACATATGGCTTTGCGGAGGAGTCCCCCTGGAGGGGGCCTGGTGACCTTGAAATCTAGGTCTGCGCTTGGATCAGGAATCCACACACCATGGTGTACTTTACCAGACTCTCCTGCAGAGTGGTGGTCAGTGTATTGGCCACCAATGGCTAATTGCGCCATGTTACAGGGACCAGTGTACGCATTCTTCATATCTAATGTGTATTGCCACTCCTGTCAATATCCATCGGATACTTGGTCTCTCCCATGGTAGATTCGAGCTATCCAAGCCCTCCAGTATGTGTTCCCAATTGAGGTTTGGGACCCTCCTGTAGGAGAACGACCGTGTTAGTTTGTCTCACGCCTTTATATTCCGATGTCCCACTCACGGTTCTTGTAGCGCTTACAATGATGGTTTCACAGTGTCCGCCCTCACGCCATTTGATATATTGTCGCGCTGCAATCCTAACGCTTAATACTATCTATACGACTTCACCACGACTTCCTAGTTCTGTCTGGTTAATCATAAGTTCCATCTGGGTAAGTCTATGGGGACCTGTTAATGTAATTTTCAGACTTCTATATGTCATGCATTGCGCAGCTTTCATTACTTTACTCAAATCCCTGCCCCAATGTATTACAATCCTTGTGCATTTGATCTGTTTTACCTTAGGCTAAATTAATAACACATCACACAACTATAATATCTGCGTAATCAGTATGTCATGGAAGCAGTATTGGTATGTATGATTTCTTAAGTGTGCATCCAGCGCTTACAATACATCAGCCTCCCCGACGAGCTACATTGCTTATTTCCACTACTTCGTACGATTGGCATCTGTGAAGAGTTGTGCTGGACTACAAACAGACAATATTTTTGTCCTGAGCGATCCTGACACAGATATACGTGAGTGGTCATTAGAATCCTTTCCGTTTGTACGGCGTATTTAATTACACATGCTGTGATATTGGACGATATTTCAGTAGGTGTTTGGAGGGACTTGACCCGTGACCTACAGACGCAACCCAATGTTATTGACAATTTAGTTCGCAAAAACAGTCGGTCCTGACTATTGGGAATATTGGTAAATCACAGGACAGTTATGTTAAACAGGCTGCAGGAGATCGGTTTTGATTGGTCCACGCACTGCCGATATACAGTTTATATTTAGAGACAGAAATAGGGAGAGAGAGACACAGAGAAAGAGAATACTGAGAGACACACGGGAGATAACACGAGAGGAACACGACATAGAGGAGCGACAGAGAGGGACTCGACCACGAGAGAGGGCATTAGACACAGCGAGGAGAAAGGGAGATCGCTCTATCATCACGAAATTCATTGTGTCACACTGAGATCGCATGTAAACATGATCTAATCAAATTTGTAGATTAAAAGAAATGTGTCTATATGTAATATTACCACTGTGGATTGGAACCAGATTTTGAGAGCTTGGTTTAAAACAACACCAGTGTGCTGGCCAAGCCCCTCATTTTCTAGACACATGTGTTTCCCTTCATCACTTGTGATAATCATCTGCTATATAAGGAATATTTCTGCAAATGTGAATCATTCCTTATGCAATGATTGAAGCCGGAGGTTACAGGGCCATGTCCACCCCCAAACTATAATCCCCCCAACTAATGGCCCCATCATGTAGTGTAGTTTAATCCTTAACCTCACATCCCAGCTCCATATGGTTCTCCTGTCGATTCCCCCCCCCCCCAACGTCTGCCCCCCAGGAGGACCGGAATGCAGTGTAACTGCGATATGACTATTGATATGGTATATTGTATTGTATTGGCAATACGCAGTCAGAAATGTGATCCAATGCAATAACAACATCCAAACTCATAAGGCATTATGCGGAAGTAATCAACAAGGATTGTTCAGATAATGGGACCTGATCACTGGGGTGCCATGTCAGTGCAATAGTCATTATATTTAGTCAGGATAATAGTCAGGCAGATCATTATCTCTACATGTTAGCACAGGTTTTTACGTTCAACGATTATTACAGTTTAGATGCTGGGAGGCCAGTGGTACCTAGCGAACGGGTTTTTGGTTGATTTCTGCCAACTTCATGTATGCTTTAAGACCTATTTATTTTAAAATGTTGACACTGTGTTAATTTGCATTGCAAATGAATGCAGTATGGACTACTTCCGCACGTGTAAAGCAAACATTACGAGAAGAAGGTTACAAGTGAAAGTAACACTGTTTGTGATATAAAGACTCTTTAATGTTAGAATTGGACTCCTGGTGATGATTCTAGGAGCTAACACCTTGCAGAAACCAGGAGCTCACCGTTGAGAACCAGGAGCTAACACTTGTAGAACAAGGTACTAACACCTTGGTAGAACAGGAGCTTAATGCCTTGCACGAACAGAGCTAACACCTTGCAAACCCAGTTAGCTAACACCTTGTAGAACCAAGGAGCAACACCTTGTAGAACCAGGATACACACCTGTAGAACCAGAGTTAATGCTCTGCAGAACCAGGAAGCTAACAACCTGTAGAACCAGAGCTAACACCACTTGCAGATACCAGAGCTACAACTTGTAGACCGCGAGCTAATGCCTTGCAGAACCAGAGATCTAACACCTTGCAGAACCAGGAGCTAACACCTTGCGACCCGAGCTAGGGACCTGTAGAAACCAGGAGAGCTAACACCTTGAAGAACCAGAAGCTAACTCCTTGCAACCAAAGAAGCTAACGCCTTGAAGAACCCACGAACAATGCCTTGGCAGAACCATAAGTCCATCCTTGAAGAACCAGAAGCCATGCCTGAGAACCAGAAGCTAAAAACTTGAAGAACAGGAGCGTAACTGATGCAACCTGTAATGACCATCTCACGTCCCAGAATTCACAAGCTTAAACAATACTATTAATGACACAAGGCAGTAGATTCCAGTCAATAATAGAGTTTTACATACCTTTAAATAAAACGCACAAGTTTTGACAAAAATGTGAAGGAGGGAAACCTTTTAACACTGAGCGATAACTGTATTAGTTTTGTGCAAGCTAGTACAAGGGCCCTGATCAGTCATCTATTTCCCCTTTTAGGAGCTGCAGAAAAATAAAAAACACAGCAAGTGTCTGATTGATTCCTAATACACAAGGAGAACAAGAGATTGTCAAGGCAAACCTACATTTTAAAGCACAAGTACATACATTCTTTTTTCACTCACTTAATCTCTCCTCCGTCCCCTTATAGTAAGGTGTCCCACCACTGGATTCAGTCAGATCTCAGTCCACGTGTCCGATTACATGTTTTGATTGTGGATATTAACAAAACATGGAGCTGGATTGTCCTCCAGTTAATATCTGTACAACGAAACACGAAATGGGTGGAAATCAGCAGTTTCCTGAACACACTGAGATTTGGGAATCGTGTCAGATAAAATCAATTTGCAAAAAATGCATACCCCCCACCATCCACCTTCAGATAGGGACACTATAGAAATACACTGCACAGAGCTGGGCTAAGATCAGGTCACTCATTATCCACCCCCCGCAGCTCTGTACTATATTATTTCTATAGCGTACTATTAAGGGTATCTCCACTCGTATTCCAAGATTGGGAATCCATTCTATTGAAGAACGGGAGGTAAAGAGCTGTGCCTTACCTTCCGTTCTTCATAGAACAAACAGGAGCCAGGAAGAAAGTAAGAAACTTACCCCTCGCTCGTCCCTGGCGGCTTAGTCTGACAGGTCCCGACAGACCTTGTCTTCTAATCGCATAATCGCACATGCGCATAGAAGACAAGGTCCTTGGACCAATCAGACTACACGCGGGGAGCGAGCGAGCGGGTAAGTTTCTTACCTTCTCTCCTGGCTCCTGTTTGTTCTATGAGAACGGAAGGTAAGGCACAGCTCTTACCTCCCGTTCTTTAAGAAGGATTCCCAAATCTTGAAAATACGTAGTGGAGATACCCTTTAAAGTTGTGATATTGAGAAATACATTACCAGAGCTGTGCTAAGATCAGGTTCACTTCATTATCCTCCCCCTGCAGCTCTGTACTAGTTATTTCATAAGTGTAACTATTAAGTTGTAAAATTGAGAAACATTTACACAGAGACTGGTCTAAGATCGGTTCACTTCATTATCCTCCCCCTGCAGCTGCTGTACTATGTTATTCTATAAGTGTAACTTTAAAGTTGTGATATTGAGAAATACTAAACAGACGCTGGCTAAGATCAGGTTCACTTCATTATCTCCCTCTATAGTTCTGTACTATGTTATTTTTCTATAAGTGTAACTATTAAGTTGTGATATTGAGAAATACATCTACACAGAGCTGTGCTAGATCAGGTTCACTTCATTATCCCCCCCCACCCCTCAGCTCTGTACTATGTTATTTCTAAGTGTAACATTAAGTTGTGATATTGAGAAATACATTACACAGAGCTGTGCTAAGATCATATTCACTTCATTATCCTCCCCCTGCATCTGTACATGTTATTTCTATAAGTGTAACTATTAAAGTAGTGATACTTGAGAATGCATTGCACAAGCTTGCTAAGATCAGGTCACTTCTTATCCTCCCCTGCAGCTCTGTTACTATGTTATTTCTATAAGTGTAACTATAAAGTGTGATATTGAGAAAACATTGCCAGAGCTGGGAAGATAGGTTCATTTCATTATCCTCCCCCTGCAGCTCTGTACTATGTTATTTCTATAAGTGTAACTATTAAAGGGAAGGTATACTATAAAGGATATAAATGGATAGACCGTCCCACAATACAGGATATAGCGTCTAATAAACTATAAAAGTTTTAACTTGCAGCATTTAGGATTTTTTCATTTAAACACTCAAATACAGAAAAACATTTTTTTTTGCAAAATGATTAAAAACTTATCTTGGTAGGACACTTGCCCCCAGCAAAACTATGATGGGCCCCTATCAGTGCTTTATCTACAGTGGTTTTCTATCAAAGAAAAATTAGGGAGATGGGACCCCCATGGCTCCTGGGCCCCCCTGCGGAGCTCCCCTGCTTCATGGTAGTTACACCCCTGAACGTATGGCTTTGTTATTGATCTGTCCTTTAACTGGTCCATAATGGAAATAGGAAGGGTAATGGATTGATTGGAATGTTTAATGTGAATGGAAATTGCAGCTGTTTGCTAAAGGGGAGAGCGTGGAAGGAGGAGTCAAGGAGCTTCTGAATCTGTGTCAAGTCTGTGCAGTGCAGAATAATCAGTGTGGAACCTACACAGAGCCAGAGAACAGAGCGAGCCCAGGAGCTGCAATAAACAGGACGGGACCAGTGCAATGTGGGGAAAAAATCCATCAGAAGCTGAGGTCTTGGCTCACACTGTGGGTACCTGATTGGGAGATTTACAACCATCCAGAACCGCCCCATGACATCCCACTGGGAATATCAAGCCCACTCCTCTTATCACTGACCTGGGTCACTGTCATTTCACCGCCTGAACCAACTGGCACCATTCCGGATCAGAACCAGCGTTCACATTAGAACCAAAGCCGGTCCAGCCAGCAGTGGACGTGCGGTGCTAAATGTCATGATCCAACGAAGAAGATCGGAAACCAGATCAGAACCTACGGAAGTCCATCGCTTATTAACCGTAATCCAGGTAAGACCACTTTCATTTTCAATGCTGAGAAACCGAAGCAGCTGGTGGTTCTGCCTATAAACCCAACCATCACAATATTAAGACCAATGCAGCACCTTGGACAGAACGTCCAACCATCTCATGGTATTGACTGTAGAAAGAGGGGAGGGTGGATTGAGGGTTATCAGCGGAGACTGCTCAGATACATTTTTATTGATGGGGTTTAGGGTAAGCCTTTCACATGCAATGCAACCCCTGGGCCTACAACCCCTCCCTCGAGTGATTGCATTGTAATAAGGTTTGTACAATGAGAAAGGACAATGGGATCTCCTCTTGTAATGAGCAGTAATGAGCTGTGTCCTTGCTGCGGTGACTCGGCCTTGAAGATAAAATCCATATATTTCCCATTATGACGGCATGGTTATCACGTCACTTAAAGCAATCGTGTTGTGCAAACCCCAAGGAATTGTGTGTTGTGTGTTACAGATTTAAGACAATTCTCCTGTTTAACTCCTGTCTATATTTAGCATATGAATGTTGTTAGTCTATAAATTAGTCTCCAATTGATGCATTAGTGTTGGATTGTCGGGTTTTATAAGGAGACGCTGTCCACATTGCTAAGAAAATAGATAAAGCAATAAACTTGAAACAGGCCTAACCTGCCATTTCAGCTGTTATGATGTACAAAGCTTAATTTATTTCAACAAGCGATGGAGACACTGGTGCAATATCCCTGCAGTAAATACAATTAGCAGATTTCTACTACGTACTTTATTAGATAGATCTTTTTCCCTGGTCATGGAGACTGAGGGCCCAGTGCAGTTTTTTAGTCCATCGAAAAGGTTTCCCAACCAGTACTCGCCATTGAAGATTAATAACCTTATTACATCATTTTCGCCGTTAATGAGGTCACTCATTCTTTCCCTAAATCCAGTAAGAAACTGCCCAAATGTAAACAATTGTACTATGACTAGGCAGACATCTCTAGACTAAAAAACATATGGCTGCCCTTTATTTATAAATGCAACTACATATCAGCGAATCATGGCAAAGGACCCAGGTGCTCTTCCCTATATGATGGACTCTATTCAAGAGATTCGTATTGTTTTTTTTTTCCAGTTATGTTTACAAAGTAACCGAATTTGACTAAACTAAATATAAAGATTGTTATGAATATTTATTGCCTGTCTAGTATAAGAATAATGACCGTCTTCCCTTTTGTTCTTATCCAGGTTTAATCAATATTTCCAAGACCTGAAAGCCAGCCAGCTGCTCCAGAGTTTTCCCAAAGCTGCTCATGTTCTCAGATTTGAACGTGAAATCGGATCATGCTGCAGTCATGGGACTGTCCTGTCATTGTCTCCTAGCTATCGCAAGGCAGGCTTGTTCGAGGGAGTTCCTCAAGTTGTTGGCCATTATACAGCTGTTCCAGAATAGCAAGAATGGAAAGTCTCTGAAGAGACATGCATTTATCTCGGTTTTTGCCCTGAAAAGGCTTGTTGCCGCCTCTTCCAAAAAGAGGCAATCTAAGAAAAGTCACACCCATCAGTGGTTACCAGAACAATTCCCCTTACCTTAATAGTGAGAACCTGAAGAAGTCCCTCTCATGTGCCCAACCTCTCTAGTCTTGCTCAGGAGGCAAAGGACTCGCTGACCAAAAGGCGTCGGATCCTTCTTTCCCCAAGGCACCTGAACAGCAGACGCAAACATCTCCGAAACGCGTAGTGGTCCAAGCCTCCCACCAGTGAGCTGTTGCGATGTCTTGGAGAATTTCTCTGTCGAAGATGTTACAACTAAGCTCTTTCGTCACAGAGCCGTGTTGTGGCTCCGAAGTGTAGACGGTTCTTCTTCCTCCAGATGGCAAGATCAAGGATTTATCACCCAGCTAATGTTGTTTTCCTCTACATGTTATGCCGAGATGTCATCTCGTCAGAGCTGAATACAGAGCAGAATTACAGGCAGCATTGTTAACCTGCGTTTATCTGTCCTATCCTACATGGGCAATGAGATCTCTTACCATTGAAGCCCTTTTTGGTGGAGAGTCCAGGAGGAATCTTTGGGACCGTTGTCTCTCCATTATTACACTGATGAGTGCCAAATGCTAAGAATCAATGCTGACCCTCAATATTTTACTAGATTTTTGCTGACCTTAAGCGCGAAGGGAGCAGGAAGACAAAAATAAACTTTGTAGGGCTAGATCGTGAATGGGACTAGGAGTATATTAGACTGGAGAAGACACTGCACTGTGGCCGAAATGGATCAACTGCTCAACTAGATCTTTTGAGGAACACAGTGGAGAGTTTTCCCTTGCAATTAAATACCAGGAAGATGTTATTTATTTACATGCTTTGCACAGTGCAGGCAAAAGCGTGTTATTCACTCGTGCTGTGCAGGACTATGAGAAGTTGCTAGAGGCAGGATTCTAGAAGCATTGTTTTTTCCCCTCAGTCTTACATTAGGTAATACTACCAGGTTATCAGAAATGGTTACAGTCAAAATAACAAGCAGCGACAGGGACCCAGTCCCTCAGCTATCATTTTAAAGGGCATGTCCACCCTTAAACACAGAACTGCTATCTGCTCACAACCCCAAATGTTATTTTACCAGTTTTATACATGCATTTAATGATAAATTCTGTCTTCCCGGTAAAGGTGTCTGACTCCTCCCATCATCTCACTGAGGTTTTTATAAGCTTGAGCATGTGCAGGGGAGGCAGCAGGTGAACTACAGCCTTGATATATTGCATGGAGGGAGGGACAAGCCTACTCTGTCATTACTTATCCTTAAATTATGGTTAGTAATTCAGGTAATAAAGAGAAAAAGTATCAGATGGGGGGCAGTAACCAACACTATTTTTATTTTAAGGTTGGACATGCCCGTTAAGTATCTTGGCACTGTAATGTTTACAGTAAGAGAAATGGGGGATGGGATATGCTATGAAACAAAACACTGGAATCCCAAAACATCTTGGATGAAAACTATGATTATTGTTAAGGTTGGGTACATTCCAGTTGCCCATCGACCTTTCAAATGTAGGCACAATTTTCCGATCGCTATACACCTGTAGGGGCAGATTTACAAGCCTGTAAAACTGGGTTTGTACAAACTGCATTATACATTCCTTTAGGGTAGCTTATGGCTGCTTTGTTTTTTACCACAGCGCCGTGGTCATTACAAGCCACTATAGGGCATTACTTCGGCACGGTAGTAAAAATACCAGTATGGGTACTTTGTAACACATTATAAGGGGCAGTATTTATCAACTGAAATATCCCTAGTTACTGCTAAGCCCCATATACGGCATTGATATTTCGACCAATTTGTGAAATGTGATTGAATCGGCAAGAATCTCAATGGTAATTATCCATTTTACACTGAAATCTACGAAGATGATTGTTTCTTCCAAGCAAATTTTGGATTGGCTGAAAAGATCAAAAATAGGATTGTAAAAAAATCTGCCCATGTATGCCTGACTCATGGCTCTCATTGGCTACTTTTTCATACAGTCTAATTATTGCTCCATCTACTGCTGGCCATACACTATTGATTCAACGTTTGTGTCAGATCAATGTCTCCATTGATGTAAGGTGGGCTAAAAGCTGTTTATCTGCCTGTCTGTACCACCGTATTGCTGACCATACACCCTAGTAGATATTGGATAGATTCAGGTTCAATCATGGCTTCTACCAAATGTCTACAGAAAAACTGAAAACGGGGAGTGGTTTACTTTGATGCACACAGTGTGTGGCCAGCTTAAAAGGCTTAAATGTCCACCCTTAAAACAAAACTGTTGCAGGCATCTTCTGTTTTACCAGTTTATTACATGGATTTGTAACCAGATATTTAATAAGTTATATTCCTTCCTGGCAAAGGTACTGCTCCTCCCTCTGCTCAATGAGCTTTTTATAAGCTTGAGCATGGTGCAAAGGAGGCAGTAGGTGAAACATCACTCACTTATTGGTTGTGAGGACTGCATGGAGGGAGGGCCGACTTACTTTGATAGAATGGGGAAAATATTATCCTTAATATCTGGTTAGTAATGAAAGTAATAAAATGCTAAATATATCTGTTCGGGGCAGGTAACTGGTAATTTACCAAGGTGGACATGCCCTTTAAGTCAAAGTCTTTAGGAACTTGTCTATTGATCTCCATTGAGACTTGTAGCTAACAAGAATAGGGGGAGGAATAGGATGTGATGCCAGCTGTAAACAGCCCCCCCCCCCCCTGCCCCACACCTTATTTAACCAATTCCCTTA
The DNA here is from genome assembly GCA_019447015.1 of Hymenochirus boettgeri. NCBI lineage: Eukaryota > Metazoa > Chordata > Amphibia > Anura > Pipidae > Hymenochirus > Hymenochirus boettgeri. The sequence goes on along the minus strand of CM033476.1, from coordinate 78,754,334 downwards.
TTCGATTGTTCCCTCGCTCTGAGTAGGAGCTGTTTATGTACTTGGTCACCAAGGGTTAACAGTGCATATCCCTTAAATGTGAATTAACAAAGTGTTTAAAGGGGAAGTTACATTTTGTAAATGTAAAAAAAATCAGCCAAGCTGTTAATCAAAGAAAAGTGGCAATTGGTTTTTAATGATTATTATAATTATCCTGTTTTTATTTTTAGAGACCAGTTCTTGTCAGATATAACAAGCGGTGACAACCGACAGCCAGAATATTATGGTGTGTTCAATTGTAAGAAAACACGTAAAACCAGTTGCACATGCTCATTAAACTGGACTAATTTGTCATTAAGAAGCCAAAACTTCTCCTTTAAGAACTTGGGCCCTTTGCTAATGGCAACCGTTTGAACTCAGCGGGACTAGCAAGCATTATGGGAGAAGTAGATACCTCGCTCATAGGAAACATGGCGTCTTAAACTAGGTACAGACACACAGATGTATAGGCGGATAAAGATCCTGACCGAAGCCCATACATAAATGAATTGTGCCCAAAACGTCCATTTGATGTGGGTGTGTCTGTACCTAGATCAAGGTTCTAATCTGTCCTGCTGTAAAATCTTTAAACTAAACGTGCCATTGGATCATTGGTTTATTTATTTATTATTTTGTTGCTTTGTTTACAAAAGTCATTAAAACTGATTAGCTGCCTGGAGGGATGCATAGGACAAGGGCCCAGCAGCTAAAAGGTTAAACCGAGGCATGCAATGGGGACATTCCCTTGTGTTTTATTACTTGTGCAGTATTAGAACAGTGACTGTGTTATTATTTCTTTGTATTTGTGTGTGACGCCATTGGAATGGATACCTGCCTGAAATGATTGGGGATACTAGATGCCAAATGTCCCAAATGAAGACTTTGCACCCATTGTTATTGTCTAGTGTTTCACATTAAGAAATGACACACCGACAAGGTAGAGAACGGAGTTGCCCTTTACCCCCCAATAACAGGCCTGGATCTACTAAATGATGACATGGGGGTATTTTACCATCCAAGTATAATTCAGACTGTATTAGGGGGACTTTAAATGGACAATAAAACTATTTAAGATTTATTCCCCCCAAAAATTATCTAATTTGACGGCACAAAATCGTGTTCTATTGCCTTAAGTCGTGTGCGTGGGAGCTGCCCTACTGATTATGCGGAGATATTCTATATTGTTCTCCGACGGAAGTCTGGGTGTCTAACAAACATTGCATTGTTTTGTAAGCCATTTTAGGAATGTCCACGAATGAACTGAGCAGTGAAGGGATGTTTAATCTAGGACACACTGCAAACTTCACTCCATTGGATCACTGAAATAATCGATTTTGTTACCCCGTCGGATTATTATAGAAACACAGAAGAAGGTACCAAAACAGAAAATCTAAGAGTTTGCAATATGGCAGCTCCACTTAATTCAGGGGGAGGGATCCAAAGGACCCCCTTGGCACATAAGCAGTTATAAAGGTAAATTCAAGTTAACCCCTCTGTGTGCCAGCACTGCATGTGAGAATGTTATAACCCAGGTAGTTTGGCTATAGCAACACAATATATACAAGGACACATTGAGGTACAAAGTGCTGGTGTATCAGTTTATATGTTGTGTAATGAATGCATGGAGTCAAATCCAGTCCCTGATTATCTATGCGCACCATCCTGTGTGTATACTGGAAGAATGAACCCTGTGTGGGTACCGGTCCGCCTCTAGAACCTTCCAGGTGTTGTACGAGAATATTTAACATATTCTCTTGTATGAGAGATTAGCCATTCTGTGTTGTTTTTACATCTGTGTTTTTATTTATTTTTTTTTTACCGTGAGATCAATTAAAGATGCTCTGTGTTAAACCGTCTCCATGGCTCTTTCTTCGTCTTTCATTTCCCATGTGATCATTGCTTTGATTGAACTACAGTTCCCAGCAGACTTTTAGGATGAGAGAAAGCGTTAAAACTACAGAATAAAATGGTTTTCTTGCTGAACCCATGGAAACTTCCGTCCTTCTCTTACATCATTCCTGCTGAAAAATCATTTTTAATTTGGGACATAATTGCCCAATCAGTAGGCTTCAAAAACCCAGCTCCCCATCATCATATGGACCGGAACGATAATATATGGGTACCATGGGATAAGACTGCAATCTCAAAATATTATTTACTTTAACAGTATCCTGTGTCCAATCAATGACTTATTAGTATTTAAAAGCATTTAAAGTAAAACCTGTGTGTACAAAGAGGTGCACTTAGTCCAATGGCTGAAAAGACTCCAGGGGAACCAGTCCCCATAATATAGTAGGTGCCTGGCACGTGCGTTAATTGGCAGGAATAGATCGAGCGTGAAACCGGAGCGATTTTTGCAAAGTGAGGCTGCGATTGGTTGATTTGGTTTCCACAGAATAGAGCAGGTCCGGCCATGCTGGTGACATGGACAGGGTGAGACACTGTGACTTTCAGTGGCCTCTTTTCACTGTCAAGTAAAAAGGGATAATACAGTAAATGTCAATCATTGCCATAAACAAACCAACAGTCTATTGTCATTGCCGCATGGCTACCTGTTCAATAAACGCTATGTATGGCTATATTGAAACCATACAGACCTGCATCATGCCTTTAAAGGAAATACGGACCAGTCTTTTAAATTTTAATTGGTTTAAAGGGAAGACGTGGTAACCCCCTACACATTGGCAATTTGTAGCACTTATTTCAAACCCATGTAATTCAGCAATATTTCCTATTATTCCATATAGGAATACTGCTTGTTACTGCATTATGTAAGATGTCTAATAGAATAAACCTGATATCAAAAGCCTTGGCCATGAAATAAACAAGCCCGGATGATGTGAAATTCCCATAAAGATCTGAATAAATCTTTATTATTTCTACAAACTCATACAGCAGGTCAAGTAGCTAAAGAGAAGTTACTCCTTTTGCACGACTGACTACTTTCTAGCTGTAACTGACAGTTTTAAGCTCCTCCCCTCTCATTACATAGTTCTCCAATGTCAGATGCAATGAATATAATGCAACTATTGGCTGCGATAAATTAGTCCGTACACTTTACTTCCCATTAGAAAATATGGGACTGTGTCCACAGCACTACACTCAAGGACCACCATTGACTTCCAGTTACAACAGGACTGAGTAGACTAATCCCCAAGACCGACAGAAGGGGCTAGATGTATTTGGACTGGTCGGTTGAACGCAACACATGGTCCATGTATATAGCAATCTCCTAGCTTTCCTGTACCAGATGTTACAGATTATCTATTTTCCTCCTCATCCTGACAAGTACAGAAACTCTTTTCCATTCATAGAATCCTTCCCCAGGATCTCACAGCAATGACTAATAGTTTTAAATTATAATGCAGGGCCTGGACTACACCTACAAAAACAAGGTTGTGGGTGTTAGCCAGGATAGTGTGACCAGTGTGTGTTTGTGTGTATGCCTGAGACAAGGAGAAAAGGACAAATATTGTAAGTCTAGGTACGAAGAACAAACTCCCAGTAGGCTGGTACAGACTAAACGAGAAATAACACAGGTAAGAGGAACTAAAATGTAAATAAACTTGAATGATTTTAGAATTTCTTTAATAGCAGATAGCTATTGGTACACAGGCAACATTCAGGAGATTCAATAAAAGTTCTTTGTTAAAAATGGGGCAAATTTTGCCCCAACCAATCAGAATCATTAACATTGAGATCTAAATCTGATTGGTTGGGGCAAAATTAGCACCATTTTTAACGATAAGAACTTTATTGAATAACCCCGATTGTGTCTTAATTCCATCAACCGCTTTAACAGTTTGACATAGTGATGAGATTATCATAGGATTTATGTAGTGTCTTTTATATTTTAGCATATAGTTCCCCTTTAGATCCTGAGTGTGGGACATACAGAACATTCTTTCCTTCCAGTCTTAATATGTAAATGTTTTCTTCATTCCCCTCTCTGATGTCTGCCGCAGTGGAAGCCAAGTGTGAGGAATCTGGGCTGACATCGGAATTCTGGGATTTCAGTGTTACAGAGGATATGAAATGAAGCGTTACACTTGGGGGAATTCTTCTAATTAAAACATGTAAAAATGCCTGGCTAAGGGAACCACAACGGAATGAAAGAAGCAAAGAAAATGATTAGGATTCCCCATCTTTCCTCTAATAAGTGTATTTACAGCAATAATCGTCTAGGTCAATCATATAGTAGAGACATCCGAGGAGAGACAGCTTAAGTCCAAGGGATACAGATTAAAGGAAGAGAAAGCTAAAGGCTGGAAATGTGAAATGTGAGAGGACACACTTGTGACACACGGATAACGTTCAGTCTTTCCCTTTCATTCTTCCTGCTGAGGGATTTTCCCCTACAGCTTGGAATTCCATTCACCGAGCTTAAAGGGAATTAACATTGGAACAGAAATGATCTACAGTGTAACAAGGAAAGTAAAATAATATTTCAGATTATTATTAAAGGGAACAAGGTTTCAGGTTGCTAAAATGGTATTCTCTTAATTGAATCAATGAAATATCTAGCTGCCGTATGGCCAACAGTACAAGGAGGTTTTATGAAAGGCCTCCACACAAGCAATGAATGACAGTTATGCCTGACCATCGTTTCATATATGGCTGCTCGGTTAACCCACCCAGCGAGACCTGACCATGCACGATATGATTTGTAACATAAGCCTGGTCTACTGGTTAATTTGGCCTGATGATTCTGAATGACAAATGTGCAGATCAGTAATAGACAATAATAATTTAAACCACCCGATTGTGGAACTCCGACCTTGCAATCTGCTCGTTTTTTCAATTGTTCAGGTCGACAAACAATCAACTAGCCACTTCAACTGAATTATCCCCGTGTTACCAGCCCTTATGTAATCATGTAACAAGCTTTAGAAGGGGAACTGTGGCCTGAAGTTGGGGTAAACAAAAGAATTCTGTGCGTGAGAATTGTGCTTGTGTGGCCTTTATATCTATCTAGGTACTTTCCGTCTTTCCCATCATTAAGTGTTAAGTTAGTATATCCTTTCCTGGGGACAGGGGAAGAAAAGAGGGTCAGGTGACTCGACCTACTGGAAGAAGGAAGCTTGAACATTCTCCACAATATATTTCTCACAGGCAGCAGTCGGAGGTGTGACTCAGGAAATCAGGCAGGCTTTTATTTAACCCTAGCTTGTTATGAAATATCAGTTACCCTTTGCAGTAATAATCACATCACCTCTTGAAATGATTGGCCAGAACTCAACTAGCTCCCCAACCAGGCTATCAAATGCGGTTGACCGTTTAAAGCCATGCACACAATAAGGTCTTTGTTGTCTTTGTATGGAAAACGACCAGCTGATCCTTCCCATTGGTCAACTAATGCCAGATACCTAAAGTCCAAACAGAATACATTATTTCCCTGGCTTTAACTCATTACTCACTACAGGGTATTCAATAAAAGTTCTTATTGGTAAAAATAGTGCTAATTTTGCCCCAACCAATCTGATGTTAGCTTTCAAATGTTAATAAGATCTGATTGGTTGGGGTAAAATTAGCACCATTTTTAATGATAAGAACTTTTATTGAATCTCCCTGTATGTTAATAAAGAAATGTTATCGGACTTAGGGGATTAAGTGTGTTGTTAGGGAATATCACAATTTGTGCTTGTAACACAGTTGTAACATACCATGGGGCATTGATGGTCATAATTTATATCTGCGTCAGCTGTTTTATTATATATTTATCTACAACTACGAATACATTGTATAATGGAGCTTAGCTATGTCATGAGCGCACAGCAGACACCAGGGGCCCCGTTTCAGTCAGTTCCGATAGGCTACAGTATAGCGTCTGTACAGGTGGCCATACTGTAATATGTGCAATTTAACCTTAAATGGAATAACCTCTGAATGACAGCAACAAAGCATACAATAAACTTGTTACGAGCAGTCACCAACATTTTTCGGTTTGGCGCCGATTCTAATTTTAGTGATACAATAAAGGTAAAAACAAACAAACTTTATAATTTAATCTTAAATGGTAAAACCCTGCAGTATAAATGTGCACCAGGTTCATTATTATTCATCTCGCCACAATATTCCATATATAGCCGTCTGGCATTCGTCTGATTTAAAGCGGATATATATGAATGCAGGAATACCAGGAACGCACAAGGAAAAACAATACATTCACCGAACTTCATTGTAGAGAATAAAGAGAAAATGGGAAAAAAGGGGCGAGCGATGTGTATAATTGAAACATGCGAGGATGAATGACTATGGAGAAATGAGACAGGAGAATAGAGGGAGGATGGAATCACGAGTGTGAGCAAAAGCTGAATGAGCCAAAACTGGACCAACATCATCTATCCTGTCTCCATGATATCTCCATAAAAACCCTACCCAATGCGCTGTCACATACACAAGTTTTATACAAGATGCTGAACTGTCCCTGAATCCCAGATCTCCGCCTTATCTTGGAGATGAGAACACTTGGATTATTGATGTGACCATAACGGCCCCCATTGCCTTGATCCAAAGGTTTACCTCTTATGCTCATCCATATATCAGATGTCTAAACACATGTGTCGTTCCGTCCCCACATCCATTGCACATTCTTACTTCCCCGGTTCCTAATCGACAATCTGTAATCAAATTATCTATATTTGTGTTTGCAGAGATCTCTGGTACAGAATACAATAATCCCTTACGGACTATGCAGCACCACAGAGTGACATCGTATTCCTTGTGCGATATCATTTCGAGCACATTAGACACTTCCCTACACTTAAAAGGGTTTGTCCACCCCCAAAAACATTTTTAATATGTGGCAGGAAATGGGCAAAAAACCTCGACCTCGCCAGGTTTATATATCTGAAAGCTCTCCCCAAATGTACTACCAGCGATCGTTCCCTCGCTGTCTGTCTTCCGTGACTTTTCCGTGCACGGAAGACAACCAGAAGGGGCTCGACAGTCATCCGCTCCGTGATTGTCTTAGCCAATCACAGGAGCAGATTCTGGCCAAGCCCCTTTTGCTTGCTACAGTAATGTGTTTATTATCACAACTACGGTAATGTGTTTATTATCACAACTACGGTATGTTTTATCACAACTACGTAATGGTTTATTATCACAACTACGGTAATGTGTTATTATCACAACTACGGTAATGTGTTTATTATCACAACTACGGTAATGTGTTTATTTCACAACTACGTAAATGTGTTTATTATCACAACTACGCTAATGTGTTTATTATCAACTACAGTAATGTGTTATATCACAACTACGGTAATGTGTTATTATCACAACTACAGTCATGTGTTTATTATCACAACTAGTCATGTGTTTATTATCACAACTACAGTCATGTGTTTATTATCACAACTACAGTCATGTGTTTATTACCACAACTACAGTAATGTGTTTATTACCATAACTACAGTAATGTGTTATCACCATAACTACAGTAAGTGTGTATTATCATAACTACAGTAATGTGTTTTTATCATAACTACAGTAATGTGTTTATTATCAAACTCATCGATAACTACAGTAATGTGTTTATTATCATAACTACAGTAATGTGTTTATTATAATAACTACAGTAATGTGTTATTATATAACTACAGTAATGTGTTTATTATAACTACAGTAGTGTTTATTATCAGAACTGCAGTAATGTGTTATTATAACTACAGTAATGTGTTATTATCAGAACTGCAGTAATGTTTTTAACTAAGTAAGTTTATTATCCGACTACAGTAATGTGCTTATTATCCTACAGTATGTGTTTATATCAGAAATGAGTAGTGTGTTTCTTTTAAGAACAATGGTAATGTGTATGTATTATAAGAAAAACAGATATTGTGTTATTAGAACTAAAGTGATGTGTGTTATTATCAAAGTACTGTAATTGTTTAGTATCAAAGCTACCTTAATGTGTTATTATCAGAGTACCGTAAGTGTTTAGTATCAAAGCTACCTTAATGTGTTTATTATCAGATCTACTGTAATGTGTTTATTATCAGAACTGCAGATCAAGTAGAGGGAAATCAATACATTCTGTGGAAGGTCACATTATTCAATTGAATTAGCCAAGAACATTGGCCTATGTATATCTTTTGTTAAGTTTACTTGTTCAGACAATCCTATCTGCATAAGCTTGAGCGATTTTAGTATGAAATGCAGAGGGACCGTCTGAATAAGATCTATGGCGTATGGTGGCGTAGTTCAATCGCAACTTCCTGATTGGCTGCAACAAAGGCTATTAATAGCATGCTTGCCATATAAAAATAAATGTTGGGAGGGTAAAAAACTTAATTAATCAGTCTGAGTCATTTAAACTTTATAATCTCCATATACCAGCCACATTAATTAATTAATGGATTCCATTAACAAAATCCTGTTTATCTTGTAATTCATGGACACCAAAGTGATACTGACTCACTAAAACAAATGAAAGATCTAGACAGTATTAAGACATGCAATTTTGCACGCAATAGGCAACAAACGATCGGCAGATGAACGGCCTTACCACATGATAACCATATGTACATGGCCATTCAGTCAGTCACTGTTGACCCGGCAAATAAACTTTCACAGCATCTCTTATGTTGGGAACTCACCACCAACTTCAAAGTGCCAGAACAATTTGTTCTCAATTTGTTCTCAATTTGAATCAACCAATCGGTAGTTGTCAGAGATAGAAATTAACCTGTGGATATTTTGGAGCAACCAACCACATGGATGGCAATGGGCTACCTAGATTTACCGACATGCCTGTTCTTTTTTCTATCCATTTTTAAAATATTGTCAGTTTATCTTCAGTATAACATTTCAACAAAGTCACAATCTATTCCAAAATATCTATATTGTGAGATTGTTTAACAAATTGGATTTGCTATGTAACTCAGTACTTTATAGACACTAAGTAGCGTAATTACAGGGGTCTGAGACCCCTTTTGTTGCCACCTTAAAAGTACAGAATTCCAACTGCGAAGGGGGCAAGAACCCCTCCATCTCTGGGCCCCACGGGGCAGTAGTTACGCCACTGTAGACACTTCACTGACACAGACTCCCTGTTGGATATAACTCTTATCGATGTCCCAGCCAACTCATTCTTTATAACTAATGTTCACCATATGCTGACTGTTTTGTCCCTGTCTGGAACATTGTGCGACATAAGAACATAATTGTTATCAAACACTGATTAACCCAGACAGTTGTCTGGATGTCACGGAACTGTTTGCAGGTAAGTGGGCGAAAGTTACATAACCTCTCTTCTTATTTTCTTACTAGGTCCTGTGCAATGACCCATGTCCAGCATCTCTATTACTTACATTATAAAGTGGAGTGCTAGTCATTACTTTATATTGCTTTCCAGGATCCATTGTATAAATGCCGGTCAGTTATAATAGGCCCGATCTTCAACTTTGTTGAATCTGTTTACCTATAACATACAATTAACCAAAAAAAAACCAAATACCAAATGAAAGTGAAAGCTTTGCAGGTTATATATTATAAACATACATGTCATATAATAATATTGATGATTATTATATCTTTTAAACAGTGCTTGGCTCTGTTATTAGTGTCACATTGCTCAATAAACACGTTTAGTATAGGAAAACAATGTACCGTACTCACAATTATGAAATATAAGAATGTCACAAGTTATCGCAACATTGGGTACTTGTATAAGAATAAATTCAGCTGTGGCCATACACTTTTATATGGTTCTGAAAGTCCTGGTGTCTTCTAATATCCTATAATTTACAACAGGGAATGAATTATTACTAAAAATCTGACACATCCAGGGGTACTATAAATACTCAATCACATAAACCTGCATACATTATAAACCAGCAAAAAAAGACCATCATAGGAATTGCATTGACCCTTTTTTTATCAAGATAAGGGGTGTGCTTAAGACAGCTGGCAAAAGGTGGCCACCTATTTTCACTTGACATAACTGAGGCAGTCGTGCTGTAGCTACAGTAGAGGGATTTTTAGACAGTCTTTAGAAACGTATGAAGATATATAAGGGATAATGCGCCCCTTACAGTATAATATAAGGTATTACGCCACCGAGGAGTTCCCTGACCATAAAGAAGCACAAGGCTGTAGTCCGAGGTGGCGTAATGTCTTTATATATAATGTGAAGGAGCGCATTATTTCTTATAATACATACGTTTAGATTCCTTCACCCCATTCACATTTTAAATTCTAGCCTTGTCTATTCCCACCTTAATTTAAACCCCAAGCTACCTTCTGTAACTTAAACCCAGTAGAAAGGAACATCCCAGCCCAGCATCTATGCGGTTAAACAAATCTTTGTGGCAGAGAGAGACATTGGTGTTGCAGTGACAGGAAGCAGCTCCAGCAGGTTCCGTTAGTGAAGTTAACACTGCAAAAAACGCTGAGTCATTGTCAGCATGAACACTGGATGGGCGGAGTAGTGGGATGTAAGAAATATAAGGAATGAGTCATTAGTGACATAGTGAGTGATTTTTATAAGGCTATAACACTGCAGCTCCCATTATAAATATCACACTTATGTATTATAAAGTAACCATTGTGATCTTCATATGGAGGCATGCTGAGTGGTACAGTAAGTGAAGTCTGTAATCAGACTACCTTGTGCTACTCCCTCCCATGACTGCGTACCTTGCGCACATGGCAGGAGAAGAGGGCCTTCATGAACTTGTCCTTCCTTTGTAGCTCATCACTGCGAACACAAAAAACCCAGAGTTCTGTGCACTCTCTTTTTTCTGTAATAATAACACGCAAAAAAATTTAGGAACCGTGTTCCTCATCTAGATTATGCTGAACAGTGAAAGAAAAAATGTACGGTTGTAAAAATATTGAAAAGGGTTGTAGTCAAGAAGGGTGAGGGTTAGGCCAGGTATAACCCGTAGTGTGTTTCAGTTTAAAATAATGGGAGATTTTACACATATTTGTTGTAGGTTTAATTCAGCTGAAAGTACAATCAGATTTTGGATTTTACTTACCCTGTCTATAGAAAAGCATTTAATCTTCAAATCCATCTAATCAATCTAAACCCAATGTTTCCAGTCCTAGTCTATTCCTTTTGCAGTCAAAAATGCGGGCCAATTGGTTGTCCAAATGCAGCAGGAAAGTTGGGAGTTTTTTTTTTTCTCTCTACCTGAGTGAATCAAACTGAGCATGTCCGAGCTCAACAATCTACTGGGGGGCAGTAACCCAGCACTTTCTTACTATTGTGTACATTTTTTGTTAGGAATTACTGAATTTTAATAATTTGTTTCTGGCCTATGAATCAGGTGTGAATGTATTTGAGGGTAGCATCATATTTTTCCTTCATACTCACAGACTCTATATAGCTTCTTCCCAACACCTCTGAAGACCCATATCAGATCTGTGTCTTTGAGGTCTCAAAAGCAGCGACCTTAGCTTTGACTTTAGGTATTTCTGAGGGAGGCAAGCTCTTAATTAACTGGAACGCTCTCCACCTGAAGAAACACACATGAATGAGGTTCTATCGTACTTTCCTTTTATTGCAGCAATTCTATTTTTATGTTAATTAGATTCAGCTCTGCACCTATTAAAAATCCTCTGCAGTGCCTCGGACTGGGTCGTAAGACTTAGTGGTTTGGGCCATTTGATCTGCTTTCCAAAGTCTCGACTGTTCTTTACTCCACTGAACCTGTGAATCACGTTACGGAGGTAAGACTTCACTTTGTAGCGCCTGTAACAGCCTAGGATTCGCCGAGCTGCCCGCATTCTTTTATATTTACGACGGGCCATGTCCTCTCCATAACTGAAATCGAAAATAAACACGCAATGTTAGCTATTGGAAACGAAGGCAAAATACGACATTACAGGAAAAAAAAAAACTTAAAATCTATTCGTCCCAGGGGTGAAAACCCTAAAGGTAAATAGAGATGGGGTCGGCTTTGGATAGGAAGTTGACACACTAATCTAATGCTCTAATTCTGAGGGCTAGGCCATGCTAGTGCATGAGAATCGCAGAGCAGTTCATGTGTCCATGTAGGTTGCCATATTACATACGCTGCAATCTATTTTATGCGATCACCATTTTTTTTTTGGCAGATCACATCCGATTGTGCAATATATCGCGTTGCCGTCCGGCACAGTTTGGCCGCAGCCTGAGGTAGCCAGTAATTGAATCCATAACTCGGACTCCTGGTTATAAAATGAAGATTTATCTATAAAAAGCTTTAAAATACAGACTAATGTAATATGGTAAAGCCGATAGAACACTGGTATCTGTCATAATGACATACGTGTATTTGCTCATGAGTTCCGACATTTATCCATTTAGATGCCAACTTTAAGCCCTCCAGATGTTTGAAAACTACAACTCCCAGCATTCCCTGTGGCAATACCGGAAGTTGTAGTTATCATACATCTGGAGGGCAGCAGGTTGGACATCCCTATTTTACTTCACCCTAACCCTACCAATGACGTCTTCCAATCACGTCCCACATAAGGGCAATAACCCCCAGTCTGAATGAAGGAGAACTAATTTCTGGATCAGCTTTCATTGATTCGGTGTAATACCCCGGTATTACAACTACCCAGTGAACCTGTCATTGCCACATCTGCTGGAAGAACGTTTTAGTTTTACTGCTGTCACTTTAAAAACCTGAAGGCAAACCTTTTTTTCTAAAAGGGATTCTCACATGTCCAGATATTTGGAACTAGCCAATCACCTGGCCTTATATTTTTGTTATTGGCCAAGGATCAGCCCAAGTGTGATAGGCCTTAGGTGATCTATTGGTGAACAATTTTACTGTAAAGCCCTTTAAATGTATTTATACCAACATATTGCTAATATACTCCACACAGTGAATGAAGGGTATATGCAAATATAAGCTGTGCTGTCATCTCCTCATGAAAATACGGTATATGCAAATATAAGCTGTGCTGTCAATCTCCTCATAGAAAAAGGAAATACGGTACATTGAAAATAATAAATGGCACCCACGTATATCAGATTTCAATTCCTGTTTCCCTTCACTGTGATGTAACTGTTAGCCTTGGGGAACAGTGAGCACATTCTGGAATTATCTTACGTTTTGGTTTTATATGAAATCCTATTGCGTATTATTGGACCAAGACTCTTCACCTGCCATCACACCCATATAATATGTAACATGATAACATTCCCTCCTCTCTAGTAATTACAGGCTACAGATAATTTGTAGGATATCCTGTGTAATTGTGATACTGTAAATAAACCTGCGCCCTCCTCCTTGTCTTTAGACCAACCTACATAAAGGGTATATATCCTACTAGATCATTATAACACTGAGATCACATTTTTTTGCTACCCTGGGAGTGTTAGAACTTTCTTTTTCTTTCTTGTTCTGTAAGTCTGTTGTATTCACATTAGATCAACTGGACTTGAAGACGTTTCGCTAGTCATCCGACTGGATCTCTCAATTCAGAATGACTTGTAACATCTTCAAGAACTAAACTTCAAGTCCAGTTGATCTAATTAAATACAACAGATATATCATGACCTGGATGAATGAATATTACAGATATATCATGACCTGGATGAATGAATATAACAGATATACCATGACCTGGATGGATGAATATTACAGATATACCGTGACCTGGATGAATGAATATTACAGATATACCATGACCTGGATAGATGAATATTACAGATATACCATGACCGAGGATGATGAATATTACAGATATACCGTGACCTGGTGAATGAATATTACAGATATACCGTGACCTGGATGAATGAATATTACAGATATACCGTGACCTGGATGAATGAATATTACAGATATACCGTGACCTGGATAAATGAATATTACAGATATACCGTGACCTGGATGGATGAATATTACAGATATACCATGACCTGGATGAATGAATATTACAGATATACCATGACCTGGATGGATGAATATTACAGATATACCATGACCTGGATGAATGAAATACAGATATACCATAACCGGATGAATGAATATTACAGATATACCATGACCTGGATGAACGAATATTACAGATATACCGTGACCTGGATGAATGAATATTACAGATATACCGTGACCTGGATGAATGAATATTACAGATATACCGTGACCTGGATGAATGAATATTACAGATATACCAATACCACCAATAACCACCAGATAGATAGTCACAGCTCTGCCAATACCACCAATTACCATCACAATACCATATAGTCACAGCTCTCCAATAACCACCAATTAACCATCACATCCAGCTCTCCATAACACCAATAACCATCACAATACCATATAGTCACAGCTCTCCAATAACCACCAATTACCATCACATACATATAGTCACAGCTCTCCAATAACCACCAATTACCATCACAATACCATATAGTCACAGCTCTCCAATAACACCAATAATCCACAATACCATATAGTCACAGCTCTCCAATACCACCAATTACCATCACATACCATAAGTCACAGCTCTCCAATAACCACCAATTACCATCACAATACCATATAGTCGCAGCTCTCCAATAACCACCAATTACCATCACAATACCATATAGTCACAGCTCTCCAATAACCACCAATTACCATCACAATACCATATAGTCACAGCTCTCCAATAACCACCAATTACCATCACAATACCATATAGTCACAGCTCTCCAATAACCACCAATTACCATCACAATACCATATAGTCACAGCTCTCCAATAACCACCAATAACCATCACAATACCATATAGTCACAGCTCTCCATAACCACCCAATTACCATCACAAACCATATAGTCACAGCTCTCCAATAACCACTAATTACCACACACCCATATAGTCACAGCTCTCCAATAACCACCAATTACCATCACAATACCATATAGTCACAGCTCTCCAATAACCACCAATAACCATCACAATACCATATAGACACCAGCTCCAATAACCACAATTACACATCACAGTACCATATAGTCACAGCTCTCCAATAACACCAATTACCATCACAGTACCATATAGTCACAGCTCTCCAATAACCACCAATTACCATCACAATACCATTAGTCACAGCTCTCAATAACCACCAATTACCATCACAATACCATATAGTCACAGCTCTCCAATACCACCAATTACCATCACAATACATATAGTCACAGCTCTCCAATAACCACCAATTACCATCACAGTACCATATAGTCACAGCTCTCCAATAACCACCAATTACCATCACAGTAACCATATAGTCCAGCTCTCCAATAACCACCAATTACATCACAATACTTATTACACAGCTCTCCAATACACCAATTACCATCACATCGCACCACGCTCTCCAATAACCACCAATTACCATCACAATACCATATAGTCACAGCTCTCCAATAACCACCAATTACCATCACACATACCATATAGTCAAACAGTCCCATAACCACCAATAAAAACCATGACCTGGATGAATATATACAGATATACCATGACCTAAATGAATAATATTCAGATATACCATGACCTGATGATTATATTACAGATATACCAATGACCTGGATGGATATTATTACAGATATACCATGACCTGGATGAATGAATATTACAGATATACCATACCTGGATGATGAATTTACGATATTACCATGACCTGGATGAATGAATAGTACAGATATACCATGACCTGGATAATGAATATTACAGATATCCATGACCTAATGCAAATATTTACAGATATACCATGACCTGGATGAATGATATTACATGATATACCATGACCTGGATGATGATATTACAATATACATCACCCGACTACATACCGGATGAATGAATATTACATATACCATGACCTGGAGGAATGAATATTACAGATATACGTGACTGGTGATGAATATTCAGATATACCGTGACCTGGATGGATGAATATTACAGATATGACCATGACCTGGATGAATGAATATTACCGATATACCATGACCTGGATGAATGAATATTACAGATATACCATGACCTGGATGAATGAATATTACACGATATACCTCATACCGATGATGAATTACAGATATACCATGACCTGGAGGAATGAATATTACGATATACGTGACCTGGATGAATGATCTTAACAGATATACCGTGACCTGGATGGATGAAGATATTACAGATATACCATGACCTGGATGAATGAATATTACAGATATACCATGACCTGGATGAATGAATATTACAGATATTCCTGAACCTGGATAATGAATTTACAGATATACCATGACCTGGATAATGATATTAGATATGCCATGACCTAGATGGATAACTAAAATATACCATGACCTGGATGATACATATAACAGATAGACCATGACCTGGTGATTGAATATTACAGATATACCTGACCCTGGAATAAATGAATATTACAGATATACCATGACCTGGATAAATGAATATTACAGATATACCATGACCGGATGATCCAATATAGCAAATATACCATGACCTGGATGAATTAATTATTACGATATACCCATGACCTGGATGAATGGATATTACAGATATACCATGATCTTGATATGAATATTACAGATATACCATGACCTGGATAATGATATTACAGATATACCATGACCTGGGTGAATGAATTTACAGATATACCAGACCTGGATGAATGAATTTACAGATTACCATGACCTGGATGAATGAATATTACAGATATACAGGATGACCTGGAGGAATGAATATTAACATTTTATACCGTGTGACCTGGATTAATGAATTTACAGATATACCATACCTGGATGAATGATATTACAGATATACCATGACCCTATGAATGAATATTACAGATAATACCATGACCTGGATGAATGAATATTACAGATATCCATGACCTGGATGAATGAATATTACAAATACATACCTGGATGAATGAGAACCTTCACAAGCATGTTATATAAAATACCTAAACAATACAGACATCCAAGAATTTAATGTATGTTATATATATGTTCAATGGGTAAAGTAACACTTTTCACTATTGGAGTGTACATTACATTACACCTCGGTATAGAATTGGTATCCCTGTATATTTTCAGAATATTGCTTTGGCATTCTGGGAGGGTGCGAGTCCTTCCTTTTAGAGGCTTTTAATCAACCCATTAACTTATCTCCATGCACATTGCATAGCACTGTTCAACCGCCCAGTACATGTCTTCATCTACAATGGACAAAAACTAGTTATGACACTGTACACACAAAGACAGTTGGCAGCTACGTGGAAAAAGTCAGCACCAACTTGAGGCTAGCTGGATCCCTTAGTCAGCAACTCTACAAAACAAAAAGCTGGTCTAAAATGTTGGATCTCTGGGTTCTCTGATATACCATGACCTGAATGGAAGTGACAGCGGAGTCTGAACTTTCCAAATGAATATCTGGGTATCTATAAGGGTTGAAAAATCTAAACTTTGCCAATTTTAATGTTGTAATGTTCATCTGAATTGGGTAAATCATTGCAATGTATTAAGACTGATCTATATACACAGGAATTCCTCCGTAAAACGGTTTACTTTTGCTGAAAATTAAACATGTTAAAAAGACAATTTAAAACTATACTAATGTATTTTTAATGTATGAAAATGATTGACACAAAAAGAAGAAATAGTGCGTAGTCTTCTCACAATTAGAATTTTTAGCTTAACTTGTCAGCAGTGTCACATTGTAAAGATTTATAGCTCTATATTTTATTAGATAGAAATATAGAAATCTGATACCGTTTCTTTTGGGGTTGGAAAGCAAAGAAACCACAGCGATAAAATGTATGAAAAATGAATATAGTTTACTTATCAAGTTACCGTGACAATAAAACAAACAAAGTTATTTCAACATAAAACATACACACTATATTACAATATATACATGACACATGATTACATGTAGACACATTGATACCACAGAATGTATACTTCAATGTTAGCCCTTGCTGTTGTCCTGGCCTGTATCCATCAGATTCCCACATGACATCTGGCATGGCTTCCACTGTCCAATCCGTCCTGTGTCCTCAGTCTCTCAGTAGTCCACTGGGCTTCTCCTAGTCCAAGAATACATCCCTTTCTCCTAGTCCAGAATACACCCCTTCTCCTAGTCCAAGAATACATCCCTTCTCCTATCAGATACATCCCTTCCCTAGTCCAAGAATGCATCCCTTCTCCTAGTCCAAATACATCCCTTCTCCTATATCAAAGAATCATCCCTTCTCCTAGTCCAAGAATGCATCCCTTCTCCTAGTCCAAGAATACATCCTTCTCCTAGTCAGAAACACCCCTTCTCCTAGTCCAAAGAATCCATCCCTTCTCCTATCCAAGAATGCATCCCTTCTCCTATCCAAGATACATTCCCTTCTCCTAGTCCAGAATACATCCCCTCTCCTAGTCCAAGAATGCACCCCTTCTCCTAGTCCAAGAATGCATCCCTTCCTCCCAGTCCAAGACTTCTCCCAGTCCAAGAATACACCCCTTCTCCTAGTCCCAGAATACATCCCTTCTCCTACCCACAGAATGCCATCCCTTCTCCTAGTCCAAGAAATACATCCTTCTCCTAGTCCAAGAATACAATCCTTCTCCTGTCCAAGCAATACATCCCTTCTCTAGTCCAAGAATACATCCCTTCTCCTAGTCCAAGAATGCATCCCTTCTCCTAGTCCAGAATACATCCCTTCTCCTAGTCAAAGAATACATCCCTCTCCTAGTCAAGAATGCATTCCTTCTCCTCGTCCAAGAATCACTTCCTTCTCCTAGTCCAAGAATGCAATCCATTCCTCCTAGTCCAAGAACATCCCTTCTCCTAGTCCAAGATACCTCCTCTTCTTCTCTAGTCCAGAATACATCCCTTCTCCTGTCCAGAATCCATCCCTTCTCCTAGTCCAAGATCCATCCCTTCTCCTAGTCCAAGATACATCCTTCTCCTTAGTCCAAGAATGCATCCCTTCTCCTAGCCAGACTAAATCCCTTCTCCTAGTCCAAAGAATACATCCCTTCTCCTAGTCCAATAATAACATCCCTTCCCTATCCAAGAATACATCCCTTCTCCTGTCCAAGAAATACAACCCCTTCTTTTGTCCAAGAATACATCCCTTCTCCTAGTCCAAGAATACACCCCCATCTCCTAGTCCAAGAATACATCCCTTTCTCCTAGTCCAAAAATACCCCCTTCTCCTAGTCCCAAGAATACATCCATCCTCCTAGTCAAGATACATACCTTCCCTTCTCCTATCCCCCTAGATACCACCCTTCTCCTAGTACAATGATACATCCCCTTCTCCTAGTCCAAGAATACATATCCCTTCTCCCTATTCCAAGATACATCCCTTCTCCTAGTCCAAGATACATCCATCTCCTAGTCCCAAGAATACATCCCTTCTCCTAGTCCAAGAATACTCCCTTCTCCTAGTCCAAGTATCCACAATCCCTTCTCCCTAGTCCCAAAATACATCCCTTTCCTCCTAGTCCAAGAATACATCCCCTTCTTCCTATCCCAAGTATACATCCCTTCTCCTAGTCCCAAGAATACATCCCTTCTCCTAGTCCAAGAATACATCCCTTCTCCTAGTCCAATATCATCCCTTCTCCTAGTCCAAGATGCTCCCTTCTCCTAGTCCCGAATACTCCCTTTTTTCCTAGTCCAATATGCTTTCCCCATTACTGCCTTTACCCCAGTTTTTATATCCAATTTACCATCTATTCCTCCCCCCAGTAAACATGGACGGCGCCTTCTTCTCTTCTCCTATTCCCCATAGAACACGACGTCTCTGTGGATACACAGTAATGCAAATGAAAACTGGCTAACCTTGTATTTGCCCAATCTAGAACCAGCATTAATTTACACCTGTTGTATGAACTAATTAATCATGGGAATGCAGTATCCTGCCTTCATAGATGTATTTTTTTTTAACCATGAT
This sequence comes from Hymenochirus boettgeri, assembly GCA_019447015.1. Taxonomy (NCBI): domain Eukaryota; kingdom Metazoa; phylum Chordata; class Amphibia; order Anura; family Pipidae; genus Hymenochirus; species Hymenochirus boettgeri. Next base: position 78,734,402 of record CM033476.1, on the reverse strand, counting down.
GACCAGGTTGCCTGTGAGAGAAATGGCCTCTATCCTCTTTTGTAATTGCCCACTATACATTGTAAATAGAACTCTGGCATATTAAATAGTATAAAACTTTACATTAATATGTGAAGTAGAGATGCACCAAAACTTCGCAACATCCCGTCCGCCCGTCCGCTCGAGTATCCTGCAAATTTTTCGAAAATCCGTGTAGCGGACCCAATTAAAATAAAATATCCTCCTGAAGTTTTGAGATTTAAGAACACTCTGAGAATCCTCGTATTTTCGTACAGTTTTTTCGAAATTACCAGAACAAGAACTGCGGTAGTCGAAGTAGTCGGAACGTGCCGGAAAAATCACGGGAAAAAAATCGCCCTTTCGCGCAACGGTAAGATAAATCCACGGCGGATCCGGTTGTTCAGATCCTGCAAACCCGGCAGCCATCCCCTAATGTACAGTCACTCTGATTTCTTTACAGACATTATCTCACAAAATGTGGTTATTTAATTTTATTATAACCTCCCGTTGCCTAGTCAACTTATAAGAACCCCTGGGAGAACTTGAAATTAGACATTAATGAAACTGGCAGTATGTTCCATGAGAATTGCCCAAGATCCCAACTGAATTTTTTGCGTACAAAGTTGAAATTCCGTGTCAAACTTCAACGTCAAAACCGAACTCATCAGGATTAATTCAATACAGATTCTATCGTTTTAAAAGGGTGCTAATTTTGGCCCCAACCAATCAGAATGTTAGCCTTTCAATGTTGAATAAGATCTGATTGGGTTGGGGGCAAAATTAGCACCAATTTTAAACGATAGAACTTTTTATTGAATCTCCGCTGTTTGACTTTTTCAATAAGAAATTTTCCGCACATTGACTTCCATTTTTTGACCTTGAATTTAAAATTCCAAACGCACGTTTCATTTTATAACCTATGTTCATCATAATTCCATAGTTTCGGCCGATCTTCGCGAATTTCTTAAAACCCCGCGAAACACCTCATAATCGTCAGGTTTTGTTTGAAACGAGCCTCCGCCGTGGTACAACTTCCTTTCGTTTTACAGTTTGTCAGTGGGTTTTTTAACCATTATTTTGCTATATAAATATTATATATACATTATTAAATCATAAATAACTGTCCAGGGAGATAAAAGTTTCTATCATTTAAATTGTGGCTAAATTTGTCCCCCAACCAATCACTATTATTAACATTTGAAAGCTAACATCTGATGGTGGGGCAATATTATGCACCATTTTTAAACGATAAAACTTGTTATTGAGAGTATAGTATTATCTAAAAAAAGTCCTTTAGGGCACGCGCCACAACTGACGCAAAACGCAGATCGCAACTCGCATGGATTTCATGTGCGTTTTTTGCGGGCTTGCGATTTTTTTTTCAATAATAATAGGAAAACCATGCGATTTAGGGCGATTAACTGCAGAACGCAAAACGCAACGCACCCCGTAAAACGGTTGCGGTTTTTTTTCTTTTGCCGCGTTTTCAACGTGATTTTTTAAAAATGCAAAGCGCAATCCGCAAGCGCCAAACGCAAAAAAAACGCAGCACTCTGTGTCCTAGCCCTAATAGTATTTTTAACAATTGAATTTTCCTTTGACATATTTCTAACGCATTGGTAAGGTCTTCCAATGAGTTTATTTGTTGACTGTGTCTACATTGCCATAACTAAATGAATAAGTGAAACTTAACCTTATGCCTTGAAGTTTTAATAGGGAAGTGGATTCATTATAATATACAATTAATACACTTGTTCTGCACTCATTTAAGCATAAATGCACAAAGCTGTTTGTTTCCAACCAAAGTTTTTTAAAAAAAAACAAAAAAACAATTAATATGTGATTATCATGAGATAAATAACCCATGTTATTTTGTAATTTCTTTTTTCCACAGAAGCAAATTTATTTGAAAGTCCCAGAGTATATCCGATGTGCAGGGCGAGAATTTTGCTATTTTCTATTCTACTATTACTACTGCTATATCTTCTCAATGTATCTGGAAATGACCAGGTGATCCCGTTTTTGAAACCAGCCTAGATTTGAGATAAATTGTGGGTTTTTGAAATTTCGTGGATTGGGCATCAAGCTTTTGGGTAGTAAAGAGGACGTGCCCATTCAGGCACACTTGCAAGCCAATCTCCTTTGGGCATGTCCCACTGGAGCGCATAACATAGTAAATATGTTATAATAGTATATTTAGTATAGTAATTTGAGGTTGAATAAAGAAATGTCCATCCAGCCCCCCCATCTAGCATATCCTCATCTTCCTGCCTACACTGTTGATCCAGGGAAGCAAAAATCACCTACCAAATTTTATGAGGGGGAAAAAGTGGCAATTAGGAAATTTCCCTGGATCAACTCTACTTTACTGTATCAAACCGTAACTTGGTACATTCCTTGCTTTTTGCTAGAACTCATCGCACCTTTCTATTTAAAAACTACCATGAAACTGCCATAACAACGTCCGCACTGGAAGAGCATTTCCATAGCTTTACTGTCTCTCACCAGTGACAACCCTTTCCCCAACTCTAACTTTTATGTATCAAACCATGTTAACTTGGTTACATTCCTTGTTTGCACGAACTCATCCAACTTTTTATGGAGATACTGACCAAGAAACCTCATAAACAACGTCCACGTGGAAGACGTTTTCCAAGCTTTACCTTTTCACAGTGAACAAAACAAACCCTTTCACCCCAACGTCTTCTTTATTATCATACCATGTAACCTTGTTAAACATTCCTTTGTTGTTTCAAGAAACTCCATCCAGCCTTTTTTATTACTAAACTGACCAACTGAACCTCCATAACAACGTCCACTGGAGACAGTATCGCATAGCTTTTTAAAACCCGTTCTCACCAGTGACAAAAACCTTTTCCCAACTATTCTCCAGAAACAAGCATAATTTTTTAAAGCAGGAATAAGGAGTAAGATTAAATGACAAATACGTTGGTAAAATACAGTAAGCACCAGTTACAGAAATATTATTTAAATAGTGGATTCCCTAACTAGGAATCACAATCTTTTAAATTATTTTTTAATTTTTCATCTGTAACAATTTCATGGATAAATATTACAGATATACCGTGACCTGGATGAATGAATATTACAGATAAACCATGACCTGGATGGATGAATATTACAGATATACCGTGACCTGGATGGATGAATATTACAGATATACCATGACCTGGATAAATGAATATTACAGATATACAGTGACCTGGATGAATCAATATTACAGATATACCGTGACCTGGATGAATGAATATTACAGATATACCGTGACCTGGATGAATGAATATTACAGATATACCGTGACCTGGATGAATGAATATTACAGATATACCGTGACCTGGATGAATGACTATTACAGATATACCGTGACCTGGATGAATGAATATTACAGATATACCGTGACCTGGATGAATGAATATTATAGATATACCATGAACTGGATGGATGAATATTTCAGATATACCATGACCTGGATGAATGAATATTACAGATATACCATGACCTGGGTGAATGAATATTACAGATATACCGTTACCTGGATGGATGAATATTACAGATATACCATGACCTGGATGGATGAATATTACAGATATACCGTGACCTGGATGGATGAATATTACAGATATACCATGACCTGGATGGATAAATATTACAGATATACCATGACCTAGATGGATGAATATTACAGATATACCATGTCCTGGATGAATGAATATTACAGACATACTGTGACCTGGATGAATGAATATTACAGATGTACCATGACCTGGATGGATGAATATTACAGATATACCATGACCTGGATTACCATCACAATACCATATAGTCACAGCTCTCCAATAACCACCAATAACCATCACAATACCATATAGTCACAGCTCTCCAATAACCATCATATGGAGGGTGATTGTAATTTAAGAATTAAGGGACACTTATACTGGCCATACACTGATTAGACATTTAATAAATTTGATGTTCGAGTATCATTCCTGGCCTGGCCCATTCATTTTGCCATTAGAAGAATAATGGGTCATGTGGTTATTCTGATGTCACACAGACATCAGTAAATAGATGAGTCAGTAAATAAACAAACTCCATCTGCATGAACTAAATTGTGGTTAGTTGTGTGAACATCAAAAGAAAACAGAACCCGTCACACTAATAACAGATGATGAGATTTAATAAACAGAACGAGAACTGTGCGCTAAATACAGCCACATTATTATTAATAAATGGATTAGGGAACAGGTAAGCTGACATTCCAGATCCCCCACCGCCAACCCCCAGCTCACCTTCTGTAAAAACAATATAATTCTAATGAGCATTTCACTGCGCTTTTCTTCCAGAGTAAACAGCGTACGTGGTGTGCGGATGAAGACTTTGGTTTTCCCGTAGGCTGCGTCATGGTTAAGTTTACAGTCCTCTAGAAACCTCTGCACAGCCACTCGGTCTGAGGACAAACTGTGGTTAGGCCAGGTAACCGGGGATATCAATTTGTACCTGTTTAAAAACACACAAACAACAACATTCACTGCTTTAGAATTGTGGGGCATTTACATTAGACTAGGCTGTCCAGAGAATGCAATATATGCTTAAAATCAGGTGTGCTAAATATGACCATGTCTACATAACAAGCAGAAACACAGTGCAACAGGTGAATTTATTTCAAACCCCACATCAAATAATCACAACGTTTTGAGGGTCTAGGCCAGGGATAGGCAACCAGTAGATCTCCAGGTGTTTGAAAACTACAACTCCCAGCATTCTTCTTCAAGCACTCTGTAGCTAGGGAATTCTGGAAGTTGTAGTTTTCAAACATCTGGAGATCTACTGGTTGCCTATCCCTGGTCTAGGCACTCTTCATCAGGTGATCACCTGAGGGTCTAGCCCTCTTCATCAGGTATTTACCTGAGGGTCTAGGCACTCCATCAGGTGATCACCTGAGGGTCTAGGCCCTCTTTATCAGGTGATCACCTGAGGGTCTAGGCCCTCTTCATCAGGTGATCACCTGAAGGTCTAGGCACTCTTCATCAGGTGATCACCTGAAGGTCTAGGCACTCTTCATCAGGTGATCACCTGAGGGTCTAGGCCCTCTTTATCAGGTGATCACCTGAGGGTCTAGGCCCTCTTTATCAGGTGATCACGAACGCAGCCTTCGGTAACCCTCGAATTTGGTGATAACTCTCGACTTTAATGCTCCATAACCCTAGAACGCAGCCTTCGGTAACAAGTGGAGGCCTTATGGGTAAAGGCGTAGAGATTAATGAGGTGAGTCACCTTCATTATCTCTACGCCTTTACCCATAAGGCCTCCACGTTGCCACCTTCATTATCTCTACGTCCCTACCCATAACTCAGCTGTATTAGCTCTACCCATAAAGCTTCCACGGTGTCACCTGTATTAGCATTACCCATAAAGCTTCCATGGTGTCACCTGTATTAGCATTACCCATAAAGCTTCCACGGTGTCACCTGTATTAGCCTTGATACTTCATTCAGTTTTGTTCATTTATCTATCTATTTGCACAGACCAGTGATGTTTTATCCCACAGGATCTCGGTAATCCTGATATTATCAGAATCCCCAGCACATAAATTCCATTTCCCCTATTTTACTTGGCAAGTTATGTGTGTTCACAAGGGGACGGCAAAACCAAAACAGACATAAATCTGGCACAACAACCTGAGGTCTAAAAAGTCAAACTTTATTCATATAAAAAAAGACCCATCTAACCATAAATCACCATAAATATACATTTCTAAACCATCACAAACATATAAAACAAACATGACAATGGGTCAGGGCAGGCAGCAAACCAGCAGAGTTCAGGTACAGGCAATGGGTCAGGGCAGGCAGAAAACCAGCAGAGTTTAAGAACAGGCAATGGGTCAGGGCAGGCAGCAAACCAACAGAGTTCAGGTACACCCAATGGGTCAGGGCAGGCAGCAATCTGACAGAGTTCTGTTACATGCAATGGGTCAGGGCAGGCAGCAAACCAACAGAGTTCAGGTACAGGCAATGGGTCAGGGCAGGCAGCAAACCAGCAGAGTTCAGGAACAGGCAATGGGTCAGGGCAGGAACCAAACCAACAGCGTTCAGGTACAGGCAATGGGTCAGGGCAGGCAGCAAGCCAGCAGAGTTCAGGAACAGGCAATGGGTCAGGGCAGGAACCAAACCAACAGAGTTCAGGTACAGGCAATGGGTCAGGGCAGGCAGCAAACCAGCAGAGTTCAGGAACAGGCAATGGGTCAGGGCAGGAACCAACCCAACCAACAGAGTTCAGTGTTCAGCAATGGGTCCAGTGGCAGGCCATCAACCAGCAGAGTCTCCAGGAACAGGCAATGGGTCAGGGCAGGAACCAAACCAACAGAGTTCAGGTACACCCAATGGGTCAGGGCAGGCAGCAATCTGATAGAGTTCAGGTAAAGGCAATGGGTCAGGGCAGGCAGCAAATCGGCAGAGTTCAGGTACAAGCAATGGGTCAGGGCAGGCAACAAACCAACAGAGTTCAGGCACAGGCAATGGGTCAGGGCAGGCAGCAATCCGACAGAGTTCAGGTACAGGCAATGGGTCGGCAAGCAGCAAATCGGCAGAGTTCAGGTACAAGCAATGGGTCAGGGCAGGCAGAAAACCAGCAGAGTTCAGGAACAGGCAATGGGTCAGGGCAGGAACCAAACCAACAGAGTTCAGGTACAGGCAATGGGCCAGGGCAGGAACCAAACCAACAGAGTTCAGGTACAGGCAATGGGGTATCTGATTGGATGTGCTTATTATCAAGCCAAAGCTGTTAGGGGCCACAACTTGAAAGATAGCATTCGCCAGAGAAAAAAAGTTCTGATCCACCAAACTTAAAAAATTATGTTAACAAAATCTGTGGAACATTCAGTTATATACAGTTTATTCTCTTACAAAGACTTGGAAAGCACAAGCACATTGAACAGAACGTTACATTACGACTTCAGCCTCTAATCTCAAAATCTGTTTGTCATAGTAGGGACATTTGTTTGTGGGTAATTGAATTATTCCACGAGGGAGGAATAGTGCAAAAATAGCGGCATGCCAGTGAACCAGATCTTGGCGGGATCTTATTAGGGCGATACAAAGCTCGGTGCTGGTAAACTCAAAGATGCTGGACCAGGCGTGATGATCAGAGCAGCGGACCAATTTATGTTCTAGGATTCATCTGTGTCTATGGGCAGGACTTGTTAGGGGTTAAGGTAGGGTTAAGACCAAACAAACGGGGAGTTATTGAAAGACGAAACAAGCAGCAAATCAGAGGTACAGATTATAAAAGGATGGATGTATCCCCATACCAAATTAGGTTGTATATATACAAAAGGGACAATTTTGAGGATATTTTATAAGAATGGAACAGCAGTGACAACATCTTTAATAAGGTTGGAACAGAAAGGATATTGTAAGGATGATCAAAATTACTCCACAACCTGCAAACATTCATAAATACTGACCATCTGTGGATCGCTGAATCTTATTAATAATTAATTGAGTTATAAGAGTGACCAAACAACTAGAGATGAAAGCATAGCAAGCACTATGGGCTACTAGAGATGATAACTAGCAAGCTCTTTTGGCTTAACTAGAGATGATAACCATAGCAAGCTCGATTGGCCTACAGAGATGATAAACCATAGCAAGCTCTATGGATACTAGAGTTGATAACCATAGCAAGCTCTCTTGGCTACTAGAGTGGCTATAGAGAGATAACCATATTAGCAAGCACATTGGCTACTAGAGATGATAACCATAGCCAAGCTCTATGGCTACCCAGAAATGTGTGCAATAGCAGCTCTATGGCTATAGAGATGATAACCATAGCAAGCATATTGGCGAATAGAAGAGGATAACCATAGCAAGCTCGAATTGGCTCCCAGAAATGTTAACAATAGCAAGCTAATTGGCTACTAGAAGATGATAACCATAGTGCAAGCTTATTGGCTACTAGAGCTGATAACCATAGCAAGCACTATTGTACTAGAGATGATCACCATGCAAGAACTCTATGGCTATAGAGATGAAACCATAGCAAGCACTAGTGGCTACTAAGAGATGATAACCATAGGCAAAGCATATTGGCGACTAGAGATGATAACCATTAGCACGCTCTATTGCTACCCGAATGTTAACAATAGCAAGCTTATTGCATAGAGATGAACACCAAGAAAGCACTATTGGCTACTAGAGATGTAACCATAGCAGCTCTTTGGGCAACTAGGATTGATAACCATAGCAAGAACTATTGGACTACTAGAGATGATAAAACCACAGCAAGCCAACTTGTGGCTACCAGAAATGTAAACAATAGCAAGCTCTATGGCTAACAGGATTGATATACCATAGCAAGTTTACTAAAAACTAAGTTCTTGCTGATTCAGACAGTGTGTATTTTGCTCTTGTGTGCAACCACCGTCTCTCTCTCTCCACTTAAAAAAAACATTTGGCAATTGGAAATTGACAACCCTCGGGCAGAATTAACACCAGGGGACAACTTCTCTCTCTCCTGAAAACACAGGAAAAAAACACAAAAAGCCTTTCGCCCCCTACGTAAGGTCCTGACCTCATTCTGTTGGTTTATAGTCTGCGTGTTTGGAACTATTTCACTACTTGTTAACTGTTGCATGCACAAATATTTTACACAGGGCACCCCCACACTGACAAGGCAGGGACACCCCAATAGTAGTAACAGAATAATAGGCAGGCATCGTTTCTGTGATATATGACAACTGGTGATTGATAGGGTTTTCAATTCCCAGAAGGTCATTTGTCATTTCCACTTTGTCATTCCAGTCTGCCACCGATTCCATTAAACTATAGTAAAGGCAATATTACTGGTTCCAACCCTCCCAATAAAAATACAGGTTTTTTTTTTTTTTTTTTTTTCTAGGAATCATCAAATCTTCGGTCCCGCTGGCATTTCAGTGTAGCGGTTGAAATATTGGATGGTTTCTGTGCTGCCTACAGTTTTTGGTCCAATGGACAAAACGGAGATTGACGCGTCTAATACAACGCACAGATCGTGCGTTCCTTGTGTACGTCTGTCGTTTGGCCTACTTTGTCGCAACTGCAGCCCTTGTCCTGGCCAACCAAGCATTTAAATATACAGCTTGGGCAGTTGCTCTGATTCAGGTAAACTATAAAACCATGATATAAGCAGGGTCTTCCTCCTAAACCAGTTGATTTCTTGCACAGGTGTGAAGATATAAAATTTTGCAAAAGCTTAAATTTCATTTGAACCCTTGTATTAATATGTAAACAATCCCCAAAGTCCTTGTAGGAACAGCATGTTCTGTAGTCGTAACCATTTGGACGGTAGGAGTGGGTTTGCTCCACGATGGCCAAATCTGTACGTTGAACACCACAAACAGGACACACCCGTGGTTAAAACGCTTCTAATTTAGAGAAAAGTCAATTTGCAGGATAAATGTGGTCACACTTCTTCACAGTGTTACAGTGAAGGTGGGGTTGTATTAGTTAAATATGGAGGTATTTCAAGATGGTATTTGATTAAACCCCATACCAAAGTTCATGCCATGTGTCCTATCTATGACTCATATTACCACAAAGATAAGACGAAATGTTAGACTACATTTAGTTCCCTTTAAAAGTATTTTAGTATCAAAGATTCAAAATAAATATAGCTTTGCAGTATGTATGGTAAACCACCTTGCCTACACAGGCCAATCATGGCCAACATTGTGAAAGTATTACCTTTGCCAAGATTCTCGCCACTGGACAAGACTGAAAAAACTATCAAGGAGATCAATAAAAGTTCTTATGGTTAAAATGGGGCTAAATTACCCCCAAACAATCAAGGAGGTAGCTTTCAAATGTTAAATATATCTGATTGGTTGGGGCAAAAATTAGCCATTTTTAACCATAAGAACTTTTATTTGAATTTTCCCTCTATATAGGTTAGCTATATTAGCCTTCATGACAACTATTGAAACGTTTTTTTTTTTAAAATTGAGTGGCAATCTTACAGGACTTGGTGAAAGCAGCGTATACATATAACGGACATACAGAATAATTTTGTGTCCTGTCACAAGCGCCAGTTCACTGGGCACGTGACCTGACCAATAACGCTCTGTACGGACACTCCATATTCACTTCAATGCAAACATAAACAATATTGCCGCTGTGGCCTTATTTTTTCCTACTGAGGCCAGCCTGCCGTAGGTCCATTGTGCAGGAAGAAATCATAGGCAACGAAACCCCCCAAATGCTTAAACTCATACAATCCTACATAGCTTTTGGCGTGCCTTTTACAGGGTGAACTGTATTCACTCTTTGTACCCTCCCCTGTGAATCCGAGTAAAATGTTTCATAGGAAGACTCGCTTGGTTCTTTTGTGCAGCAATTGAGATATAGAAGATACAGCTAAGGTTATGAACTTTGTGCTGTGACAGCACAATAAAATCTCCGTATCTTTCCTCATCGACCATCAATCCTATTGATCCAGGATAAGGAAACCTTCAACCGCAGAATTTTATTAAATCATATACAATTTCTTCTAATTAAATGTGAGTTATTTAAGATAGGAAGAACAAAGTCTGAAGAAAGCCCATACATAATCCGATTTACTGAGCGATCTCGCGACATTAGACCAATCCTGCCAGAACCGCCTTTCCTTTTTCTATGCAACCGACATGTGATCGCAACATTCCCCATTCATTTTGCAGTCGCATAGAAGAACGGGGGAAGACGGTTCGGCCGGATCGGTCTGATATTGCAGGAGCACTCGGTAGAGTGAAGTAAATAGGATATCTGTATGTATGCAACCGTGACTTCCAGGACTCATGGAAGATTCTGGGCGAACAGTTCAACACGGGATGCAAGACAGTTTTAGTTTGCACAGCCATTCAAGGAAGACGTACGAATGACAGTTGATTTACGGGCATGTACGATTATCCTATTTCGATGAAGGAGACCACATTGGTCATGTACGATTATCATTTCAGATGAAGGGATGACCACATCATTGGTCATGTACGTTATCCTAATTCAGAGAAAGAGATGACCACCATTAGTAGTACGATTATCCAATCAGATGAAGGGATAAACCACCACTTGCGTCAATGTCGATTACCTATTCAGCATGAAGGGATGACCACCCATTGGTCAGTTACGATGTCCGATTCAGATGAGGATGACCCACCATTGGTCATGTTACGATTATCTTATTCAGATGATGGATGACCACATTGGTCAGTGTACGATAATCCAAGCAGATGAAGGGATGGAACACCATTGGTTATGTACGTTAATCCTATTAGTATGAAGGGATGACCACCATTGGTCATGTACGATTATCCTATAGATGCAAGGGATGGACCACATTGGTCATGTACGATTATCCTATTCAGATGAAGGGAAGACCACCAGTTGGTAATGTACGATTATCCTATTCAGAATGAAGGGATGACCACAATTGTCAGGTACGCCTGAAAATCACTTGCATATATTTGGAGGAGCATTCGACGAGGTAAGGAAATATCGTTTGTGTGTATCCAGCCTAATAATCCCAAACATGGCCATACCTCAGGACTTTTTTACCTCCATGCTCCAAAGCAAAAAAAGGGGACGTGTTTTATTTTACTTTTAGTCCAGAAACTGATTAATTTAAAGCAATGTCATATTGCATTTTATTGAATTCCTTACTAGAGATCAGCATATGTCCTCCAATTACTTCTAACCCTCACCTTCTTGAAACCATCCCTTTAATGCCAATGCCTTTATATGGGAGTATCTATTATACCCCAAGTCTCCTAGTCTTCTAAATGGACTTGAAAGGAAAGCTCTGCAGTTGATTACGCCCTATGTACACGGTGGAGGAGAAGTCGGAGCTTATTTGGGGGGGGGAAGTTTGGTGTTGTACATGCCCTTTAACGGATTAAAACATTGTGCCCTCCCAGATAAAAGATGTGTCTCCGTTTCACATACTGCATGGGGATCTTTATCACACAATAAGAGTGAAAATTACTGGGACAAGCAGACATCATCATTCTTGGCATCAATAGTGCCCCAATGTCCTTGAATAGACCGCACCACCTTAACATCTGTGCACATCTGTCTACAAGATGCTGATCACTATTGGAAGGCTGAATTTCAAATATAAAATGACCCTGAAGTCACTTCTAATGTTGGAAATAATTTCAGAGTGATCCATTTTATTCAGGTTTCTAGTTTACAGTATTACAAGATGTAGTTGCCATTATTGGTGCATTTTTATACCCCCGTGCAGAGTTTTTAGGAAGCAACTGGATGACCACAAAGGGATCTCTCATGTAATCAAAAAAACCATTTGTGTATGGGAGGTTGGGCGTTGGAATTAGGAAATGCCAGTTGATTTCACAAGAATGCAGAACATGAAAAAGTGACAGTGGGGATATTTGTAACTATTTTGTAGGGAGGATTTAGAAAATCCATTCAGGTTATTTTACATTTTATCTCTCCAGAAACCTCTCAAATTAAAACGGTTTTTTGTTTTTTTTTAACAGCACTTGTTTTTCGAGCACAACCAAAACCAGAACATTTAAATTTCAGCAGGCTACTGACTTATGATTAGTCCCCAATATAATGGTCCAACCTTGCCGCAGCCCCTGTAATTGGAGTTCCACGCAGCTACAGAAACATCAGCTCGGCCACTGGTCTAGGCATGCTCAGTGTGCTTCACCATGGAGACAGTGGTAAAAAATTAAGTGCTGCTGCACTACTTATTTCATGAGTTATATCTCCAGTTAGAAGGGCAAATGGACCTCAGCAATTGTCATGCTAAGTTTGGGACAATTATTTTACCTTCTATTTACTTTAAAGGGCATGTCCACCCCTCATACTGAACCACCATGTAGTGTAAGTAAAATCCTTACCGTACATCCAGTCCATAAGTTCTCCTGTTAGTCCCCCCCCAAAGTCCCAAAAAATGCCACCAGGGAGGATAGCAGAGTCCAATAGGGACTCTGCCCCTACCTGGCCATCCGGGAGAAGTTTGGCATGCGTTTATACTTGAGCCTTCTCCCCCTCCCTCCCGTTACATTAAAACCCCTTGCCCGTATAATAGAACATCTTCCCCCAGCCCCAACCACCATAAAGCAATAACTGTAAGAAAGTGACACCAGAACTCTACTTACCTTCCCTCTCTCCACCGGCATTCTGAGAAGCCGCAGCCGCGTCGTGATTGGCTGCTCTCAGCCAATCAGAACGCGGAATGCGGTCCCGCCCCCGGCTTGCAGTGTCTTGCAAGCAGAGGCGGCGTCGGAAGGAGAGGGAGAGGGAAGGTTAAGTTAGATTTGGGCACTTTCTTAAATATTTTTATGGCGGGGTTGGGCTGGGGAGGGTATTCTATTAAAGGCTTAAAAGTTATTTGTTAAAAAGGAGTGGACATGCCTTTAAGAAATCATTTTAAACCGCACGGACTGTTCAGTTATTATTATGCCAACGTTTTTTGTAGAATTTAGAATTACGTTTCATTATGTAAAACATGATTAAGCACATTATTGACACATACATTCAGAATGTACTGATTGTGGGGGACCACCGGAGGCTCGGATGAACTCCACGCAAAGCACGGGGAGAGACATAAAAATGTCTGAATGAGAAAGCCAGTCGGCTGACTAGCGAAAAAAAAGTCTTAAGAAATAAAAACAGTAAGTCTAGTTGATCTAACGAATACAAAACAGATATACCGGACCTGGATGAATTTGAATATTACACATATACCATGGTGAAGATTACAGACCCGATACCGTTGGACCTGGATGAATGATATACACGTATACCGTGACCTGGGCAATGAATGAATATTCAGAATTACCGTGACCTGGATGAATGAATATTACAGAATACTGTGGACGTGGATGAATGAATATTACAGATAATAGACCATGACCTGGTGATGAATATTACAGATATACCATATCTGGATGAAGAATGAATATTACAGATATACCGTGACCTGGATGAATAATATTACAGATATATACCGTGACCTGGAGAATGAATATTACAGCTATACCATGACCTGTATGTAATGAATTTACAGCTATACCATGACCTGGATGACAGGAATATTAAGCTATACCATGAACTGATGGATGGAATATTACAGATATACCGTTGACCTGGATGAATGCATATTACGATGTTATACCGTACTGGTATGGAGAATATTAACAGATATTTACCGTGACCTGGAGTAGAGAATATTACAGATCATACCGTGACCTGGATGGATGGAATATACAGATATACCATGCCGGATGAAATGACTATACAGATATACCAGGACATGGATGTGTGAAATGAATATACAGATAACCATGCCTGGATGACATGAAATATTACAGAGCTTATACCATGACCTAGATGAATGAGAACCTTCACAAGCATTGTCCAAGGGTTGGATGCGCAATCAGACTTCAGGACTGCAAGGCAGCAGTGTAACCACCGTGCTGGCTAAACAAGCATTGCACTGTATTAACCATTAGACCATGGATACCTTATACCAAAAATGTATAATGCAGTAAAATGCAGGTTAAAACAGATTGTAGAAATAGAACCCAGTTAATAGGGACAGTAGCAGAAACTGGTCATGTTATAAAGGTCCAACAGTGTTATTAACACCATATGGATCATATGCTGCTCTGTATTCTTTTCTTTTCTTACAATCACATGATTCAAAGGTATAGCGGCTTAGCTACATGTTCTAGGTTCTGATCCCAAAATGGACTGCAATTGCAATGAGAAAAAGATAAAAGGAAAATATAACTTTGGATCTATTTGTACAACAACAGACATCAGTACAAGAGAGGGAGGATGGAAGGAAATAGAAGAGAGGACACAATCTTCAGGAAACCGAACCCACTAAATCTAGAAAGGGCTCAATGAAAGAGGAAACAAACACAGGGAAAGCATATACTAGTAGGGTTGATTAAGTCTTTAGATGACCATACATGGGCAGCTGTTTTTGAATGATCAGAAATCCAAATTGGAAGGAACCGTTGAAGTTTCAACTTGAATCTGCGGGAGTGGGTCGATGGGTCCAACCTCGTTTTTCGATATAAACTATTATGGTGGGATTCAATGGGTCCCGACTTAGTTTTACCAATAAAACTATTATGGTGGGGTCGATGGGTCCCGACCTCATTTTCGATAAACTATTATGGTGGGGTCGATGGGTCCCGATCTTTGTTTTTCCGATAAACTATTCCAATATTGTCGAAAAAAACGCAGTGTATGGGGGGGCTTTAGATAAACAATGATGGTAATTTTAGCTTGCTTCTCCATTAAACTGATTACAAAAGGACTTGCAGCTTATTCTTAAAACTGCAACATCCACATAGTTCAACAACAGACAACTAGAAAAAAATGACGGGTCCCTGTCACCCCCTCCCCAGCGCTACCCAGATCAGCTGTATTTACAACATCGATCAATGCAGGCACATGTTATTGAATGGTAGACTGCTGGTCCAAAGTGGTAGGGTCGAGGACATGTTGTGTATAAGGCTTTTCAATGTCTGTTACGGATGAGGCCCAAAACATTCTAGGGCTGGCTGCATTATATTTCCAGGTCTTTGCATTTAATTACACTGGTAATATTCTCCCACAGATAAAAAACGCTTATCTGTGAGGGAATGATCATTGAACTGCATTACACATTTTCTTGCCTTTGATGTGCGGAGACAGAGCCGAGATTCTCCCATTTACAGTAAACAGGACGTGTCCCCACTGCTTGGATGTTCTTCCCGGACCACCCCTGGATAGCCTAGGGAAGGCTACTGCTACAGAAAGTATAGATAGTAAACTAGACTATATTACCACAAATTGGCACCAATCAGCAATGGCTGTACCATTTAGTTCCTTCCTTGAAGGGATCACTAAACCCCAAAATAAATGTATTCCCTGGAATATTCACATCCATAGTAAGAGCCACACAGGTATTATATAGGATTTAATTGTAAATGTATGTGTCCAGGTAGCAGCTGTCAGTCATGGATTGTAACATATGACATCAGAGGCAATTCCCTAGCTGCCGCTAAGTACGAAACATTTTGCTGAATAGCAGGTTAGTCCTAATCTGTACAACTAGGAGGGCACTTTCTCTTCCAGTAACTCATCAATCACTTACTTTCTTACACCTTGTGCTATAAAGAAGGGAGAGGGGAGGAAGGGCCTGAGAGGTTATCTAGGTCTTTAATAATACTGTATGTTGGGAAGAAATCACAGAAGCACACACCCCACAAGCGACATACATGTATTTTTATCAGTAGCTTAGGGGCTAAAAGTTAAAGGACATGTCGCACTCCATTTTTGGACTTGTTGCCCATTAGTAGCTATCCTGCCCCCAGCCCCAACCGCCATAAAAGATTTTATGAACTTCCC
Source organism: Hymenochirus boettgeri (assembly GCA_019447015.1). Taxonomy (NCBI): domain Eukaryota; kingdom Metazoa; phylum Chordata; class Amphibia; order Anura; family Pipidae; genus Hymenochirus; species Hymenochirus boettgeri. The sequence goes on along the minus strand of CM033476.1, from coordinate 78,717,990 downwards.
CGATCTGTATTACCTCACCTCTTACCGCACAATTAGAATAAACGGCGCACATACTGAGCAGTAAAAGGCTGCCATACTTGCTTCACTGTTTGAATGGCCAGCCACGGAGACTTATGGGGATTACTACATATGATCCATCAAGCACAAATTCTAATTTAGCTGTGTGATTGTTTCTCTACCTAGGCGATGATCACGAAAAGGCAAATTCCAACCTGTGGTACTCAAGGGTGACATACGCACGTTAGATGTTACAAACAAAATCGACATTCGATTTTTTTTTTTCTGGGGGGGGGGGAAACAAATCGGGCCATAACATCTAACGCCCCATCGCAGACAATATCAGTTGTAAAGAAATTCTACTTAGAGGTTGTCAGAAACCACAGCAGGTAAGAGGCAGTGTAGGTGCGCATAGGCTCCTTTACTGCACCGATCACATTTCTTCTGTAAAACTGGTCTTTTTCTAACCAGCACAAAGTTTAAGTCCCCAATTGTGCTTCTTCATTTAGAAGTAAAGAAAGGAGACAAGCGTACGACATTCAAGGAGAAACATCATTTCCCTGTACCAGTGAAATTGAAAAATTGTGCGAAAAGGTGTGTATGGCTAAAATGCCGAGATCTGAGGCCACAGCTTAAATAAAGGTAAATAATAGATCATACTCTGGGCGAATGTGCCAAGTGTAAATTTGTACTTTCCACAGTTCTCGTTCATTTCACTTGCCCAGATACCGGGCTCCACAGCCAATTAAATCAAGCAAAGGCAAGCTACCTGGCAACCTATGAAGACGAAGTAAAAGGTGGGCTAGAAAGGGAATGAATTAGACGTGGGGAGGAAGAGGAGGTCCGGTACTTACCATAAACACAGAATCCAACAAACAAGAGAATAAAATCTGCTGGGGAAAAAGACGCGGTCCATGAAAGAAATTGCAGGTCAACATTGGTAAGGTCGACCAGCAAATTACTTTTATAGGGATGAGTAAAAGACAAGGGCTCACCCGGCGCCCCCCCCCCATAATCCCATAATATATCACATTCGTGGACGATTTACCCGCAGGGATCTTTTATGGATTCCTGTGCCCGACTGCGTAGTATCGCAAAAGACACCCAAGTGGCAACAAAAATTCAATATGCGGCTTACACTACTTATAGCGTGGCTATTTAAAGCACGCTCATAGCCGTCGTGAAAGGGCAATTTCAGCAAAAAATAATATGTATCTATAGCCTAATAACCCCCAAAAAACCATACTTTATCAGACGATCCCACGCTTATATACTAGGTTTTACTTCAGCCGATTCCTTGCAAGTCCCGCCTCCAGCTTTGTTTTTGAGCCGGTTACGAGCGACGCCATTGGTTTGTGGAATCACCGATGTGGCCAGGACTGACAGTACATAACTGAAAGAAGGCAGGAGGCGGGACTTTCTTTTGGTAAAGTAAGATAACGCAGCGTGGTGCAGAATCGGATTATGGTTTTAAAACCGCAAACTAGCTATTGGAGGGGTAATAGGCCTAAAAAAGCCTATTTTTTGCTTGGCCATGGATTCAGAGCGATGCGTGTTGGGGTACGTTGTGTATATATAATATGGAGGTGTAGCATGAAGTTGCCATGGCTAGACAAACACAAAGCTTGACAAGCAGTGCTCCATTTCGCGCCAGTCGGTATCTGTGTAGGCATGGGATATGTATGCACAACCCTGTGAAACATTGTAAAAGATGAACTTTACACGGTAAACCATTTAACCTTATAAAAAGGGTGGTGGTGAGGTCAATGGGCTTTTTTTTTTTTTTAAAGATAACTCATGACATTGACTACTTCACCGACTTCAGATTCTCCATGAATTCATGAATAGTTGACCGAAGTCCAAAGAACAAAGTTCCGCCTTTCCAAACGGCAGGCCCACTTGTTCCGAAATAATTTGTTGATAAGGACCCCCAAGGGCAGTAATACAGTTAGTATGACCCCAGTTACCATTTCACATGTAGCCACGGTCCACACCTGCCGCAGTGGTTTCCACTGTAACACAGTTATGTCACTGAATGGGAGGATCAAGTCATTCAAATCTCTGCTAATAAATAACCAGTGAAAACAAACCCATTTTAAAAACACAAATAACAACAGCCCAAGGGGGCGCTCAGACCATGCCAGCAGGGATGGGTCTGGTCTCACTCTGTCCAAGATGTATCAGTGTAAAAGCCTGGTACCAAGTGATGCTGGGGGAAGTGCCCTGGGAGTTCTTCATTACATTTACACGCAGTCTTCTCACACGGTGTGCAGTGATAGTTGCATGTCTCTTTCTGGAAGTTTGTGAAGTAGGAATGAACTTCAATGTAGCACAGGGCAAGATCCAGGGCTATGTAATGGAATGGGGGTTATAGAGCAGGGATCTCCTTACAGAGTGGTGAAACACTGAACAAACTTACAGAGCCATAGACAGGAAGATGGAATGGGGAGGAGGTGGAGCTGGGAGGGGAGGGGAGGGGAGAGGGTGGAGCCAGCAAAGAGGGTGGGGGAAAGGTGAGGAAATCAGAGGGGAGGGCAGAGAAACGGTGTGTGGCTTGGGAGGAGGGGAGGGGAATGAACTCACCCAAATACTGGAACGGTAGTCTATCAGCTTGCAGCCCCATGGAGCAGGCTGGGAAGTGAAGTGTTTGTAGAGATTGTTTTTTGAACTTATCATTTAGCTCAGGGATTTCAATGCTGGGAGTTACAGTTTACAAAAAACACCTGGAGTGGGGCGCAAGTAAGTTGAAACGAAGCTGAAGTTGGTTTCCTTATTCAAAAAAGTTGGTTTCCTTTTTCAGTTAGTTGTCTTATTCGCCGACTGAAGTGGTTTTCTTATTCGGATTTGAATAAGAAACTGGGTATTTGCAATAGGTAAACGAGTGGGGGCCACTGAAAAATCACGCAGACAGACCACGTACATACCCCTGCACATAATTTCATTTGACGTCCATACTGGCCCAAATGGTTTTGGGCATGCAAGTTGGACCACCAAAGTCTGAAAGATAGCATTTAGCAATTTGAAATAAGAATGTGGTGTATTGCATAGGAAACCAATTAGGGCACAGGCTGGACTCAACGGAATGATGTGCCAGGGGTACGTACGTGTCTGTCTGCGGTGTGATTTCATTGGCCCAAAGCGGGTGTACCTATTGCAATACACCAGTTCTTATTTCAAATGGCTGAAAATGGTTATCTTGAGACTTTGTGCCATCCAATTCCATGACAAAACCCATTTGGGCCAGGCTGGAATAGCTTAAGTGAATTATGTGCCGGGGGTATGTACGAATCTGGCTGCGGTGTTTTTCAGTGGCTCAAAGGGTTTACCTATTGCAATACAACAGTTCTTATTCAAAATCCGAATAAGAAACCAACTTTCAGTCTGCGACATAAGAAAACTAAATTGAAAAGAAACCAAACTTTTTGAAATAAGAAACCAATTCAGCTTCGTCAAGTTGACCTGATTTTAGAGGTCCACACTGATGTACATGTAAACTGCAGCAATTCAGATTCAGTGCTGGTGTAGCTGGCACTCAACTGCGGACTTTAAACAGCTGGTTTGGCGTGATTTCGGGAATGGATGCCGTCAATTGAAACATCCAGCTGACGCCCGACGGCTTCGCGTGTCACTTGCATACAGTGATCTTGCACGCGGGTCCGCCACAAAAGTTGCCGCAATCGGAGCACATTTTGCAATTTGCAAAAAAACGTACTGCCTCCTGCGGTACGAAAACAGCAATGTGGCCCACCAACACTGAACATGCACTGCTTCTTTTTTTTGGCGGGTTTGCAAAATGCAATCGGAAGTGGGAAGATGAAAGTGTGGCCTGTCGACCTTGCTGCCCATTTTAAAATTGCACAACTTGTTACGTGTTAATTACATTTGCTTCCATTGACTTCAATCCAGTTCCTCGTGAAAAAGTTATTGTGACCCAACCTGCCCTGACCCGCTTTGCAGGTTGGTTCCATAACTGCATATGACGGCCCTCAAAAGTCAGACCACACATCTGACTCGCCCAGAAATTTAACGAACCCCATTCAACACCTCTACCTCACCCGCAGCTTTCTATCTACTTATTACCTGACCACCAACTCATTAAAATTCACTGCGGGTTTTTACCCAGTTCCCGACCTTACATAGGCGTTAACCCCCACAGGTACATTGAACCCGACGCAGGACTAACTTAGAGCAGTGACCGGCTCGGAAATAGAAACTGGTACTGGGGGTGTAGCTGGGCAGCTACAGGTGCTGAAAGGCTTGAACTGATTAAGATATATATACGCGAGTATAAGCCGAGGTTTTTAGGTTTTAAAAAATTAACTAAAAAAACCTTGACTCGGCTGATACTCGAGTCACAAGGAACTTACCTCAATCCGAGCAGCCGCGGAGTCCGCCCGGCAGTTCCAGTAGTTCTTCGCGGTTTGCGGGAAATGCCGGCCGGACTCGCGCAGGCTTCTGGATGCAGAGAGAGGAAGATGAAGACCAGGTACGGGTTAAGTTGAGCTAGGGGGGGGCTGGGGGTACTGGGGGGAGGGCTGGGGGGACAGGATGCTATGCAGACACCCACATTACTTTCCTATAGGTGGTTGGAAACTACAACTCCCAGCAACCAAGCACCGCTGGGAGTTGTTAGTTTCCAAAAATCTATAGTGGACAGGTATTGGGTGGGGGACAGTATGCCATACAGTAAACCCCCAATACCTTTCTAACTATAGGTGGTGGAATACTACAACTCCCAGCAACCAAGCATGCTGGGGAGTGTAGTTTCCAAACATCTACAGTGGAGAGGTATTAGGGTGACTGTATACCCTAGGCTCATACTCGGGTCAATCATCTTTTCTAATTTTTGAGGCAAAAAATGGGTTGCCTCGGGCTTTACTCGAGTCGGCTTATACTCGGGTAATATACGGTTATTAGATATGTATGGCCCCCTGTGCCATCAGCACATTTATACAAACAAACTTTACAACGAGACACAATATGACTGGGCTGACAGTACCTGGAGTTAATCTAATAAATTGTTATTGCAGGGCTACACTGATTGCAGGTTACTGCAATTAAAGGAATGGTCACTCTCAAAGGGAACATATTCCTTCTAATGTATTGACTTGAAGACCGGTAGGTTAGGAGCTATGCCTTACCCTCCCGTTCTTCAATCAATTAACTCAGGAGCCAGGGCCGAAGTAAAGTATATTTACCTTTCGCGTGATCCAACGCTGAGGAACTTTCAAATCTTCACTGCTGCCTGTTCTAATTCTCTAAGCGGAGCATTATTGTGCATGTGCACTAAAGAGCATTATAACCAGCGGAGAACGGGATTAGAGATTTACAGTTCTGCGCGGTGGATCGAGTGAAAGTAACATTAACAGCCTTAAACCTCCGGGCTTAAAGATTTCCATTATATGTTTACCCAGCTTAAGTCTGATGCCTACTGGAACGTTTAAGACAAGAAACCCGTTTATAAGAAATTAAATAGAAGTGGCCCCAGTACAGAAACCCTGTGATAATCACAAAGTCAACAACAAAGTTTTTTTTTTTTTTTTTTGTTTTTTCCACCTGGCAACTACTCTCTGATACACCAATCTGTTTAGAAAATCAAGTTCCCAATTCCCGAAACCCCAATACTTTCCTATTTTGCTGCAAAACCATGAATAAGACTATTCACCTGATTACTTCAGTTCATAGGTAAAAGGAAAAGAAAGTATTACAATGGCCTGCGTGCATCGGCTCTTTTATTTTGGTCACTAGAGGGAGGGTCTGCTGCACTAACTGTTTATACTGCTTTAAGGCAACTTTCAAATTCATTCAAGTATCTGAAGGTTTTAGAGACAATTTTCACAATTGTTTGAGCTCTGATACCGAGTTATTCACAAAAAATGATGATACGTTCGGGATTTTTAAATTCAATCAGTAAGTAATAAGATTGAACATTTAGAAATTTGATTTAAAGGCAAACTGTGACTTCTCCATATGACTTTTTGCCATCTTGTCTCAGGATTATCATTTTGACCCAATGTTTCTGGAGGTTGTAATTACTTTTATTAAGGTGATGGCGGTGGCTCTCCTTGAAGTTCTTGGTCATCCAGTAAATGCGTCATTTAGGTTGCAACACATCCTTAATCCAAACACAGACAAGATGGATTAATACCAGCTGCCTTAGTACCTGCTAAATAAATCCCCGTGCCTTCAGTCCCCATTTCACCCTCCCTTGTACCCCTCATATACCCTGTATTAATACCAGGGCCTCTAGATACCTGTAATAATACCCGTGCCGCCAGCCCAAATTCCACCCTCCCTGTAACCCTCGTGTTACCCTGTCATAATACCAGTACCTCTAGTTTACCCTTTAATAATACAGTGCCCCCCAGTCCCAAATTCCCACCCCTCCCTTACCCCTCATGTTACCCTGTAATAATACCCCGTGCCTCTAGTTACCCTTGAATAATACCAGTGTCCCCAGTCCCAAATTCACCCTCCCTGTACCCCTCATGTTACCCTTTAATAATCCAGTGCCTCTAGTTACCCTTTAATAATACCAGTGCCCAGTCCCAAATTCCAGCCTCACTGTACCCCTCATGTTACCCTGTATAAGACCCAGTGCCTCTAGTTACCCTTTAATATACCAGTGCCCCCCCAGTCCCAAATTTCAGCCCTCCCTGTACCCCTCATGGTACCCTTTATAATACCAGTGCTCTAGTTACCCTTTAATAATTACCAGTGCCCCAGTCCCAAATTCCACCCTCCCTGTACCCCTCAGGACCATGTAATAATACCAGTGCTCTAGTACCCTAATAATACCAGTGCCCCCAGTCCCAAATTCCAGCCTCCTGTTGACCCTCATGGTACCCTTTAATAATAACCAGTGCCTCTAGTTACCCTTTAATACATACCAGTGCCACAGTCCCAAATTCCACCCTCCCTGTTACCCTCAGGTTACCCTTAATAATACCATTGCCCTAGTTACCATGTAATAATACCAGGCCCAACAGTTCTCCTTCCACCTTCCCGGTACCCCTCAGTCACTCTCATAATACCAGTGCCTTCTAGTTACCCTTTAATATACCAGGGCCTTAGTTACCCTTTATAATACAGTGCCCCCAGTCCCAAATTCCATCCCTCCTTGTACCCCTCAGGTTACCCTTGTTGTAATAATACCATGCCGTCTAGGTACCATTTAATAATACAGTGCCCACAAGTCTCCTTTCCACCCTCCCGGTACCCCTCATGTCACCTCTCTAATAATACCAGTGCCTCTAGGTACCTTACTAATACCAGTGCCCCAGTCCCCTTTCCACCTCCCTGTTACCCCTAATGTTGACCCTGTAAAAATAATACCAGTGCCTAGTTACATTTTTAATTAATCCAGGGACCACAGTCTCCTTTCCACCCCTCCCGGTACCCCTCATGTCACTCTCAATAATACCAGTGCGCTAGTTACCCTTTAATAATCAAGTGCCCCAAGACCCCTTTTCACCCTCCGGTACCCCTCATGTACCCTGTAATAATACCGTACCTCTAGTTACCCTTTATGAAGACCAGTGCCCACCAGTCTCCTCTTCCACCTTCCGTACCCCTCATGTCACTCTCTAATAATACCAGTGCCTCAAGTTACCCTTTAAAATGCCAGTCCCCCAGTTCCCCTTTCCACCCTCTGGTACCCCTATGTCACTCTGTTTGTAAAATACAGTGCCTCTAGTACCCTTTAATAATACCAGTGCCCCAGGCCCCTTTCCACCCTCCGACCCCCATGTTACCCTTAATAATACCAGTACCTCTAGTTACCCGATTAATAATACCCAGTGCCAAACAGTCTCCTTTCCACCCTCCTTTATACCATCATGTCACTCTCGAAGAATACCAGTGCTCCAGTTACCCTTTAATAATGCCAGTGCCCTCAGTCCATTTCCCCCTCCAAGTACCCTCATGTTCACTCTCTATAATACCAGTGCCGCCAGTTACCCTTATAATGCCCAGTGCCCCCAGTCCCCTTTCCACCCCTCCAGGTACCCCTCATGTACTCTTATGTACTATACCAGTACCTCCAGTTCCTGAGTTTTAAAAACTGTACCTGTACCTCGTGTCATCTGTAATAATTACCAGTACATCAGTCCTATTGCATTTCACCTGTACCCCTCATGCCCCCTGTAAGTAATATTAGTGATCCTAGTCCCCCAATTCCACCCTCCCTGTTACTCATTATGCCCACTAAAATAAACCCAGTGCCCCAGTCTCCATTTTCTTAAACCATCCCTGTACCCCCAATCACCCTATAATTCCAGGGCCCCAGTCCCAATTTCACCCTCCCTGTAACCTGATCATGTCAACCCTGTAATAAATCCCAGTGCCCTTCCAGTCCCATTCAACCTCCTGTAACCCTCATTCCTCCCTGTAATATCCCAGTGCCCGCCAGTCCCCATTTCACCCTCCACTGTACCCCCTATTCCTCCCGGTAATACAATCCGGTGCCTCAGTGTCCCCATTCACGCCAATACCTGTACCCCTCATTCCTCACTGTTAATAATCCCAGTGCCTCCGTCCCCATTTCACCCTCCCTGTACCCTCATTTCCTCCATGTAATAATCCTAGGCCCCAGTCCACCATTTTCACCCTCCTGTAACCCTCATCCTCCCTGTAATAACCCAGTGCCTCCAGTCCCCATTCACCCTCCCGTACACTCATTCCTCCCTGTAATAATTCCCGGCCTCCAGTCACAATTGCACCCTCCCTGATACCCCTCATTACTCCCTGTAATAATCCCAGTGCCTCCAGTTCCCACATTGCACCCTCCTGTACCCCTCAGTCACCTGGAAGAATCCCGGCCCAGACCCAGTCCCCATTTCACCCTCCCTGATACCTTGCATCCTCCCTGTAATAATCCAGTGCCCCCAGTCCTCCATTTCACCCTCCCGGTACCCCTCATGTCACGCTGTAGATATTCCCGGGCCTCCGTCCCATTTCACCCTCCCTGTACCCATATTCATTTTTTTTTCCCTGTAATAATCCACAGTGCCCCCAGTTCCCATTTCACCCTCAATGTACCCCTCATGTGCACCCGTAATAATCCGGTGCTCCAGTCCCATTTCACCCTCCCTGTACCCCTTCCATTCCTCCCGTAATAATCCCACAGGCCCACAGTCCATTTCACCTCCCGGTACCCCTCATTCATCTGTAATAATCCCAGTGACCCCCAAGTCCCCAATTCACCCTCCCTGTAGCCCTCATATCGCCCTGTCATATCCGGTGCCGCTAGTTCCCTATAGCTTGTATCTATTGTAACAATCAAAATGTGTAGGCATATTAAAGTGGCAAACAGATTCTGCCTAATCTGCCAATATTAGATGTATATGAGCATTTTTCTTTTTTTTTAGAAGACGTGAAAGGAGACATGGAATTGTTTTGTCCTTTGCTTAGGTAGACTATTTTTAGGGTCCTATAATAAAGCTCGTACACACATGCAATGACATGTATGTAGATATATTAAAGCACCCTTGGAATGCAGTACTGTACAATAAAACAATTATATAACAGTATGTGCCATAATAAAAAAAAGCAGTGCTTGTAACATGAGGAAAAGAGATCCTGCAATGTATAGAGCTTACAATCTAATTAGGTGGGGTAACATATACATACGATACAATAGGAAAAAAGGTGGAAAGTGCCTGAAGCCAGTAATAACTGGATTGCAGTTGTAGGCAGTCCTACACGGTGTATATGACTGTGCTCAGAAAGATAGGATGACAGGTAGATTTAAACGTTCATGAGTTTCTTGATTGTAAGAGATGAGGGGAATAGAATTCCAGGAGGAGGGGAGCCAACAAGAGAAAAAGGTTATAAGGCGAGAGGAAGCAGTTTGAGTGGTGGGTCTGTATAAGGAGAGGTTCGTGATAAAAAGAGGTACGGGGAGGACTATGGGGGGACACTAGAGAGAAAGGTTTAAAGAGGTGTAGTGTTAGGGGGGGGTCTGTATAAGGAGATGCGTCTGTGATGAGCGGGGGTACGGCAGCAGGGAACATTATGGGACACAAGGAGAAGAAAAGGTGTAAAGACGAGAGGATACTCGTAGTGTAGTGGGGCGGTATGTATAGAGATGGTTCTGTGATGAGAGGAGGGTCAAGGGCAGGGACATATGGGACACAAGAGAAGAAAGGTTTAATGGTAAGAGAGAGCGAGGGTGAGTGGGGGGGGTCTGTCATAAGAGATTGGTCTGTGATGAGCAGGAGGGTAAGGACAGGGACATATGGGGGACACAGACAAAGACTTAGAGTTAGTACAGTAAGTACGAGCAGAGGGAAGGTATGTTAAATGTTGAGAAGGATTTTAGAAATGGTTGTGCTGTTTTAATGGGGAGCCAGGTTAGTAGAGGTGTGTCAAGAGGGAGAGATTATAATATCCTGATTGTTAGGAGCTGAGAACATGCGTGCGCATAGTTAAGATCAATGAGGGGAAAAGAAAGATGGAAGCAGAGGAAGACCAGAAAGCAGAAGTTATAATAGTCCAGGTCTGAGTGATGGATGTGAGAGCACTGGATAAGCATAGCAGTAGTCGTAAGGAAGAGAAAAATCTACAAATTTTGTACATTAATAGAGGAGGGAAAAAAGTGCAGGTGTTATTTAGGCAACAGTTCGTGATTAAAAATATAAAGATAATAATAACCCCGAAGCAACTGTGCGATCTTGGAAATCAGGGTTAAATGAGGGTTGGGTCCCCGCATAAGAGAAGGACAAGAGGGATAGAACCAGGTTTGGTGGGATAGCATATGAATGGGCATTTGGGCGAGTATCAGTAAGCGACACATACATTAAACTATGGTTGGCTGAAACGCCAATTGTACACACATCGGGTTGTGTTCATGGATCGGGCGCCCGCGTTTGCACATGTGCATAGAACTCCAGTCAGGGGATAGGCAATCTGGCCTCTGAAATTACCATAAAGGCAACTCATAAAGTACAGTACAGGTTTTGCACAGCATTGACTAGGCCCAAAGGAATTTGGAAAAAGTATCAAGGCCAGGCGGGAATATCCCTGGTTAACCTCAGTTGGTCTTGCCGCATATCTGAGCAAAAATAAAACCTCCAAGTTGATTTGTGCATGGCTTTATCAAAACAATAATTAGGAACTTACCAACAAGAGCTACTGTATATATTCATTTATATTGACCAAACTTTCTTATACATCCATTTCACTTTCCTTTAATTCTTATTTAGACAGGAAAAAATTAGCACAATAAAATATATTATTATGTGACCCACCAAGGAACAAAAGAAACATATTCAATCACAACATAAAGATAAGGAATCGTTGTTATTTTCTACGTTATTTTATCAACGGACTGCAAATTGTTTATAAAAATTAAAGTCTGTTTGCTAAAACACAACAGAGAAATGGTCAATGGTCGTGTACAAAGCTTACTATGGGACTAAATTTCTAAGTGGGGCCACTTCTATTTATAATTCATTTGTTATGGGATATGAGATCAAGGGTGTCGGGTTCGCTGATGATGCAAAACTATGTAGGGCATTGAAAACTAATGGACCACCTTTGCAGGTAGATCTCTATTTATTAAATTCATTAAAAAATAAACTCTCTGGTTTATTGTCACAATAGATAATCTCAAAAGGACAAATGGACATCATTCTTGGATGCGAGGCTTATTCCTAGGCTGAACTTGGTGAGGAGGGCTGTCCGGGAAGCCCTTAACCCCCACCTAGATTCTAAATCAAACATTAGGTAAGAATCATTAACTTGAATTGTGTGCTGGGCAGCTAGATTACCATGTGTACTATTTACATTGCTCTTTGCTTCACATTTCATGCTATAGAACTGCTACTTTTACAACACTGTATGGCAGAGAATGCTGCGGAGTTGTAGTATTCACAAATATTCTTCAGAACCAGTGAAATAAAATGTTTAAGCTGTAGTTATATAGTCAGGGCTATGTTGGTAAGATCAGTGGTGAGAATCTTAAAAACTGCAACTGTTGGGATGGCAGGAATGTGATAATGTTGCATTCCCCTACAACTGCTCATGTGAACACAACCAATAGAAAAGTAAAAGAACCTTTATTCCTTTATCAAATCTGTGTGTGTGGGCTGGTTATGAGGCATCTTATATTGGACAAGTCTGTGTGGGCCTGGGCACAAGGGGTCTTGTCTTCTATGACAAGTCGTGTGGGCTGGGCATGAGGGCATCTTGATTTACCAGTCTGTGTTGTGGGCACCGTGGAAGATATTGGGCGACTTTCAATATTTTTTCAGGGTATATAAATGTTTGAAGAAATGACCCAGGGCAGACGAGAACGAATGGCTCCAGGATAGACCGAGAGAAAGATAGTTAGATCTATAGACAGAGAGACAGTCAGATAGACAGAGATAGATCGATAAATACAGTACAGAGAGAAAGATAGATGACAGCGAGATAGTATAAAAAGATATCAGATTAGATGACAGAGACAAGTCAAGACATCCCGCCAAATCTCATTTCTGGGAGGATTACCCAACACCCACTAAAGGCCCCCCCCAAGGTTGACACATAATCCTGCAATACAGACACACTGTGTTATACAGTCAGATACTTTTCTACAAACACATGCATCTAACAGACAACACTCATGAAAAAAGGTCAGACACACTACATACGACATGTTCACTTAAGTGTTTTTGTCACATGTTAACGCTAAAGGACTGACATAATTGTGCTCCCTCACGCTAATTCATAACAACCACAATTTCAGGGAGGATGTATATTATTTCGGACTCCCTGAACGATGCACAGGGAATGAGGTGGGATGCCTGCAGTGCGGAAGGAGACAGCACTAGACAGGAACAGATTAGTGGTTCTAAGCATATTCAGACCTGGCATGATAATGAAAGACAAAAAAACAAACAAACAGAAAAAAAACCCTGGAGAATTAACTTGAGTTATTTTTATCACTGAATGTAAATAGAGTCTGCAAAGCATACGATCCACGGAGCTTTACAAAACTAACAACTAGGAACAATACTACAAAAGGGGCACATCAAAAGACCAACCCCGGTAGTGCATATAATACAAAGCAGCATGGTACATACAAGGGCTTAGTGCTATATAACGCCCAAAGCCATGCATTAGCACTACAGGGTAGTGCACTATAATACACCGCCATTACATGTTACATAGCAAGGTATGTGCATATAATACAAAGCCATACATGTTAAACTTCAGGGGAGTGCAAGAAGATCAAGCCATAGTTACATACAAGTATGCTAATACAAGATCATGTACAACAATGGTAGTGCATATAAACAAAGTCAACGTTAGTTACATACAAGGGTAGATGCATATTATACAAAACATGCATGTTAAATACAGGGTAGTGCATAAATACAAGCCATGCATGTTACACATACAAGGTTTAGTGCATATAATGCAAAGCCATGCATGTTTACATACAAGAGTAGTGCAATAAACAAAGCCATGATGTTACATACAAGTGGGTATGCAGGGCATATAATACAAAGGCCATGCATGTGTACATACACGAGTGAAAAAGCATCATTAACATCCAAGGCTAAATACAAAGCCATGCATGTTACATACAAGGGTAGTGCATATATACAAAGCCAGCATGTTGCAACAATACAAGGGTAGTGCATATAATACCATAGTGTGCATCCGGGAGTGAATAAATCCCAGGCCATGCACTGGTACTACAAGGGTAGTGCAATATATACAAAGCCATGCAGGTGTTACATCAAGGGTTGTGCATATATACAACCATGCAGTTACATACAGGGTAGTGGATATAATACAAGCATGCATGTTACATACAACTGGTAGTGCATATAATCCAAAGCCATGCGATGTTACATAAAGGGTAGTGCATATAATACAGGCGCAAACATGTTTACATACAATGCTATGGTGCATATACATACAAAGCCATGCTGTTACATACCAAGGGTTATGCTTATAATACAAAGCCAAACATGTTACATACAGCATGTATGCATATATATGCCCAGTCTGTATGATGAAATATTAGTGCTGGTACATGGGTCGTTGCTATATAGGAAATAACACAAACTTGATACAAGGAAAGCACAATGTTTTGGTGAAATGCAGGGATTCATCATTTATTTCATGCATTGTGCAGGGATATATCCTACACTACATTGACTGTACATACATGGATTCATATAAACCGCCAACATCGATATCAATGCCCCACCCCATGCTGTCCCACCCTTCAGCAGTGTGACCCCCCTCTCTCCCCCAGGCTGTATCAGCCCCTATACTAAAGCAGACAACGCTCGATCTGCCCATACCCAACTCAACCAGCTGCAGGATCATCAACCTACTCCTTTTAAAAATTCAACCAAAGAATGCTGGAGTTGGTATTTCCTAAACATCCGGAGTGCCATGTGACCTACATTGTCTTCACTCTCTACTTCTCCTTTCCAGGCTGGGAGCAGCATGTTAAGATGCACACACCGCCCTGCTAGCTTCCAGCCACTGGATGACATCATTTCCTGGTCCCTAGCCCTCTCAGGATCCACAGCTGCCAACCGGTTCTCCTGCTGGTGATTGTTTGGACAGACAAAGGTTCTGTGTTGTGAATAAAACGCCAGGGTAGCAGGATGCGTGTTTCCCTTTAAACCTCCCCACCAAGAACATTGCCCATGACTGAGAACCACAATAACCAACCCGACGTTTTAACTGTGTGTTAAAAAGTACCGGCTGTCCTTTAAATTGGGACTGGGAAATGGAAAGGCGGGCTTGTAGGCAGATGTAGCCTCACTCGGTAACCACCCCGCCCATCTGGCCGCTCCAAGCCTATAGGCGAAGTTGGAACGTTGGTAACCCCTGTACCCCATCCAGCCTGGGGGCTGAAGGCGGAAAACATGAACATCAGAATTCTTCGGCTCGAGCGGCTACAGTCACTTTGTGTGAGCAGAGAGTATGGCTTCTATGGTCAGCGGCGATACGGCGCCAAAGCCCGTACCGCCTCATGTCCTGTACAAAACCCTTAACATGAGGAAGAGCGAACACGGTTTGCCTATTTTTCTTCTCTGCGAAGCAACCCAAGGGCACCGGGAAGAATTATGCATGAGAATGAGCAAGGTTCCGACGCGTTATGGGCCACAGAGTAGTGGTACAGAATGAGCCACAAGTGAACAGATGAAGGAGCCATAGGATGAACCAGCACATGTGGATCCTCAGCTTCGGGCCCGGTATGCACTGCACATTTGGACTTCAGGAACTCAGAGCCCGTGTCCCTACCACCCAGTGACTCAAATCCCCAGAGTGGCAGAAGGTGGTGCATTTTGGAAGAAGGGAGGTAAGTTTTCTGTTCGGTTCCAGGTTGTGGTTCTCGATCTAAAATACACGATCCCAGCTACCCTGGAATATGGCACGGATTCTGGAAATTGACAGGTCAAAACAGCTGGAGTAGTGGCAATTTTTAAGGAAGGACTCAGATGCCCAGAATCCCCCTCTCCTGCTGGTTTTATACTTATCTACAGCCGGAACCTTGAGGTCATGAGAGTGCAAGATGGTGGTGTCACTCTGAAGGAGATGAAAATATTGGGAGTCCAATCAGACATGGCTAGCAAACCTATTAAAGGTATCCCACTCGTTTTTCTAAAGTTTTGTGAATCCATCTATTGCCCCCCCCCCCCCAAACGGGTACCTCCTCCTTCGTTCCAAACACCCCCCCCCCCCCCCCCCCCCCCCCCCAGACCGAACATAAAACTCCCACCCCGCGCTCCTCCCTCCCCCGCGCTGTCTATTGAGACGGATGGTAACCCGACGGCTGTGCTCTTACCTGTTCCATGTGCAGCGATAGAAAACAGGGCAGGTGACTCAACGGCCTAGAGTAGCACGCTGAGCAGTCTTACGCCTCCCCGCTTGTAGTCTAACTTTCTCTCGCAGCCGCTGGCTGGAGGTCTCGACTGTCAGATACGGCGGAACGAGGTAACCTTTCTCGTGGTTATAGAACGGCACAGCTTCCTTTACCTCCCGTTCTTCATAGAACTGGATTCACAAATTAGAAAAACGAGTTGAGAGTACCCTTTAAGGTGCGTACAGCTGTGGCGGCTCATCACGATCAGATCTTCTGTCGGATTCTGATTGTGAAATTCCACCGATGTGGCAATAGACAGGAACAGCGTTCTGATGTACTTTATACTGGAGCGTTTCATTTGGGCCTACACGTGAATTATCGCTATCACTGTGTGGTAGGACAGAAAGCAACAAGAATGAATGGCAATCTTGTTTGTTATTATCGGGTGTGCACCTATACAAGTAAGATTTGTATATGATTTGACTATACATTAATACTTTTATATATCCCGGGACTACTTGGAGACTTCAATGACAAAATGAATGGGATACATTATGGCATGCAGAAATGTCTTTTCTGTTCTTAAAAGGGGATGTAAGGCGCTGAAAACTATTGTACTGTATATATTGTGCATTAAATCGTATATGTATATAAGTACACAGCCTGTCACTGGAGGACTCTTTATGCCCAACTATCCCGTGTTGACCAATTTTTCCAGATCGCATCTGTTTGCGCAGCGCATAGCACACAGCGATTACATTGTAATAGTCCATGCCCCACTATTTCTCCATGTTGCATTTTGAAATCACTGGTTTTTGGCCTGCATCACATGCATATACTTAACCTCAATTTGATAAAGAAAAGAATGCACAAAAATCTGCATTTCCTTCCGACTGCCACAAAACCTTCTATCCACCCAATTTTTTTCCAGATGCCAAATTATACTCTGTCCCCACACCATTTGAAGTACTCATTGTGATGGCTAAAGCATGTCTGTCCCAGAGTCCTCAGGAGGACACGGGAAGAGGCAAAAACCTTTTAACTCACAGACAGCTCTACTCTCTTAACACTTGCAAGGAAAAACCTAACGGTAGCAGAGTAGACCAAGGTAACACTACACAGTGGGGCAAATTTTAGTTGTGGAGGGTGGACATTAACTCCTTTATAGGGTGGAACTTTCCTTTAAACAGCCTAGGTTCTCACCCACTGGGTACCGTTGCAGGTCACTTTACACTTAGGGAGCCCATAAACGTACCAAATACAGTATGGGGATCTTCAGCCATACGACCATGCCACACTGTCAGCGATAATGGACCAATGGACAATTAGCCATAGTGGAACATCTGGTCCAGATTACATACTATTTCAGAGGCGAACTGGAGTGGACCGGCAGTTGGCGACATTGATTGCTGGCAGCATGAAGCAGAAGACAGCCAGGACGGAAAACAGTGGTAATAGACTAGAACCTCACAGATAGATTTATAACCTTGTGAGGTCTAGGTTTGGGTGGTTAATAGTTTAAATTTACACGTGTTTTTTGTTGGACATTCATTTAAAATAAAAGCCTTCTGTTGTCCTAAATGAACACTAAATAACATCTGTAGTTAAATTTGTAAAGTTATTTCTGGGGAAAGTTTAGCCAATGTAACACTATGTTTTCAGCAGCTATTTAGCATGTGACCAGCTGTAGTCATTAATAGGCCCCCACTCTAAGCTGTCTTTTTTTTTTTTTTTTTTTTTTTAAATGTCTGTGTAGGTACTTTTTCTGTTTTTTCTTAATGTGAGCATGCTCTGGGGAGAGAGAAGTTTTTTTAACCCGAATTCCCTTTAAATAAAAGCAAGTTTGAAAAAAGTTTAAAGGTTATTAAAAACTAAACTCGGTTGCTTGTTGGTTATCTGCCCACAGCCCCAACTGCTATTTTTACCAGTTTATTTACATGCATTTGTAACCAGATATTAATATAAGTTATCTTATTCTGGTATCGCCTCCTTTTCTGCTCATGAGCTTTTTAAGTTTTGAACATGTGCAGGGAAAATAGCATCAATCACTGCCGTGATGCCAGCAGTTGTAGCTGATTGACTGCTTGGAGACGAGAGCCAGGCCAGCTTACTCTACCAAAATGGCAACAATGAACTGCTTTCTTCTCTAATGTGCGCACATGACTGTCCATTGTTACAAATGGAGTAGTTATCTTGGAGGATAGAATCTGATTTCCTACCTTAAGCAAATTACAGTTTTTTATTTAACTGTTTATCTATGTATCTATGTACAGTTAAAGGGCAAGTCCAGCCCTCAAAACTGAAAACGTACAATAAGGTAAAATCACCCCCCCAAAACCCTAAACGGTTAATAGTTTGAATGTGAAAGGTTGTAAGTCTAACCTTAAATCCTGCACAATGTCCTGTTTCCCTGCTTCTGCTTCTTCCAGTTAGTAAACTGTCAGTTATGGATTTGACAGTTGACATCCACAGCCAATGAGCTGAATGTTAATCCCCTGTCTGCCTCTTCTGAGCATGCCAGGCTCAGAACAGGTTTCAAATGGCTAAGTTTCCATGAGGCATCCAGAAGCATAGCAGACATACAGTAATGAATTCATAGACAAAGTAGGATATATTCAACATATTTAAAGTGGCCATTCTTTCTAAAAGATGTTCTTAGAGGGGTGGAGTTGCCCTTTAAAAAGCCTCGTACACACGTTGGATTAATTTTCGTACGATGCAGCCGACAGAACGTTTAATGACATACGTTAATCCTCATAATTGAAACGAATCTGTACACACAGCAACAATAGTCACCACGAGTAGTCGTTAGATATAGACGTTCGTACGTACGTTCGTATAATTGCGCAATTGAGAAAAGCCGCGCATGATGCCTTTTCTATATTTTTTTTCATAGAGCGTTAATGATAATCTGCGACATATGTACCAAATACACGTAATTGGCAGATCAATCGCCAGGCTGATCGTCGGAAAAGCCGACAATAGTCGACTGTCGTTGGTTTTTTGACGATCGTTAATGCTATATTTTCGTACAATATCGTGCGATTGCTCATCTCGTCGGCTGCATTGTAAGACAATTACCATGTGTGTACGAAGCTTTACCCTTTAACATCTGGTTTTGCTACTGGAGTATTGCTGTTATTGAGAAGCCTATCCATTTGCAGACTGTTAGAAATGGTCGGGGCTGGACACTGTTAAAAGACAAATTGTGCTCTTTGTGACTGTGCTCATAAAGGAGAAATGTCATGGAAAGAAAAGGCAGATTTTCTCAGTCTTTATATCAATACTATGAAAGCCATTCACTTACTTCATCTGCTAGATAAGCTAAAAAAACAATGATAAAAAATGGTGGAGAATGAGACTCAAACCCTGCCAAATTAAAACCAGTAACACCAAATTTGTATACGGACAAACATGCTGCTGACATTCCATCGGCGTATCATGGCTTTGATATTCGTAAGGATGTTCTCTCCACATCTCAGTTTTTTTGTGTGGAAACCGTTAATTACAATAAGGTCTAATTATTTTAGAGGAGTTTAAAGGGCAGTCCACCCTAAAACTATAATTTAACCCACTAACTGCCCCCACTCTGTAGGTAATTAAAATCCTTACCTTACATCCCAGCTCCAAAGGTTCTCCTGTAATGTCCCTCCAAGTCCCAAAACTGGCCACCAGGAGCTAGCAGGAGGGAAATTATTTTCCGCCTCTGAGGCTTCCTCTCAAGAGGTTTTTGGCTTGCTCAGAGCAGCACCTCCCTGCCTCTCAGCCCAATCACGGACGCGGCTGCGGTCCGCCCACTGTTGCAGTTTTAGCACGCAAGCAGAGGGCCAGGACAGTACGCCGGAGGAAAGAGAGAAGGTTAAGTTATGAATGTGTGGGGGGGTTTCTGGACATAAATGCGGTTGGGCTGGGGGAGGAGCCCTACAATATATGAAAAGTAAAAAAGGGTGGACATGCCCTTAATTTCTGCCAGGAATACAGTAAACTCCAGACAGATTTAGTTTTCAATAGAAATAATTGGTTTTGTTTAGTGCAAAGTATTGGCTTAAAGACACGGGATAGTTAAAGGGTCATTATGAAGGCATACACAGGTAATTAGATAGTAATCCCCGAGGGATTATGACGCTGTAAGGCTACTGTA
Source organism: Hymenochirus boettgeri (assembly GCA_019447015.1). NCBI lineage: Eukaryota > Metazoa > Chordata > Amphibia > Anura > Pipidae > Hymenochirus > Hymenochirus boettgeri. The sequence goes on along the minus strand of CM033476.1, from coordinate 78,698,032 downwards.
CTGGACAATATCCATTTCTAGAAGTATAATGCCGAATTCTTTTATCTGATATCACTGGTTTCCGTTAGACACAAATTCTGCTGTTTATAAAAAGACACAGACTTTTTTTTGGTAGAACAGGAATGGAAAGAATTTCAGTTTTTTTAAAGGTAAAAAACACTTTTTTTTGAAACAACACCACAAAAATGCCTCACTAACGCAGGACGCCCCCAGGTTTTTAGTTCTAACTCAGGGGTTTCATTCAGTATAGCTTATGGATTTTAAAGAAAACAAATGTTTTTTTTTTTTTACTAAATCCATTGGCTATAAAGGGATTACCAGTCACGTGAATGCTGAACAAATGGTTTTGGGAAAATCTCATCACAATAATTTTTGTTGTGTGTGGGTTTTGTGATATAAAGCTGTTTTCTTCTATGTTGAAATGACATTGCTTGGGCATTTAAACAACATGCAATCTTGGATAGAATGATCTTAAAAATCAATGTAAGCTGAAGCCACACTGTGTGAAACGGTAACATTGTACGCATTCACTTTGTGTTACTGTCTGTTTTGTGCTGCCATCCGCACAGTTGCCCTGAACGGTGAATGTGTGCGCCAAAAACAAATGGCAGTGCATGCAATGTCTCTGGCTTGTTTTATAACATACAGGCAGGAAGTGTCTTCAGCAGTTGGCAGATTGGTTAGATTATTCATTTTTAGGCTTTGCGTCGATCCATTAATTGCTATGTATCCTTCCCCCATGGTAGGTGCGTTATGCGGGATGTTATTTTCGGGAACTACTAAGATAGTTTAATGTTTCTTTAATGTGGGACATAACGTTATAGTGCGATTTTTAAATGACTGTCGTATTTGCTCAAAAGTCTAAGTCCAGAGTGACACTCGTCCTCCAGATCTATTCTGGCCTGAAGCTGACAGCAAGGCCAATGTCGACTGGGGTTTCTCAAATTGGCCACCCTGGGCATAGACTAGTTGTTGTGGGGAGTGAACATATTTATATTGTAATGAACGGTCTATAATTCTAATTTGGTATAGATACATAGAAATGATCAATGTATCAATTACATATCCAAGCAGTCTCTAAAGCTATCAAAACTACCCAAGCTCCCCTAATTTAACATAATCCTCTCTCATGTTTAACAGATTTTATCAGCAGAAATACTATTACAAATACATTGCCATATGTTAAAGTAATCTGAACTACTTTATTAGATTTTAATATTGTGCACGTTGTATTGTTACCTTTACATGTGAGTTGGTAGAAAAGGCTCCGACTTCCCAACCTGCTCTAAGATCCCCTGAACTGTATTTGGCTATTGCAGAATCCAATCTAAGTGCTGGACTAATGACAGTCGGCAGTATAATGACTATAACTGAATAGGCAGCAGGTATGCTCTCTAAGATGGGCACACACACACCAGCAGATATTTTGGCCCCAACCGACCAACTCACGGTTGGTCGGCCGAAAATATTTGCTGGTGGGTCGTCTTGATGTTGTATGATGTATAGTTTATTTACATGTATAGTTTTGATGTGTATGTATGTATGTAGTATTATACATGATAGTTTGATGTTGTTGGTATGGATAGTTTATTACATGTATAGTTTGATGGTTGTATGTATGTATAGTTAATTTACATGTATAGATGTATGTATAGTTTATTTACATGTATAGTTTGATGTATGTATGTATGTATAGAATTTACATGTATAGATTATGTATGTATAGTTTATTACAGTATAGCTTACATGATAGTTTGATGTTGTATGTATGTATAGTTATTTACACGATAGTTTGATGTTGTATGTATGTATAGTTTATTTACTGTATAGTTTGAGTATGTATGTGTAGTTTATTTACATGTATAGTTTGATGTATGTATGTATAGTTTAATGTATAGTTACATGTAAGTTGATGTTGTAGATGTATAGTTTATTTACATGTATAGCTTACATGATAGTTTGATGTATGTATAGTTTATTTTTACATGTTAGTTTGATGTATGTTGTATAGTTTATTTACATGTATAGCTTACATGTATAATTTGATGTTGTATGTTGTTGTATAGTTTATTTACATGTATAGCTTACATGTATAGTTTGAGGTATGTATGTATAGTTTATTTACATGTATAGTTTGATGTATGATAGTTTATTTACAGTATAGTGAGTTGTATGTATGTATAGTTTATTCATGTATAGCTTACATGATAGTTTGAGTTTGTATGTATGTATAGTTTATTTACATGTTAGTTGATGTTGTATGTATGTATTAGTTTATTTAAATACATACAATGTTGTAAACATTCCCTCATCTGCCCTTGCAAAAAACTGACATATCTGATTGAATTTTCTGTCAGGGGAAATATCCACAAATGATCATTGGGCCTAATGCAGTGATGTTTTCCATGATAATGCACATGAAGAGGGACATTTGATTTCGACCCCTGCAATAGTCTCTTGCAGTAGTGAAGTTGGTCTCTGTAAATTGCAGCCTTATATGGCAGGCATTCATTTACAGATCTGCATCATTAGTATACACAGGATTACAGTGAGAAGCTGAAACATGAATGGAACCAGCTACTTCTACAAACACCTCCCTTTGTTCTGTATACACTTTACCAGCAGTGACCAGATGATTTAAGAATTCCGTATGTTCTTTTGTAGGACATAACCTGGCAGGATGAACACTCTGCGCCATTTTCCTGGGAGACCAAAGTAAGTGTCACAGTTTTATGATATTCGCTTCATTTAGACCGTTACACAATTTTTTCTATGGACAGGCCAAGTAACTGAAACTTTGACCTGTTTTGTACCTAGCCTTAAGCCTCATACACACATCCAACGTACGCCTGACACCCAATGGCAGATCGATAAACGACGGATATCATAACCAATATATGGCAAGAGAAGACAGCCAAGTCTACACCAAGTCCTTAAAGCAGAGCAACAATGGTAAAGACATTATATTGTAAATATTACTTCCATTGTTACCTGTGAACACGTCAAGAAGTTGTCAAAGATCACAACGTGTGCAGCGGCTGGTCTCCCTTTCTGTAACATAGGTGCAACGTGTCTGCATTACATAGGCCTATCTATGGAAGGATAAGCAACATGCAGTGTGGCTGATTATTAAAGAACTATAGTAAAATGTGCTCCATCTGCATGCCAGAATCTCATAGCTAAAAGAACCCCCCCCAGCATTTAATTTACAATCAGGACTCCCAAAACTGCAACAGGACAATTCACCAAGAGCACAACGCTCCTGTTCTGGCCATTGGTTTCAATCAGTGTTCTATACTGATAGTGGCATTCTATATAACACCGTGTTGGCGTTATAGTGCCAAATAGATTCTGCCACTTTTCGATGCATGAGAGCCGATGGCATATAACATCGCGGTGAGTTTGGAACGGGTAGCGGATCTGTGGCTCTTGGTGCATCGGAATGCAAGTTCACAAAGTTACCACTCTCCAGGATGTTGCTGAAGGAAGATCTTATCCTCGTTGGCACTGGTTCACTCTTCCAGGTAGATGCCATGAGTAAAAGCCATGACTGTGATGTCACAGCCAATGACCTACAAGCTGCTTTTCAAGTCATAGCTGCTCAGGATCATAACAAGCTCATAAAGATGCAGAGGAGGTGGGAAACTGGGTGACTGGAGCCACGACGGATCAAGAAGATCTTCCTATTTATTATATTTTATAGGTGCTTGAGACTGAGTAATCCCATTTTATCTTCCAATCTTTATTAGAGTCAGATGGATTCATTGCATTGCTTCTTTGAATGGTCAGGAATCGAACTGTGTTCCAATACAAGTAGAGCCAAAGCAAAACGCCAAAGCAGCGGCACAGAGCAAACCAAAACATTAAATCCCCCAACCACCAAGCGAAGGTTACAACAGCTAACAAGACAACACACGACGCATCCATGCTACAAAAAAAGGAAGAGGAATCTGCCTTCTGGAAGATAAGCATGGAGCGTTCTGGACTGAAGATGAACAATCCGAATTTCATTCTCTTACACCAAGTCAGATCAAGTCTTTTGAAAAAGGAGAAAGCCCTTCCAGTTACTGCAGGCAAGACTCTTTCAGAAAGAAAAGGATGTGGTTAAACCAGAAAAAATAGAAAAGCCAGCCATAGTGAAAGCCGCCCAAAACTGCAAATCCAAGCCTTACCACTTTTACGCTAAATTCCGAAAACCGCGACCAAGCCAGTCTTCTGTTAGCGCTTTAGATGAGTCTTTCTACAGATCCAGCACCCCAAGTTTTATCTGCGCCACAGTCAAAGAGCCAAAAGCAGCAGAGTCCCTCTCAACTGAACCACAACTGTTCTCTCAGGTCAGTTCTTGATTGTATTTGCTAGATATTCCTCTCACTAAAAGGTTGTTCCTTAATGAGGATGCTTTGCCTGGACCAGAACCCATATCGACCAACAATGACTGGCTTATACATTTTAACACCAATAAAGGCTGCCCTAACTTGACTGGGTAAGGCCATTGATCCTTGTATTATGTTCCTCTATCCTCTTGTTAGCCAAATACACTTAAAAAGCAACTATCATTTTATAAAAAATCACTTTGTCTCTATTAATTTTTAAATGACTACATGTAAGTAGCCGTTTGGTGGCCATAGTCGCTACAACCGATCGTACGATCTGGCCCAATATGTAAAATTATTGGACGATATCTTAGACTGCGATAACTATTGCCAAGTGGGGTTTGGGGGGCATAAGTGTGTGGTTAAAAGTTTATTCTAATGTGAAACATGACCTTAACATTCATTTGGGCAACAAGAGGTGCTTAGTTGGAGAATTTAAATTGTATTTATACTGAATAAATCACTTTGCCTCATCTATAAATAAATACATGTAAGTAGTGGCTGCCATGCCTTCAATCCAGTACTTGTTTTGCTAAGACTGTATACCCTTACCTCCCTTAAATCCATTCCTTCTTTAATCTGACCCGACTATTTGTTAAGCTGCACTTGCTTAGAAATTACTATCAGCCAGGACTGAGAGAACAGAAATGCGCATCATGCAATTTACATTGCATCATCAATCATCTTGCCCTAACTGTGATGCTGCCAGAACGTTGATTGTTACAGCATAATGATAGACAGCAGAAGAGTTCATGATAATAGAGCAGTAAAGACAGCTAAAATTTGACGGAGCCCTACACATGTGAATACAAAATTTGACGGAGCCCATACACATGTAATACGATCACATGTGTACAAGCAGATTCCATTGGAATTGCAATATAGGGATCGGTTGGCCATGTGCCCAAGCCCTCTAATATAACTAAAAGCCAAAACATGATGAGGGAGGTCCAGACCTTGAGCTTAAAGTGATAACTTGAAAGTTTTAATCCATCAGAACAAAGCAAAACCGTGGCAAGTTTCTAGCCTTGAAAAAGGGCTAAGTGTGGGTCCGAAAACCTTGCCACTGTTTTGCTTTGTTCTGATGCAGTAATAAACTTTCAAGTTATTACTTTAAGCTCAAGGTCTGGACTCCCATCTCATGTTTTGGCTTTATATGGTAGAGGAAGCCAATACTGACCAACGGACATTGTCCATCAGGACTGAAAAATGTTGATCCTGACGGCATTAACTTCAAAGGATGGAAATAAATCTGAATTTTTATATTTACTTCTAGTGTTGTGAGTGAAGCCTTACTTCTTCCCATGTTTCTCCTAAAAGCTTTAGTTTCGGACAAAAGTACACTAAAACTGCCATTTTATTTTCAGTTTCTACATTAGGGCTAAAAAATTTTTTAAAGGTTCGTGAATTAGTTCTTATTCACTGTCTGATCTAAATGACCTTTTTTATCTTTTAATCCTCTTGACAGATTAAACAGCAGTGTTGTGTTGAAGACGGGGTTCGATTTCCTAGACAACTGGTAACGACTCAAAACAAACGGATGTCACAAATTGGGTTTTTTACTTTCTAATTTGCGATCTCTTGCACCTTTAAAGCGAGCGTTGTCAACCGATGTTTGTTCTGTCTGGTGAGATCAACCCTAAGACATTGTATTTACTCTTTGGTAAAACGTGCTTTTTTTTCAGTAAGGCTTTAAGAAATAGCTTCTTGTATCTTTGGCATTAGAAAGACTTATGGGGAAAATGTGTTTCATTTGTAGAAATCTTGTCCAGCATTGAGAGAATTATATTGCTAAAAAATTTTTTTTTAAAGGGATGTGTACCCTTAATTTTTTTTTTTAACCTGCCCGTAACCCCAAGCTATATTCAGCACATTATTAGATGCATTACTAACCAGATATTAAGGATAATTATTGTGCCCATTCTGGCAGAGTAAGCTGGCCCCTCCCTCCCTGCGGTCAATCATGGTTGTGATTGCTGACATCACAACCAACGACGACTGCTTTTCTATTGCTTAAAGGGTATGTCCACCCCCAAACTAAATTTAACACCACCACTGGCCCCACTGTGTAGTTTAAAAAAATCCTTACCTACCTTAAATCTCTGCTCCTTATGGTTCTCCTGCAATGTCTGTACAAAGTCCAGGAAACGAAGAGTAGGAGCTGTCTTCCTGTATGAAGGATTCTGCCTCCTCCTTGTCCTCTAAGAGGACATTGGCAAGTGCAGGGGAGCCCTTTCCCCCACTCCCTCCCTCCTGATCCCTTCCTGGCTGATTTTCACCTAGCATTAATTGTTTATATAAATGAAGGTCATCCCTTCCCACCCCCAACGAATCCAAACTATACTTACAGCACTTCGGTCCTGCAGCGTTCTCTATTGCCAGCAGCCGCGGCTGTGGTTCCTGCCTTTCAGCCAATCACAGCACGGCTGCCAGTCCGGCCCATGATTGCAAATTCCGGCAAACAGAGGGCCAGATCAGAGGTGCCGCAGGAGCAAGGGGCTGTAAGTAGAATTCTGCTTCTTATTTAACAATCTAATACTGTATAGTGGTTGGGGGTGGGCAGGGATGCCCTACACAGTAGCATTACTACCGCACCCCGCGAGCCCCGGGGGGGTCCGGATGGTAGTAGGGCCGCCACAAGCCCAAAAACCCTTCTGCGATCGCTGTTTTTAAACAGCTGAACGAGTGTATAATTGAAGCATATGCGTGACCAGCTGTTTAAAATGGCTGATCACAAAAGGCATCTTGGAGGGAGGAGGAGCTCAGGGGCCCTGCAGGTACGCCCCTGGCCCTACAACATTATTTTATATTAGGGTGGATATACCCTTTAAATCTTATAAAAAGCTCATTGAACAGGTGGAGCAGGTAGATAATGTTTATTAAATAACTGGTTAGATATACATAAATTTCCCTGTATACAGCCCTGAAGATTGGATCGGCTGACCGGATCTTCATTTTTCCAATAAACCGCTCAATATTGCAATCGGAAAAACGGAAAATGTTTTTCGATATTTTCGAGATTCGATCGAATTTGACGATTCGCTCAAAAAATCAGACTGCACATAGTCCGATATTTCAACCCGGGTGGTAAATATCATGTCACCTGGTAGATCACAGCAAAATATGTTACCTGTGTACCCAGCCTAATGGTATAATATCCATTTCAGTTATTGAGATAGGCAGAGGGAAAAAAATCTCTATTCATATAGATCTATTTCTATACGTGAATGTTACCGGTATAGTTGCTATTATAGCTGCACATTCAAGTTTGTGATGTCAAGGGAGTAACAGTTGCACTGGTAATTTTAAAATTCATAATTCAATGGTAGACTAAAAAGAATGCCCACCCCACATAAATGTATATTTCCCACTCCACCATCTAGAATATCAATAACTTTAATACTTACCTGCTGGGCATGCCTGAAGGAAGTTATCATGTCCTGAGTTCACTGTCCACTTCTCCCAGGTTGCCGCCAGGCAGGTAAGCACCTATTGTTGTCTTGTGACTTTGGAGGCAGGGCAATAGGTATACATTTTTATGGACATGCCTTTAACACTGTCCAAACTTTCTAATAACTATTGCAGACACCAAAGATACCTATTGTGAGTTAAAGGGGTGTTCAAACATTCCATAACGGGGCTTCTTCTTTATAGTACTTTCTATTTCTTCAGAGCTTCTGTACAAGGAGGAACCCCCCCCCCCCAATGGTCAGAATATAAATTATCAACCCTCTGATTCTCTGCCACACATAAGATTAGAATTACAGAGACATTCCGTGAATAGGTTCAATAATAAGTTAATAAAAAAATCCTGGCAGCCATCGAGGTATTTTATGATGTCCCTATTGGCTGTAGGTACACACAGTCCTGCTGTACCCCACAGTGTGATTTAACACAGTGTTCTCCCCAGAATTTTTTTCCAGCCGGGTAGCATGAAAAAGTAGCTGGGTGGGGTGGGACGGGGAAAATTGTGCACTGCATTATGCTATTAATAGGTCAGGATGTCTAGCTTTCAGCCCACTAGTTGTTTGAAAACTATGACTCCCAGCAGTCCGTGGTTGTAGAGTGCAGGGAGTTGTAGTGCTGCAACATCTGCAGGTAACCCAGACGTAACATGGCAGCTCAAGCACATGTGCCACCATTTGTGGCCTTGGGGATCTTGGAAAAGCTAGTAACATGTGCTAAGTGTAAAAAAGGGGTCTGGACTGGGCAGTGCTGGCAGGAGTTTTTACTGACCTATTGGTACCTATTAAACCGACATCTAAATTCTTTTAAATCACAAGTATCTCAAGAATTTTTTCCAGCGGGTGGCATGAAAAAGTAGCCGGGTGGGCCGCCCGGCTAAAACACCCTAGGGAGAACACTGTAACATCAGGAAGACCTAAGTGTTTCCTTAACCTGTTCTCGGTGTGTGAAATTCAAGGTTTCTTATTTTTAACCTTTTCTTCTAAATGTCTTTGGTGCTTTGTTTTTTAATTCCAGAATTGCACAACGATGTGGTTCAGATTGATGCATTTTGTATTTTCATGCTGTTTTATCATTTTTTTCCCCCTTTGTCAAGTTGTTAACACGTTTTATTTACTGTGTACGCTAGTGATTTCGCTATATAAACAATGGCCTTAAATACCCTTGCATATGATGTAGGTTTAATAGTCTACAAAACAATTACTATCGTGTGTAAAAATAAAATCGTGTGTGTGTACGTCTTTTAAATAAAAGCCCAAAGTGTAATGTAAGGGATATTTGTGATTACATTTATAAAGTTGTATAGCACATCTGCTGCCAAAATAATTTGTTTACATGTGATGGGAGCACTAAGGGCTAGGCCACCACAAGCACGTACCCTCTTGTATGTGAGAAACAAATGCCACTGTGTCGCTGTGATCCATTTTCGCAGAGCAATCCATCATTTTTTTTTTGCCAAACGCATGTGCTCAGATATATTGCGCTTGTGCATTTTACTCCTGTTGCTTAGTGTGGGCTGGAGCCTTAGGCTGTGTACACATAAGCAGACATTTGGGATAATATATTCTGGAATTTCGGTTGGCTGGTCTGAAATGTCTGCAGTTCTATGTGCCACAATTTTACGATTGTTTTTGCCAGACGGATCGGATAAAAGACAGATCGGACATGGCCTTCCGGTTAGCTGCTTCAAATGCTAGCCAGGCCAAAACATGTGCCCATATGTACCCACCTTAAGTCTGTCTACTGGTCAATCTGGAGGCTTAAGCCTTTGCTATAATGCTGCTTTGTGTCTTGTAGCCATAGACACACACTCGGGTTAGGAACCTATTAATAGACAGTATTAAATGCTCATATGATTAGCCATGCTGGATCTTCAGTTGGGGTTACAGAGTCATGTATAAGGCATGATAGCATCCTACAATCACAACTGAGAGACCTGGCACAGACTATCACAAGGTTAACCAAAGGGTCTGGCTTAATCCTTTTACTTGCTTTACATATGTAGCAATTTGGACCAGCAAATTAACAAGACATACAGTATTATTTATAAGGTGATAAAGGGTTTTTTTATTCACTGGCACATCATGCTAAAGGACATTAGGGGTATGGGACTACCTGCAGAGAGTAGCTATGTTTGATTAACCTGCTTTACAACAGATTTTAAAGGGAAAGTTTCCCCAAACCCAGTAAAAGAATATTTTTTAAATGGTAAACTGAGAATATCTCGAACATGGAATCTGAAAATGTGTCTGTTTAAAAAAACATTGTGTAAATGATGTGTAACTTGTTGTTTATGTAAATGTGCCTGGTGCCCCCTTCTGGCTTGCAAAGTAATTGTAGTCCATTTTTTTTGCAGCACAAAAAAAATCCTTGACTTTTTATGAAAATTTGTTGTTTTAACACATTTTATATTAAAAAATAATGTTTATTAAAACCAGTGACTATTCAAAGGTTTTCAATTGTGGTTTTTTTGCTCCTGAACTTCCTGATCTAAATTGGATTAGAGCACATGCAGCAACGTGGGGCCCTAGAATTTAGTATTATTATTGTGGATTATTATAGCTCAAACATCTTCGTGGCGCTGCACAATTACATGTATACATTCACATCAGGCCTTGCCCTGAAGAGCTTACAATCTAAGCACATGTATTTGACACATACAACCTATCAGTATGTCTTTATGATTGTGGGGGAAACCCTTGCAGATGAGCTGCTCTAGTAAGCTGCAGAGTGAGTTCCATGTCAGAACATTCTCCTTAGAGATGGACTAGAACTCAAATCCAAGTTTGATCCGAACTTAAATAGTTCGGACGAACCCAAACTACAATCTTTCGATAATTGGTCGAATTTTTCGATTCTCAAAACGATAACCCTGCTCCATAACCCTAGAACGCAGCCTTCAGTAACCCTCGAATTTGGTAATAACTCTCGAATTTGGCACTCCATAACCCTAGAACGCAGCCTTCAGTAACCCTCGATTGGTAATAACTCTCGAATTTGGCACTCCATAACCCTAGAACGCAGCCTTCGGTAACCCTCGAATTTGGTGATAACTCTCGAATTTGGCACTCCATAACCCTAGAACGCAGCCTTCGGTAACCCTCGAATTTGGTGATAACTCTCGAATTTGGCACTCCATAACCCTAGAACGCAGCCTTCGGTAACCCTCGAATTTGGTGATAACTCTCGATTTGGCACTCCATAACCTAGAACGCAGCCTTCGGTAACCCTCGAATTTGGTGATAACTCTCGACTTTAATGCTCCATAACCCTAGAACGCAGCCTTCGGTAACCTTGAATTTGGTGATAACTCTCGACTTTAATGCTCCATAACCCTAGAAAGCAGCCTTCGGTAACCCTTGAATTTGGTGATAACTCTCGAATTTGCACTCCATAACCCTAGAACGCCAGCTTCGGAACCCTTGAATTTGGTGATAACTCTCGACTTTAATGCTCCATAACCCTAGAAAGCAGCCTTGGTAACCCTTGAATTTGGTGATAACTCTCGAATTTGGCACTCCATAACCCTAGAACGCAGCCTTCGGTAACCCTCGAATTTGGTGAACTCTCGACTTAATGCCCATAACCCTAGAACGCAGCCTTCGGTAACTCTTGAATTGGTGAAGTCTCGAATTTGGCACTCCATAACCCTAGAACGCAGCCTTCGGTAACCCTCGAATTTGGTGATAACTCTCGACTTAATGATCCATAACCCTAGAACGCAGCCTTCGTTAACCGTTGAATTGTGTGATAACTCTCGAATTTGGCACTCCATAACCCTAGAATGCAGCCTTCGGTAACCCTCGAATTTGGTGATAACTCTCGAATTTGGCACTCCATAACCCTAGACACAGCCTTCGGTAACCCTCGAATTTGTGATAACTCTCCATAACCCTTGAATACGGCTTTCAGTAACCTTTGGTGAAAACCTTTGAAGTGGCGCTCGTTTTCAGTAATCCTCAAATTCAATGCAGAAGCTCAAAAATAGCGTGATCATGGAGAAAGTTAGTATTTACACAAGTTCTGGCTGTTTGTACGTGTTCCACAGACCAGGTCCCAGAGCCATGTACAGTAAGTTACCACTGCTATTTTAACCCTATTTAATCCGAACTTTTCAAACTATTTGGTCCCTATTGACCTAATGGGTCCCTTATCGAACTTCCAAACTTTTACTGAAGTTTGAAAATGAACGGAACTTTAGGCCTATCCTCCTTACTGTAGGCTCTCACCGCCCTGATAGACACTGTAACAGGTAGACGTAGCAGCATTAAAGGGAGATGATAAGATTCTTCATGGATTTCAGTTTATCTGTGTTCAAACACTGCCCAGCTATGGCTCTTTCTTCTCCTAGTCTTTAGTCTCTAAATCCTCAAAATTCCTTTTCCGTCTCATTTTTGGTTGCAGTAGCAGACAGATGTGAGTACGGTACATTAAGATTGCAATAGGTAAAGTTTAATTGTCAAACACAGTGTCATGATCATGGTATCTCTAATCTTCACCAATCGCTCTCTACATCACCTATGACCTTGTTTCTGCGTTGACCCAGGGATCTATAGTTGGTCACTATCAGGTGACCATGGGTTTAGCTTTCTCTTAGCGACTTAGTGATCCCAGTCACACTGGGGAACTGAGTGCACTGCCACTATTACAGATTGGTATTAGGGGTAAAGGTAGAGTGCAAGGGGAACTGGAGGCACAGATATTACAGGGGGACATGAGGTGTACAGGGAGGGTGGAATTAGGGACTGGGAGCTGCTGGCTTGAAAATAAGTTTATTGAGAAGTTCAATGGTAAAGGTGATAGCGTAGATAGGAATAAATAAGTAGCACCAGGCAAGAAAGCATGGGGGAAGTGAGATTGGTGATCTACTGTACTAGTGCACTATTTTTATTTTAGAGTAGGGGGCACATACACAAGTTCTATGGAGTCATGTGACATAGCTAAGCACTGATTATAATGAATAATTTACAGGATATTTTGCCAGTGCCACGTAACTCACTTTAATTTGTGACCTGTATAGGAGAACTTCTCCTGCAGTCTTGTACCTTTATGTTTATGGATTTTTTTGATGACATTTAATATACTTGTATTTTACAATAGGGGTGCATTATTCCCTAGATCAGTCACTCATAGTTTAAAAAACCTCCCAAGTGTCACTTGTATTAGCTCTACCCATAAGGCCTCCACGTTGTCACCTTCATTATCTCTACGCCTTTACCCATAAGGCCTCCACGTTGTCACCTTCATTATCTCTACGCCTTTACCCATAAGGCCTCCACGTTGTCACCTTCATTATCTCTACGCCTTTACCCATAAGGCCTCCACGTTGTCACCTTCATTATCTCTACGCCTTTACCCATAAGGCCTCCACGTTGTCAATTCATTATCTCTACGCCTTTACCCATAAGGCCTCCACGTTGTCACCTCATATACTCTACGCCTTTACCATAGGCCTCCACGTTGTCACCTTCATTATCTCTACGCCTTTACCCATAAGGCCTCCACGTTGTCACCTTCATTATCTCACGCTTTACTATAAGGCTCCACGTTGTCACCTTCATTATCTCTACGCCTTACCCAAAGGCCTCACGTTGCCACCTTCATTATCTCTACGTCCCTACCCATAACTCAGCTGTATTAGCTCTACCCATAAAGCTTCCACGGTGTCACCTGTATTAGCATTACCCATAAAGCTTCCATGGTGTCACCTGTATTAGCATACCCATAAAGCTTCCACGGTGTCACCTGTATTAGCCTTGATACTTCATTCAGTTTTGTTCATTTATCTATCTATTTGCACAGACCAGTGATGTTTTATCCCACAGGATCTCGGTAATCCTGATATTATCAGAATCCCCAGCACATAAATTCCATTTCCCCTATTTTACTTGGCAAGTTATGTGTGTTCACAAGGGGACGGCAAAACCAAAACAGACATAATCTGGCACAACAAACCTGAGGTCTAAAAAGTCAAACTTTATTCATATAAAAAAAGACCCATCTAACCATAAAATCACCATAAATATACATTTCTAAACCATCACAAACATATAAACAAACATGACAATGGGTCAGGGCAGGCAGCAAACCAGCAGAGTTCAGGTACAGGCAATGGGTCAGGGCAGGCAGAAAACCAGCAGAGTTTAAGAACAGGCAATGGGTCAGGGCAGGCAGCAAACCAACAGAGTTCAGGTACACCCAATGGGTCAGGGCAGGCAGCAATCTGACAGAGTTCTGTTACATGCAATGGGTCGAGGCAGGCAGCAAACCAACAGAGTTCAGGTAACCCCAATGGGTCAGGCAGGCAGCAATCTGACAGAGTTCTGTTAATGCAATGGGTCAGGGCAGGCAGCAAACCAGCAGAGTTAAGGAACAGGCAATGGGTCAGGGCAGGCAGAAAACCAGCAGAGTTCAGGAACAGGCAATGGGTCAGGGCAGGAACCAAACCAACAGAGTTCAGGTACAGGCAATGGGTCAGGGCAGGCAGCAAACCAGCAGAGTTCAGAACAGGCAATGGGTCAGGGCAGGAACCAAACCAACAGAGTTCAGGTACAGGCAATGGGTCAGGGCAGGCAGCAAACCAGCAGAGTTCAGGAACAGGCAATGGGTCAGGGCAGGAACAAACCAACAGCGTTCGGTACAGAATGGTCAGGGCAGGCAGCAAGCCAGCGAGTTCAGGAACAGGCAATGGGTCAGGGCAGGAACCAACAAACAGAGTTCAGGTACAGGCAATGGGTCAGGGCAGGCAGCAAACCAGCAGAGTTCAGGAACAGGCAATGGGTCAGGGCAGGAACCAAACCAACAGAGTTCAGGTACACCCAATGGGTCAGGGCAGGCAGCAATCTGATAGAGTTCAGGTAAAGGCAATGGGTCAGGGCAGGCAGCAAATCGGCAGAGTTCAGGTACAAGCAATGGGTCAGGGCAGGCAACAAACCAACAGAGTTCAGGCACAGGCAATGGGTCAGGGCAGGCAGCAATCCGACAGAGTTCAGGTACAGGCAATGGGTCGGCAAGCAGCAAATCGGCAGAGTTCAGGTACAAGCAATGGGTCAGGGCAGGCAGAAAACCAGCAGAGTTCAGGAACAGGCAATGGGTCAGGGCAGGAACCAAACCAACAGAGTTCAGGTACAGGCAAGGGCCAGGGCAGGCAACCAAACAACAGAGTTCAGGTACAGGCAAGGGCCAAGGGCAGGAACCAAACCAACAGAGTTCAGGTACAGGCAATGGGTCAGGGCAGGCAGCAAACCAGCAGAGTTCAGGTACAGGCAATGGGTCAGGGCAGGAACCAAACCAACAGAGTTCAGGTACACCCAATGGGTCAGGGCAGGCAGCAATCCGATAGAGTTCAGGTAAAGGCAATGGGTCAGGGCAGGCAGCAAATCGGCAGAGCTCAGGTACAAGCAATGGGTCAGGGCAGGCAGCAAACAGACAGAGTCCAGGTACAGGCAATGGGTCAGGGCAGGCAACAAACCAACAGAGTTCAGGCACAGGCAATGGGTCAGGGCAGGCAGCAATCCAACAGAGTTCAGGTACAGGCAATGCGTCAGGGCAGGCAGCAATCTGACAGAGTTCTGTTACATGCAATGGGTCAGGGCAGGCAGAAAACCAGCAGAGTTAAGGAACAGGCAATGGGTCAGGGCAGGCAGAAAACCAGCAGAGTTCAGGTACAGGCAATGGGTCAGGGCAGGCAGCAAATCGGCAGAGTTCAGGTACAAGTAATGGGTCAGGGCAGGCAGCAAACAGACAGAGTCCATGTACAGGCAATGGGTCAGAGCAGGCAACGATTTCCAGAAAAATCCAACAGAGAAGCCAGAAAAGCAGTTTTGTCAGTTTCATTTCTTTTTGAACAGCTTGCTTGTAGGTGGCACCGTGATGACATCACACGTTTGCGCTGTGATGCCAACATATTGCCACAGTCATCTTAAAAAGTGTCCACTCCATACACCATCGTGTAGGCTTCCTCAGGGATTTGCCTTACCTGGACTGGAGTTGCCTTTTAACTTTAAGAGACATGCATTTTTTTTATTTTCATTCAAGCATTTCCCTGTGATGTCTATTTCATAACTACAAATACACACACCTTTCCCCCTGGCTGGGAATGGGGACCCTTTTCAAATAACTGCACAACATCAGCAATCACCAATCAATCGGAACAATACCAAATCACATGGAAAAATATTAAGTACATTGGTCTGGCAACTACAGAGCTTAGCTCCTTTAGAATCCCGCAATGGCTATTGTCTGGCCCCAGAGATTTGTCTATGTTTAGAACATCTAATCTCCTGAAACTTATTTAAATATACAGGATTGGGGGGAAATTATACATGTCCAATCAATTTCTTCAAAATATCGAACCATGTATACCTAGCCATACATTGGCATAACAACCCTCCCATTGGAGTAGGTAAAATTATTTGGTAGTTGGCTTCGCAAGACTCCATCTGTCACTCCAGATCACTTTCAGATGGCAAGTATTAGTCTCCAGTGCTAGATCTTCTGATCCTTCCCCCTGCCCTCCCCATAACGCTGCTTTAGAAAACATGCAATTGTAGGCTAGCCCTAGCTGGTATCGTTAGATAAACCTTATTTGAAAGAATCATCTGACTGCTCCAGACAAGATTATATAATGTGTGTATGGAGCTTTACATACTGTACATGAGCATTAATATTGCATAATAGTCTTATTTTACATGGTAATTTATTGTTCAGTTAAAGAGGATTAGAAACCAGTCGAAAACCTGCCTACCAGGAAACGAAAAAGATTCAGGCTATGAAGGCAAGTTATGAATTTATGGCAATTGTTAGGCTATATCTAAATTGTAATGAATGTAGGCATATGTACTTGGTGGCTGTTTGAATACCTTCAATTGTATGTATGTATGTTTGTATGTATATGTTTATTTACATAGCGCCACTTGGGGACGCAGCGCTCTATAATATAGAATACAAAAAGCAGTTCAAGGGGGACAATAAATAGATACATAAATAAGTATGAGCATCATGAAATATACAAGTGCGTGAAACATGTAATATGTGGAAAGAGATCCCTACCCTGTAGAGCTTACAATCTAATTAGGTGGGTAACATACAGATACATAGGAAAGGGTGGAAGTGCCATAGTAATAACTGGTGCAGTGTCAGCAGTCCTACGCTGTGCTGTGCTCAGAGAGATAGGATGACAGGTTAGATTTAAACTTGTTTATTGAGGTTTCTTGATGTAGAGAGAGGGAATAGAATTCCAGAGGATGGGAGCCACAAGAGAGAAAGGTTTAAGGCGAGAGGAAGCAGTGTGAGTGGGGGTCTGTATAGGAGATGGTTCTGTGATGAGCAGAGGGTACGGGCAGGGACATATGGGGACACAAGAAACATAAGAAGTAACAGCAGAGGGAAGGTATTTAAATGTTGAGAAGGATTTTTTAGACAATGCGCTGTTTAATGGGGAGCCAGGTAGAGGTGTGGCAAAGAGGAGATTTAATTTCCCGATTGTTAGAGAGCGAGACAATGCGTGCGGCATAGTTAAGTATCAACTGATGGGAAGAAAGATGGGAAGCAGGAAGACCAGAAAGCAGAAGGTTACAATAGTCCAGGCGTGATAGGATGAGAGCATGGATAAGCATAGCAGTAGTCGTAAGAAAGAGGAATCTACAAATTTTAGGAATATTATAGAGAAAAAAGTGACAGGTTTTAGCAACATAGTTAATGTGATTAAAAAAGGAGAGAGAGGAATCAATAATAACCCCAAGCAACATGGCGACTGAATAGGGTAAATAGGGGTCTGGGCCACAGAAATGGACAAAGCTGGGATAGAACCAGGCTTTGGTGGGAAGATGATTAGTTCCATTTTAATCAGGTTTAGTTTGAGGCATTGGTGCCCCATTCATGAGGAGACAGCATGGAAACAGTCGGAGATGTGTGATTGGGTGTCAGCGTGGGGGTGGAAAAGTATATTTGGGTATCATCGGCATACAGATGGTAGTTAAAACCAAATGAGCTAATGACATCTCCCAGAAACCCCTACAGTAAGAGGAACCGAAGACAAAGTTCTATTATCATATGACACAGAGTAGGTTCTGTTAGAGAGGTAGGACTGTAGGATGCCACTTTATTCCGGGTGCCCAAGGAGTGAAGAATTTGCATTAGGAGGGAATAATCTACTGTGTCGAAAACAGAGGAGAGGTCGAGAAGGATAAGAATAGAAAAGTGGCCTTTGGCTTTGGCAGCCTGAAGGTCATTCACAACAATTGTGTGAAGAATGATTTTATCTGTAAGCATGGTAACTCCATAAGCTACAACCCCATGTTAAAGGACAAAAGTACACACCTTCCACCCACGATTAGTGCCCAGGGTAAGGACCTAAACTGCCCCTGGGTTTACCTTCAATGTCCAGAACTGAACCACTGAAAGTTGTGATTGCCAGGCCATTTTGCTTCTCCCCCTTTCATCCTAGAGGCCTGACCAAAAGGAAGACATGTTCTGCAAAAAGCCTGTCTTCCTATTAGAATGGTCCAAGATTGAGTAGGGGGTAGAGCAAGACAGACCATTGATTACAACCCTAAGTCGCTCATCCTGGACATTGAAGGTAATCCCAGGGGTGAGGACCTGGCAGCTTGATACTGTTAATGGAATGGGGCTGGTCGCACAGCTCACAACCGGTTTGAAGGGTCCTGGATGGGAGGGCTTCATCGGAACATGGGTGTGTCCATGTTTGTGGGCGTGCTGCATGCCCATAATGTTTGTGGGCATGCCTGTGATGTTGGGGGTGTGGTTGTGACGTTCAGGGATAACACTATTCGTGGCTTTGCCTCCCTGTTCCTGTTTGCATAGTTTAAGTTTGGAGGTATGTGGGCCGTTCGGGGGTTTATTTTTTTGGAATTGTTGTCCTTTATATATACTGTTGCATTACTGTATTAAAGTGATGAATTTTGGGTGAAACAGCATTTTTTAAAAAGGGGAACTTGCTGATCCATTAAAGACCTCACCCATGGCACCATAACGGCGCCCTTTGCCCAAATCCAGGCCTGATAGGATAATTGTTAGTGAGCAGTTTAAAGTCCTTCATTAACATAGGTGTATAATCAGGTATAACTGCCAAGTTATTTTCAGGAGGAAATGCAAATATAATGTTTGTAATTGGTGTCGTACCCAGGGACCTGAACCATACCTAAAGGTAAAGGTTCCTACACTACTCCAGTCCCTTCTTGACGTAGCAGTTTTGGTCCTCACCCTGGGTACTATTCAGCTGTGGCACCGGGAGGAGGAGATTATAATTGTCTTTTAATTCTGAATTGAGAGATCCAGTCTGGTGAATAGCGAAACAAAAAAACTTCAAGTCCAGTTCAAGTGAACAGACATACCATGACCTGGATAGATAAATATTACAGATATACCATGACCTGGATGGTAAATATACAGATATACCTGACTGAGTATCAGATTTCTGTGATGGATGATATTCAGATATACCATGACCTGGATGGAGAATATTACAGATATACCGTGACCTGGAGAATGAATATTACAGATATACCTGACCTGGATGAATTAATTTACAGATATACATGACCTTGATGGATGAAGTATTACAGATATACCGTGACTGGATAATGATATTACATGATATACCATGACCTGGATGAATGAATATTACAGATATACCATGACCTGGATGATGAATATTACACAGATCTACCATGACCTGGATGAATGAATATTACAGATATACCGTGACCTGGATAATGATATTACAGATGTACCATGACCTGGATAGATAAATATTACAGATATACCATGACCTGTGATGAATGAATATTACAGATATACCATGACCTGGATAGTAAATATTACAGATATACCATGACCTGGATGAATAAATATTACAGATATACTAATGACCTGGATGATAAATATACAGATAATACCATGACCTGGATAGATACATATTACAAGTATACCATGACCAGGATAGATAAATATGAACAGATATACCACTGAGACCTGGATAGATAAATAATTACAGATATACCATGACCTGGATGAATGAATATACAGATGTACCATGACCTGGATGAATGAATATTACACTATACCATGACCTGATGGATGAATATTACAGATATACCGTGACCTGGATGGATGAATATTACAATATACTGTGACCTGGATGGATTGAACATTACAGATATACTGTGACCTGGATGAATGAATATTACGATATACCGTGACCGGATGAATGAATATTACAGATATACCGTGGACCTGGATGAAGATTTACAGATATACCTTGACCTGGATGATGAATATTACAGATATACCATGACCTGGATGGATAATATTAACAGATTATACCATGACCTGGATGGATGAATATTACAGATATACCATGACCTGTATGGATGAATATTACAGATTACCGACCTGATTGAATGAATATTACAGATGTACCATGACCTGGATAAGGAATATTACACATATAACCATGACCTGGATGATGAATATTACAGATATACCGTGACCTGGATAGATGAATATTACAGATTACTGTGACTGGATGGATGAATTACAGCATTACTGTGACCTGATATGAATTAATGACGTGACCGGGATGAATGATATACAGATATACGTACTGGAATGAATGATATTACGATATACCTTGACCTGGATGGATGGAATATTACAGATATACCATGACCTGGATGGATGAATATACGATATACCATGACCTGGATGGATGAATATTACAGATATACCATGACCTGTATGGATTGAAATAATTACAGATATACCATGACCTGGATGGATGAATATACAGATATACCATGCCTGGAGGATTGAATAATCAGTTACAACCATGACCTGGATGGATGAATATTACAGATATACCAATGACCTGGATGGATGAATATTACAGATTAACCAAGAAACACCATACCTGGATGGATGATCTTACAGATATAACCATGACCCTGTGATGATGATTACAATACAGATATACCGTGACCTGGATGATGAATATTACAGATATACCGTGACCTGGATGAATGAATATTACAGATATACATCGTGACCTGGATGAACGAATATTACAGATATACCGTGACCTGGATGAACGAATATTACAGATATACCGTGACCTGGATGAACGAATATTACAGATATACCGTGACCTGGATGAATGAATATTACAGATATACCATGACCTGGATGAATGATATTACAGATATACATGACTGGATGAATGAATATACAGATATACCATGACTGTGATGAATGGAATATTACAGATATACCATGACCTGGATGAATGAATATACAGTATACCATGACCTGGATGATGAATATTACAGATATACCGTGACCTGGATGGCTGATATTACAGATATACCATGACCTGGATGAATGGAATATTATACAGATATCCATGACCTGGATGATGAATATTACGATTACCTATGACCTGGATGAATGAATATTACAGATATACCATGACCCCATTTTTCTATTTTCCATCCATGTCCATCCTATCCCTCCTCCATCCTCCTATTACAGTATATATTGCTATTCTGCTTTTTAGCCCCCATGTCCATTCTGAGTACCTGGAGTAAACCCACCACCACAGAACAAAGTCCTTGCAGGTGTTGACTTTCCTTCCTCTTCTGTAGACTCTTCCTCAATAAGAGCAAGAGACAGCACAGCTTTGAGGAATATGCACATTCTACACCCAGGGCAGATAGAACTACATCCACATTGATTCAGTACAGCCAAATAACAGAACATATCCAGGGCATATTATAAAAGAGCGAAAGTAGCGAAATGTTTTCGCATTCGCTTTTCGCATGGGTTTTCACCAAAAAGACAGTTAAACCTATTTATAAAGGTAGCGTTAACGAATGGGGCGAAACTGTTTCCGCGAGCTATCGCTAAACCCTTTTCGCCTAACTTCGCAATGTAATTTTAGCGAAACAGGAGCAAAAGGCATACGCGATTTATAAAAGAGCGAAAGGTGGTTTTGCGGTAAAAAGAGCGAAAGATTAGCGCGACCCTAGGTGGTGAAAAGTCTTGTTTGAGCGAAAAGGCATTCTAATGGGTAATATCCCTTGAAAAAGCCGAACGCTCATAGAAGGGCGCACGCACATTAGAAGGCGAACGCACATTAGAAGGGCGAACGCGCATAGAAAGGCGAATGTGCAGTGCAAAGAAAACTGTATTCCAATTGAGAAATTCTAAGAAGATTGACTAATAAGACATGGCGACTCGTTTGGTAATGTGAGGTGGCCATTTTGAACTTGACATCATTTTCTAGTGCTTTTCTGGTTTTGAATGGTTTTCACAATGCAGTACTTCTTAGATGCGTTAAGTTTTCGCTGCAATACTTTTCACTCTTTATCGCGCCCGTTGCCTTTTTCAGCCGCGAAGTGTGTTTTTTTTCGCTTTTTTTAAAATAAGGCGAAACAAAGCCCCAAATGGCGCTATTTTCCGCTGCGATGTGCTGCTCTAATTATTTGGCGAAAAAGACAATCCTTTATAATATGCCCCTAGTGTTGCAGCATGCTAATCATTATCCATTCTGGCCACTACATTACATTACAATCAGCAGTAATGACTTTATAAAATATATGCCACAAACTGTATGTTGAAACACAGCCACAAGTTTTCAGAATAATTAAAGCTAAACTATACAGTTCGGAAATTTGTAAAGCCCTGACAGTGAGTTAGGCGACTGAGACATCCTAGATAATGCACAGTCCTTGTTCTAATGGCTCTGGTCTTCATAGTGACCAATATAGACAATATATCCAAAAAGATGTATTTACGGACGCTCCACACCCCTCGCTCGATCTGCTTTCTCCATACAATCCCAAAAATTTTTATAAGAGCCTAACCAACGTATTACCCAGTCAGACAGATAGGGTTAATACGAGTTATATCACTCCCAGTATAGACCAGTAATAGATTGCTACCCTCCCTGTACGTATTATACGTCAGGAGAAAGGGTTAATACAGAGTTCTATCAC
The DNA here is from genome assembly GCA_019447015.1 of Hymenochirus boettgeri. Lineage (NCBI taxonomy): Eukaryota > Metazoa > Chordata > Amphibia > Anura > Pipidae > Hymenochirus > Hymenochirus boettgeri. The sequence goes on along the minus strand of CM033476.1, from coordinate 78,675,180 downwards.
TTGTGTACATCACTCCCAGTATAGACCAGTAATAGATTGCTACCACCCATCCTGTACGTATTATACAGTCAGGAGAGAAGGGTAATACGAGTTCTATCACTTGTGTCATCACTCCCAGTATAGACCATAATAGATTGCTACCTCCTGTACGTATTACACAGTCAGGAGAGAAGGTTATACAGATTTCTATCACTTGTGTACATCACTACTCACCGTATAGACCAGTATAGATTGCTACCTCCTGTACGTATTACACAGTCCGGAGAGAAGGGTTAATACAGAGTTCTATCACGTTGTACATCACTGCCCAGTATAGACAGTATAGATTGCTCCCACCCACCCTGTACGTATTATACACATCAGGAGAGAAGGGTTAATACAGAGTTCTATCACTTGTGTCATCACTCCCAGTATAGACAGTAATAGATTGCTACCTCCCTGTACGTATTTACACAGTCAGGAGAGAAGGGTTTAATACAGAGTTCTATCACTTGGTGTACATCACTCCCAGTATAGACCAGTAATAGATTGCTACACCCCCACCTCCGTCGTCTTACACAGTCAGGAAGAAGGGTTAATACGAGTTCTATCACTTGGTACATCATCCCAGTATAGACCAGTAATAGATTGCTACACCTCCTGTACGTATTACACAGTCAGGAGAGAAGGTTAATACCGAGTTCTATCACTTGTGTACATCACTCCAGTATAGACCAGTAATAGATTGCTACCCTCCTGTACGTATTACACAGTCAGGAGAGAAAGGGTTAATACAGAGTTCTATCACTTGTGTTATCACTCCCAGTATATACGCAGTAAGAGATTGCTACCACCCACCTCCTGTAACGTATTATACATCAGGAAGAAGGGTTAATACAGTAGTTCTATCACTTGTGTATACATCACTCCATATAGACCAGAATAGATTGTACCATCCTGTACGTATTACACAGTCAGGAGAAAGGGTTAATACAGAGTTCTAACACTTGTTGTAACATCACTCCCAGTATAGACCAGTAATAGATTGCTACCTCTTGTACGTATTACACATCGGAGAGAAGGGTTAATACAGAGTTCTATCACTTGTGTACATCCTCCCAGTATGACCAGTAATAGATTGCCTACCTCCTGTAACGTATTACACAGTCAGGAGAGAAGGGTTAATACAGAGTTCCATCACTTGTGTAACATCACTCCCAGTATAGACCATAATAATTGCTACCCTCCTGTACGTATTACACAGTCAGGAGAGAAGGGTTAATACAGATTCTATCACTTGTGTACATCACTCCCAGTATAGACCAGTAATAGATTCTACCTCCTGTACGTATTACACAGTCAGGAGAGAAGGGTTAATACAGAGTTTCTATCACTGTGTACTCACTCCCAGTAATAGACCGTATAGATGGCTCCATCCTGTACGTATTACAGAGTCAGGAGAGACGGGTTAATACAGAGTTCTATCACTTGTGTACATCACTCCCAGTATAGCCCAGTATAGATTGTCTACCACGTCCTGTACTTATTATACAGTCATGAGAGAAGGGTTAATACAGAGTTCTATCACTTGTGTACATCACTCCCATAGTAGACCAATAGATTGCTACCCTCCTGTACGTGTTACACAGTCAGGAGAGAAGGTTAATACAGAGTTCTATCACTTTGTACATCATCTCCCAGTATAGACCAGTAATAGATTGCTACCTCCTGTACGTATTAACCAGTCAGGAGAGAGGGTTAAATACAGAGTTCTACTATCACTTGTGTACATCACTCCCAGTATAGACCAGTAATAGATTGCTACCTCCTGTACGTATTACAGAGTCAGGAGAGAAGGGTTAATACAGAGTTCTATCACTTGTGTACATCACTCCCAGTATAGACCAGTAAATAGATTGCTACCATCCTGTACGTATTACACAGTCGGAGAGAAGGGTTAATACGAGTTCTATCACTTTGTACATCACCCTCCCGTAATAAGACCATAAAATTGCTACTTCCTGTACGTATACACAGCAGAGGAGAGGGTTATACGAGTTCTATCACTTGTGTACATCACTCCCAGTATAGACCAGTAATATATTGCTACCTCCTTGTACGTATTATCAGTCAGGAGAGAAGGGTTAATACCGAGTTCTATCAACTTGTGTACATCACTCCCGTATAGACCAGTAGATAATTGCTACCTCCTGTACGTATTATCACAGTCAGAGAGAAGGGTTAATACAGAGTTCTATCACTTGTGTACATCACTCCCAGTATAGACCAGTAATATAGATTGCTACCCTCCTGTACGTATTACACACAGTCAGGACAGAAGGGTAATACAGAGTTCTATCACTTGTGTACAATCACCCAGTATAGACCAGTAATAGATTGCTACCCTCCTGTACGTATTACACAGTCAGGACAAAAGGGTTAATACAAGAGGTTCTATCACTTGTGTACATCACTCCCAGTATAGACCAGTAATAGATTTTGCTACCTCCTGTACGTATTACACAGTCAGGACAGAAGGGTAATACAGAGTTCTATCACTTGTGTACATCACTCCCCAGTATAAGACCAGTAATAGATTGCTACCTCCTGTACGTATAACACAGTCAGGACGAGAAGGGTTCTACAGTTTTTATCACTTGTGTACATCACTTCTCTCGACTTTAATGCTCCATAACCCTAGAACGCAGCCTTCGGTAACTCTTGAATTTGGTGATAAGTCTCGAATTTGGCACTCCATAACCCTAGAACGCAGCCTTCGAACCTTGCATTTGGGATAACTCTCGACTTTAATGCTCCATAACCCTAGAAAGCAGCCTTCGGTAACCCTTGAATTTGGTGATAACTCTCGAATTTTGCACTAACCGATACCCCTAGAACGCAGCCTTCGGTAACCCTCGAATTTGGTGATAACTCTCGACTTAAATGATCCATAACCCTAGAACGCAGCCTTCGTTAACCGTTGAATTTGGTGATAACTCTCGAATTTGGCACTCCATAACCCTAGAAAACGCGCCTTCGGTAACCTTGAATTTGGTGATAAGTCTCGAATTTGGCACTCCATAACCCTAAACGCAGCCTTCGGTAACCCTCGAATTTGGTGATAACTCTCGACTTAATATTCCATAACCCTAGAACGCAGCCTTCGTTAACCGTTGAATTTGGTGATAACTCTCGAATTTGGCACTCCATAACCCTAGAATGCAGCCTTCGGTAACCCTCGAATTTGGTGATAACTCTCGAATTTGGCACTCCATAACCCTAGAACACAGCCTTCGGTAACCCTCGAATTTGGTGATAACTCTCCATAACCCTTGAATACGGCTTTCAGTAACCTTTGGTGAAAACCTTTGAATGTGGCGCTCGTTTTCAGTAATCCTCAAATTCAATGCAGAAGCTCAAAAATAGCGTGATCATGGAGAAAGTTAGTATTTACACAAGTTCTGGCTGTTTGTACGTGTTCCACAGACCAGGTCCCAGAGCCATGTACAGTAAGTTACCACTGCTATTTTAACCCTATTTAATCCGAACTTTTCAAACTATTTGGTCCCTATTGACTCTAATGGGTCCCTTATCGAACTTCCAAACTTTTACTGAAGTTTGAAAATGAACGGAACTTTAGGCCTATCCTCCTTACTGTAGGCTCTCACCGCCCTGATAGACACTGTAACAGGTAGACGTAGCAGCATTAAAGGGAGATGATAAGATTCTTCATGGATTTCAGTTTATCTGTGTTCAAACACTGCCCAGCTATGGCTCTTTCTTCTCATAGTCTTTAGTCTCTAAATCCTCAAAATTCCTTTTCCGTCTCATTTTCTGGTTGCAGTAGCAGACAGATGTGAGTACGGTACATTAAGATTGCAATAGGTAAAGTTTAATTGTCAAACACAGTGTCATGATCATGGTATCTCTAAATCTTCACCAATCGCTCTCTACATCACCTATGACCTTGTTTCTGCGTTGAACCCAGGGATCTATAGTTGGTCACTATCAGGTGACCATGGGTTTAGCTTTCTCTTAGCGACTTAGTGATCCCAGTCACACTGGGGAACTGAGTGCACTGCCACTATTACAGATTGGTATTAGGGGTAAAGGTAGAGTGCAATGGGGAACTGGAGGCACAGATATTACAGGGGGACATGAGGTGTACAGGGAGGGTGGAATTAGGGACTGGGAGCTGCTGGCTTGAAAATAAGTTTATTGAGAAGTTCAATGGTAAAGGTGATAGCGTAGATAGGAATAAAGTAGCACCAGGCAAGAAAGCATGGGGGAATGTGAGATTGGTGATCTACTGTACTAGTGCACTATTTTTATTTTAGAGTAGGGGGCACATACACAAGTTTCATGGAGTCATGTGACATAGCTAAGCACTGATTATAATGATATAATTTACAGGATATTTTGCCAGTGCCACGTAACTCACTTTAATTTGTGACCTGTATAGGAGAACTTCTCCTGCAGTCTTGTACCTTTATGTTTATGGATTTTTTTGATGACATTTAATATACTTGTATTTTACAATAGGGGTGCATTATTCCCTAGATCAGTCACTCATAGTATTATAAAAACCTCCCAAGTGTCACTTGTATTAGCTCTACCCATAAGGCCTCCACGTTGTCACCTTCATTATCTCTACGCCTTTACCCATAAGGCCTCCACGGTTGTCACCTTCACCTTCATTATCTCTACGCCTTTACCCATAAGGCCTCCACGTTGTCACCTTCATTATCTCTACGCCTTTCCCCATAAGGCCTCCACGTTGTCACCTTCATTATCTCTACGTACGCCTTTACCCATAAGGCCTCCACGTTGTCACCTTCATTATCTCTACGCCTTTACCCATAAGGCCTCCACGTTGTCCACCTTCATTATCTCTACGCCTTTACCCATAAGGCCTCCACGTTGTCACCTTCATTATCTCTAACGCCTTTACCCATAAGCCTCCACGTGTCACCCTTCATTATCTCTACGCCTTTACCTATAGGCCTCCACGTTGTCACCTTCATTATCTCTCAGCCTTTACCCATAAGGCCTCCCAACTCACGTTGCCACCTTCATTATCTCTACGTCCCTACCCATAACTCAGCTGTATTAGCTCTACCCATAAAGCTTCCACGGTGTCACCTGTATTAGCATTACCCATAAAGCTTCCATGGTGTCACCTGTATTAGCATTACCCATAAAGCTTCCACGGTGTCACCTTGTATTAGCCTTGATACTTCATTCAGTTTTGTTCATTTATCTATCTATTTGCACAGACCAGTGATGTTTTATCCACAGGATCTCGGTAATCCTGATATTATCAGAATCCCCAGCACTAAATTCCATTTCCCCTATTTTACTTGGCAAGTTATGTGTGTTCACAAGGGGACGGCAAAACCAAAACAGACATAAATCTGGCACAACACACCTGAGGTCTAAAAAGTCAAACTTTATTCATTAAAAAAGACCCATCTAACCATAAATCACCATAAATATCCATTTCTAAACCATCACAAACTATAAAACAAACATGACAATGGGTCAGGGCAGGCAGCAAACCAGCAGAGTTCAGGTACAGGCAATGGGTCAGGGCAGGCAGAAAACCAGCAGAGTTTAAGAACAGGCAATGGGTCAGGGCAGGCAGCAAACCAACAGAGTTCAGGTACACCCAATGGGTCAGGGCAGGCAGCAATCTGACAGAGTTCTGTTACATGCAATGGGTCAGGGCAGGCAGCAAACCAACAGAGTTCAGGTACACCCATGGGTCAGGCCAGGCACAATCTGACGAGAGTCTGTTACATGCAATGGGTCAGGGCAGGCAGCAAACCACAGAGTTAAGGAACAGGCAATGGGTCAGGGCAGGCAAAACCAGCAGAGTTCAGGAACAGGCAATGGGTCAGGGCAGGAACCAAACCAACAGAGTTCAGTACAGGCAATGGGTCAGGGCAGGCAGCAAACCAGCAGAGTTCAGGAACAGGCAATGGGTCAGGGCAGGAACCAAACCAACAGAGTTCAGGTACAGGCAATGGGTCAGGGCAGGCAGCAAACCAGCAGAGTTCAGGAACAGGCAATGGGTCAGGGCAGGAACCAAACCAACAGAGTTCAGGTACAGGCAATGGTCAGGGCAGGCAGCAAGCCAGCAGAGTTCAGGAACAGGCAATGGGTCGGGGCAGGAACCAAACCAACAGTTCAGGTACGGCAATGGGTCAGGGCAGGCAGCAAACCAGCAGAGTTCAGGAACGGCAATGGGTCGGGCAGGAACCAAACCAACAGAGTTCAGTACACCCAATGGGTCAGGGCAGCAGCAATCTGATAGAGTTCAGGTAAAGGCAATGGGTCAGGGCAGGCAGCAAATCGGCAGAGTTCAGGTACAGCAATGGGTCAGGGCAGGCCAAACCAACAGAGTTCAGGCACAGGCAATGGGTCAGGGCAGGCAGCAATCCGACAGAGTTCAGGTACAGGCAAGGGGTCGGCAAGCAGCAAATCGGCAGAGTTCAGGTACAAGCAATGGGTCAGGGCAGGCAGAAAACCAGCAGAGTTCAGGAACAGGCAATGGGTCGGGCAGGAACCAAACCAACAGAGTTCAGGTACAGGCAATGGGCCAGGGCAGAACCAAACCAACAGAGTTCAGGTACAGGCAATGGGCCAGGGCAGGAACCAAACAACAACAGAGTTCAGGTACAGGCAATGGTCAGGGCAGCAGCAAACCAGCAGAGTTCAGGTACAGGCAATGGGTCAGGCAGGAACCAAACCAACAGAGTTCAGGTACACCAATGGGTCAGGGCAGGCAGCAATCCGATGAGTTCAGTGTAAGGCAATGGGTCAGGGCAGCAGCAAATCGGCAGAGCTCAGGTACAAGCAATGGGTCAGGCAGGCAGCAAACAGACAGAGTCCAGGTACAGGCAATGGTCAGGGCAGGCAACAAACCAACAGAGTTCAGGCACAGGCAATGGGTCAGGGCAGGCAGCAATCCAACAGAGTTCAGGTACAGGCAATGCGTCAGGGCAGGCAGCAATCTGACAGAGTTCTGTTACATGCAATGGTCAGGCAGGCAGAAAACCAGCAGAGTTAAGGAACAGGCAATGGGTCAGGCAGGCAGAAAACCAGCAGAGTTCAGGTACAGCAATGGGTCAGGGCAGGCAGCAAATCGGCAGAGTTCAGGTACAAGTAATGGGTCAGGGCAGGCAGCAAACAGACAGAGTCCAGTACAGGCAATGGGTCAGAGCAGCACCGATTTCCAGAAAAATCCAACAGAAGCCAGAAAAGCAGTTTTGTCAGTTTCATTTCTTTTGAACAGCTTGCTTGTAGGTGGCACCGTGATGACATCACACGTTTGCGCTGTGATGCCACCATATTGCCACTCATCTTAAAAAGTGTCCACTCCATACACCATCGTGTAGGCTTCCTCAGGGATTTGCCTTACCTGGACTGGAGTTGCCTTTTAACTTTAAGAGACATGCATTTTTTTTATTTTCATTCAAGCATTTCCCTGTGATGTCTATTTCATAACTACAAATAACACACCTTTCCCCCTGGCTGGGAATGGGACCTTTTTCAAATAACTGCACAACATCAGCAATCACCAATCAATCGGAACAATACCAATCACATGGAAAAATATTAATTACATTGGTCTGGCAACTACAGAGCTTAGCTCCTTTAGAATCCCGCAATGGCTATTGTCTGGCCCCAAGATTTGTCTATGTTTAGAACATCTAATCTCCTGAAACTTATTTAATATACAGGATTGGGGGAATTATACATGTCCAATCAATTTTCTTCAAAATATCGACCATGTATACCTAGCCATACATTGGCATAACAACACCCTCCCATTGGAGTAGGTAAAATTATTTGGTAGTTGGCTTCGCAAGACTCCATCTGTCACTCCAGATCACTTTCAGATGGCAAGTATTAGTCTCCAGTGCTAGATCTTCTGATCCTTCCCCCTGCCTCCCCATACACGCTGCTTTAGAAAACATGCAATTGTAGGCTAGCCCTAGCTGGTATCGTTAGATAAACCTATTTTAAGAATCATCTGACTGCTCCAGACAAGATTATATAATGTGTGTATGGAGCTTTACATACTGTACATGAGCATTAATATTGCATAATAGTCTTTTATTTACATGGTAATTTATTGTTCAGTTAAAGAGGATTAGAAACCATCGAAAACCTGCCTACCGGAAACGAAAAGATTCAGGCTATGAAGGCAAGTTATGAATTTATGGCAATTGTTAGGCTATATCTAAATTGTAATGAATGTAGGCATATGTACTTGGTGGCTGTTTGAATACCTTCAATGTATGTATGTATTTTGTATGTATATGTTTATTTACATAGCGCCACTTGGGGACGCAGCGCTCTATAATATAGAATACAAAAAGCAGTTCAAGGGGGACAATAAATAGATCATAATAAGTATGAGCATCATGAAATATACAAGTGCGTGAAACATGTAATATGTGGAGAGATCCTACCCTGTAGAGCTTACAATCTAATTAGGTGGGTAACATACAGATACATAGGAAAGGTGGAAGTGCCATAGTAATAACTGGTGCAGTGTCAGCAGTCCTACGCTGTGCTGTGCTCAGAGAGATAGGATGACAGGTTAGATTTAAACTTGTTTATTGAGGTTTTCTTGATGTAAGAGAGGGAATAGAATTCCAGGATGGGAGCCACAAGAGAGAAAGGTTTAAGGCGAGAGGAAGCAGTGTGAGTGGGGTCTGTATAGGAGATGGTTCTGTGATGAGCAGAGGGTACGGGCAGGGACATATGGGGACACAAGAAACATAAGAAGTAACAGCAAGGGAAGGTATTTAAATGTTGAGAAGGATTTTTTAGACAATGCCGCTGTTTAATGGGGAGCCAGGTAGAGGTGTGGCAAAGAGGAGATTTAATTTCCCGATTGTTAGAGAGCGAGACATCTGCGGCATAGTTAAGTATCAACTGATGGGAAGAAAGATGGGAAGCAGGAAGACCAAAAGCAGAAGTTTACAATAGTCCAGGCGTGATAGGATGAGAGCATGGATAACATAGCAGTAGTCGTAAAAAGAGAATCTACAAATTTTAGGAATATTATAGAGAAAAAAGTGACAGGTTTTAGCAACATATTTAATGTGATTAAAAAAGGGAGAGAGGAATCAATAATAACCCCAAGCAACATGGCGACTGAATAGGGTAAATAGGGGTCTGGGCCACGAAATGGACAAAGCTGGGATAGAACCAGGCTTTGGTGGGAAATGATTAGTTCCATTTTAATCAGGTTTAGTTTGAGGCATTGGTGCCCCATTCATGAGGAGACAGCATGGAAACAGTCGGAGATGTGTGATTGGGTGTCAGCGTGGGGGTGGAAAAGTATATTTGGGTATCATCGGCATACAGATGGTAGTTAAAACCAAATGAGCTAATGACATCTCCCAGAAACCCCTACAGTAAGAGGAACCGAAGACAAAGTTCTATTATCATATGACACAGAGTAGGTTCTGTTTGAGAGGTAGGACTGTAGGATGCCACTTTATTCCGGTGCCCCAAGGAGTGAAAATTGCATTAGGAGGGAATATCTACTGTGTCGAAAACAGAGGAGAGGTCGAGAAGGATAAGAATAGAAAAGTGGCCTTTGGCTTTGGCAGCCTGAAGGTCATTCACAACAATTGTGTGAAGAATGATTTTATCTGTAAGCATGGTAACTCCATAAGCTACACAACCCCATGTTAAAGGACAAAAGTAAACACCTTCCACCCACGATTAGTGCCCAGGGTAAGGACCTAAACTGCCCCTGGGTTTACCTTCAATGTCCAGAACTGAACCACTGAAAGTTGTGATTGCCAGGCCATTTTGCTTCTCCCCCTTTCATCCTAGAGGCCTGACCAAAGGAAGACATGTTCTGCAAAAAGCCTGTCTTCCTATTAGAATGGTCCAAGATTGAGTAGGGGGTAGAGCAAGACAGACCATTGATTACACCCTAAGTCGCTCATCCTGGACATTGAAGGTAATCCCCAGGGGTGAGGACCTGGCAGCTTGATACTGTTAATGGAATGGGGCTGGTCGCACAGCTCACAACCGTTTGAAGGGTCCTGGATGGAGGGCTTCATCGGAACATGGGTGTGTCCATGTTTGTGGGCGTGCTGCATGCCCATAATGTTTGTGGGCATGCCTGTGATGTTGGGGGTGTGGTTGTGACGTTCAGGGATAACACTTTCGTGGCTTTGCCTCCCTGTTCCTGTTTGCATAGTTAAGTTTGGAGGTATGTGGGCCGTTCGGGGGTTTATTTTTTTGGAATTGTTGTCCTTTATATATACTGTTGCATTACTGTATTAAAGTGATGAATTTTGGGTGAAACAGCATTTTTTAAAAAGGGGAACTTGCTGATCCATTAAAGACCTCACCCATGGCACCATAACGGCGCCCTTTGCCCAAATCCAGGCCTGATAGGATAATTGTTAGTGAGCAGTTTAAGTCCTTCATTAACATAGGTGTATATCATCGTAAACTGCCAAGTTATTTTTCAGGAGGAAATGCAAATATAATGTTTGTAATTGGTGTCGTACCCAGGGACCTGAACCATACCTAAAGGTAAAGTTCCTACACTACTCCAGTCCCTCTTGACGTAGCAGTTTTGGTCCTCACCCTGGGTACTATTCAGCTGTGGCACCGGGAGGAGGAGATTATATTGTCTTTTTAATCTGAATTGAGAGATCCAGTCTGGTGATAGAGCGAAAACAAAAAAACTTCAAGTCCAGTTCAAGTGAACAACATACCATGACCTGGATATAAATATTACAGATAACCATGACCTGGAAATGAATATTACTATATACCATCCTGGATAGATAATATTACAGATATACCATGACCTGGATGGATAAATATTACAGATATACCGTGACCTGGATGGATGAATATTCAGATATACCATGACCTGGATGGAGAATATTACAGATATACCGTGACCTGGATGAATGAATATTACAGATATACCTGACCTGGATGAATTATTTACAGATATACATGACCTGATGGATGAAATTACAGATATACCGTGACTGGATAATGATATTACAGATATACCATGACCTGGATGAATGAATATTACAGATATACCATGACCTGGATGGATGAATTTACACAGATTACCATGACCTGGATGAATGAATATTACAGATATACCGTGACCTGGATAATGATATTACAGATGTACCATGACCTGGATAGATAAATATTACAGATATACCATGACCTGTATGAATGAATATTACAGATATACCATGACCTGGATAGTAAATATTACAGATATACCATGACCTGGATGAATAAATATTACAGATATACTAATGACCTGGATGAATAAATATACAGATATACCATGACCTGGATAGATACATATTACAAGTATACCATGACCAGGATAGATAATATGACAGATATCCCTGAGACCTGGATAGATAAATAATTACAGATATACCATGACCTGGATGAATGAATATACAGATGTACCATGACCTGGATGAATGAATATTACACTATACCATGACCTGATGGATGAATATTACAGATATACCGTGACCTGATGGATGAATATTACAATATACTGTGACCTGATGGATTGAACATTACAGATATACTGTGACCTGGATGAATGAATATTACTGATATACCGTGACCGGATGAATGAATATTACAGATATACCGTGGACCTGGATGAAGATTTACAGATATACCTTGACCTGGATGATGATATTACAGATATACCATGACCTGGATGGATGAATATTAACAGATTATACCATGACCTGGATGGATGATATTACAGATATACCATGACCTGTATGGATGAATATTACAGATTACCGACCTGGATTGAATGAATATTACAGATGTACCATGACCTGGATAAGGAATATTTACACATATACCTGACCTGGATGATGAATATTACAGATATACCGTGACCTGGATAGATGAATATTACAGATTACTGTGACCTGGATGGATGAATTACAGCATTACTGTGACCTGTAATGAATTTAACTGACCGGGATGAATGATATACAGATATGCGTACCTGGAATGAATGATATTACGATATACCTTGACCTGGATGGATGAATATTACAGATATACCATGACCCTGGATGGATGAATATACCGATATACCATGACCTGGATGGATGAATATTACAGATATACCATGACCTGTATGGATGAAATAATTACAGATATACCATGACCTGGATGGATGAATATACAGATATACCATGACCTGATGGATTGAATAATCAGTTACACCATGACCTGGATGGATGAATATTACAGATATACCATGACCTGGATGGATGAATATTACAGATTAACCAGAAACACCATACCTGGATGGATGATTTACAGATATAACCTGCCCTGGATGATGATTACAATACAGATATACCGTGACCTGGATGTGAATATTACAGATATACCGTGACCTGGATGAATGAATATTACAGATATAACTACGTGACCTGGATGAACGAATATTACAGATATACCGTGACCTGGATGAACGAAATTACAGATATACCGTGACCTGGATGAACGAATATTACAGATATACCGTGACCTGGATGAATGAATATTACAGATATACCATGACCTGGATGAATGATATTACAGATATACATGACCTGGATGAATGAATATTACAGATATACCATGACTCTGATGAATGGAATATTACAGATATACCATGACCTGGATGAATGAATATACAGTATACATGACCTGGATGATGAATATTACAGATATACGTGACCTGGATGGACTGATATTACAGATATACCATGACCTGGATGAATGGAATATTAACAGATATCAGACCTGGATGATGAATATCGATTACCTATGACCTGATGAATATATACAGTATACCATGACCCCATTTTTCCTATTTTCCTATCCATGTCTCATCCATCCCCCTATCCTCCTCTATTACAGTATATATTGCTATTCTGCTTTTTAGCCCCCATGTCCATCTGAGTACCTGGAGTAAACCCACCACCACAGAACAAAGTCCTTGCAGGTGTTGACTTTCCTTCCTCTTCTGTAGACTCTTCCTCAATAAGAGCAAGAGACAGCACAGCTTTGAGGAATATGCACATTCTACACCCAGGGCAAGATAGAACTACATCCACATTGATTCAGTACAGCAAATAACAGAACATAATCCAGGGGCATATTATAAAAGAGCGAAAGTAGCGAAATGTTTTCGCATTCGCTTTTCGCATGGGTTTTCACCAAAAAGACAGTTAAACCTATTTATAAAGGTAGCGTTAACGAATGGGGCGAAACTGTTTCCGCGAGCTATCGCTAAAACCCTTTTCGCCTAACTTCGCAATGTAATTTTAGCGAAACAGGAGCAAAAGGCATACGCGATTTATAAAAGAGCGAAAGGTGGTTTTGCGGTAAAAAGAGCGAAAGATTAGCGCGACCCTAGGTGGTGAAAAGTCATTGTTTGAGCGAAAAGGCATTCTAATGGGTAATATCCCTTGAAAAAGCCGAACGCTGCATAGAAGGGCGCACGCACATTAGAAGGCGAACGCACATTAGAAGGGCGAACGCGCATAGAAGGCGAATGTGCAGTGCAAAGAAAACTGTATTCCAATTGAGAAATTCTAAGAAGATTGACTAATAAGACATGGCGACTCGTTTGGTAATGTGAGGTGGCCATTTTGAACTTGACATCATTTTCTAGTGCTTTTCTGGTTTTGAATGGTTTTCACAATGCAGTACTTCTTAGATGCGTTAAGTTTTCGCTGCAATACTTTTCACTCTTTATCGCGCCCGTTGCCTTTTTCAGCCGCGAAGTGTGTTTTTTTTCGCTTTTTTTAAAATAAGGCGAAACAAAGCCCCAAATGGCGCTATTTTCCGCTGCGATGTGCTGCTCTAATTATTTGGCGAAAAAGACAATCCTTTATAATATGCCCCTAGTGTTGCAGCATGCTAAATCATTATCCATTCTGGCCACTACATTACATTACAATCGCAGTAATGACTTTATAAAATATATGCCACAAACTGTATGTGTGAAACACAGCCACAAGTTTTCAGAATAATTAAAGCTAAACTATACATGTTCGGAAATTTGTAAGCCACTGACAGTGAGTTAGGCGACTGAGACATCCTAGATAATGCACAGTCTTGTTCCTAATGGCTCTGGTCTTCATAGTGACCAAATAGACATATATACCAAAAAGATGTATTTACGGACGCTCCACACCCCTCGCTCGATCTGCTTTCTCCATACAATCCCAAAAATTTTTATAAGAGCCGGTAACCACACGTATTACCCAGTCAGACAGATAGGGTTAATACGAGTTATATCACTCCCAGTATAGACCAGTAATAGATTGCTACCCTCCCTGTACGTATTATACGTCAGGAGAAAGGGTTAATACAGAGTTCTATCACTTGTGTACATCACTCCCAGTATAGACCAGTAATAGATTGCTACCACCCATCCTGTACCTATTATACAGTCAGGAGAGAAGGGTAATACGAGTTCTATCACTTGTGTCATCACTCCCAGTATAGACCATAATAGATTGCTACCTCCTGTACGTATTACACAGTCAGGAGAGAAGGTTATACAGATTTCTATCACTTGTGTACATCACTACTCACCGTATAGACCAGTATAGATTGCTACCTCCTGTACGTATTACACAGTCCGGAGAGAAGGGTTAATACAGAGTTCTATCACGTTGTACATCACTGCCCAGTATAGACAGTATAGATTGCTCCCACCCACCCTGTACGTATTATACACATCAGGAGAGAAGGGTTAATACAGAGTTCTATCACTTGTGTCATCACTCCCAGTATAGACAGTAATAGATTGCTACCTCCCTGTACGTATTACACAGTCAGGAGAGAAGGGTTTAATACAGAGTTCTATCACTTGGTGTACATCACTCCCAGTATAGACCAGTAATAGATTGCTACACCCCCACCTCCGTCGTCTTACACAGTCAGGAAGAAGGGTTAATACCGAGTTCTATCACTTGGTACATCATCCCAGTAGTAGACCAGTAATAGATTGCTACACCTCCTGTACGTATTACACAGTCAGGAGAGAAGGTTAATACCGAGTTCTATCACTTGTGTACATCACTCCAGTATAGACCAGTAATAGATTGCTACCCTCCTGTACGTATTACACAGTCAGGAGAGAAAGGGTTAATACAGAGTTCTATCACTTGTGTTATCACTCCCAGTATATACGCAGTAAGAGATTGCTACCACCCACCTCCTGTAACGTATTATACATCAGGAAGAAGGGTTAATACAGTAGTTCTATCACTTGTGTATACATCACTCCAGTATAGACCAGAATAGATTGCTACCATCCTGTACGTATTACACAGTCAGGAGAAAGGGTTAATACAGAGTTCTAACACTTGTTGTAGCATCACTCCCAGTATAGACCAGTAATAGATTGCTACCTCTTGTACGTATTACACATCGGAGAGAAGGGTTAATACAGAGTTCTATCACTTGTGTACATCCTCCCAGTATGACCAGTAATAGATTGCCTACCTCCTGTAACGTATTACACAGTCAGGAGAGAAGGGTTAATACAGAGTTCCATCACTTGTGTAACATCACTCCCAGTATAGACCATAATAATTGCTACCCTCCTGTACGTATTACACAGTCAGGAGAGAAGGGTTAATACAGATTCTATCACTTGTGTACATCACTCCCAGTATAGACCAGTAATAGATTCTACCTCCTGTACGTATTACACAGTCAGGAGAGAAGGGTTAATACAGAGTTTCTATCACTGTGTACTCACTCCCAGTAATAGACCGTATAGATGGCTCCATCCTGTACGTATTACAGAGTCAGGAGAGACGGGTTAATACAGAGTTCTATCACTTGTGTACATCACTCCCAGTATAGCCCAGTATAGATTGTCTACCACGTCCTGTACTTATTATACAGTCATGAGAGAAGGGTTAATACAGAGTTCTATCACTTGTGTACATCACTCCCATAGTAGACCAATAGATTGCTACCCTCCTGTACGTGTTACACAGTCAGGAGAGAAGGTTAATACAGAGTTCTATCACTTTGTACATCATCTCCCAGTATAGACCAGTAATAGATTGCTACCTCCTGTACGTATTAACCATCAGGAGAGAGGGTTAAATACAGAGTTCTACTATCACTTGTGTACATCACTCCCAGTATAGACCAGTAATAGATTGCTACCTCCTGTACGTATTACAGAGTCAGGAGAGAAGGGTTAATACAGAGTTCTATCACTTGTGTACATCACTCCCAGTATAGACCAGTAAATAGATTGCTACCATCCTGTACGTATTACACAGTCGGAGAGAAGGGTTAATACGAGTTCTATCACTTTGTACATCACCCTCCCGTAATAAGACCAGTAAAATTGCTACTTCCTGTACGTATACACAGCAGAGGAGAGGGTTATACGAGTTCTATCACTTGTGTACATCACTCCCAGTATAGACCAGTAATATATTGCTACCTCCTTGTACGTATTATCAGTCAGGAGAGAAGGGTTAATACCGAGTTCTATCAACTTGTGTACATCACTCCCGTATAGACCAGTAGATAATTGCTACCTCCTGTACGTATTATCACAGTCAGAGAGAAGGGTTAATACAGAGTTCTATCACTTGTGTACATCACTCCCAGTATAGACCAGTAATATAGATTGCTACCCTCCTGTACGTATTACACACAGTCAGGACAGAAGGGTAATACAGAGTTCTATCACTTGTGTACAATCACCCAGTATAGACCAGTAATAGATTGCTACCCTCCTGTACGTATTACACAGTCAGGACAAAAGGGTTAATACAAGAGGTTCTATCACTTGTGTACATCACTCCCAGTATAGACCAGTAATAGATTTTGCTACCTCCTGTACGTATTACACAGTCAGGACAGAAGGGTAATACAGAGTTCTATCACTTGTGTACATCACTCCCCAGTATAAGACCAGTAATAGATTGCTACCTCCTGTACGTATAACACAGTCAGGACGAGAAGGGTTCTACAGTTTTCTATCACTTGTGTACATCACTTCCCATTATATACCAGTAATAGATTGCTACCTCCTGTACGTATTCCACAGCAGGAGAGAAGGTTAATACAGAGTCTTATCACTTGTATACATCACTCCCAGTATAAAGACGCAGTACATAGATTGCTACTCCTGTAAACGTATTACACAGTCAGGAGAGAAGGGTTATACAGAGTTCTATCACTTGTGTACATCACTCGCCCAGTATAGACCAGTAATAGATTGCTACCCTCCTGTACGTATTCACAGTCAGAGAGAGGTTAATACAGAGTTCTATCACTTGTGTACTCACTCCCAGTATAGACCCGTAATAGATTGCTACCGCCCCTCCTTTACTGTATTACACCGTCAGGAGAGAAGGGTTAATACAGAGTTCTATCACTTGTGTCAATCACTCCCATATAGACCATTAATAGATTGGCTACCACCCCTTCCTGTACGTATTCACATCGGACACTAGGAGTTAATACAGAGTTCTATCACTTGTGTACATCACTCCCAGTATAGACCAGTAATAGATTTTACACCTCCTGTCGTATTACACAGTCAGGAGGAAGGTTAATACCGAGTTCTATCACTTGTGTAACATCACTCCCAGTATAACCAGTAATAGATTGCTACCTCCTGTACGTATTACACAGTCCAGGAGAAAGGGTTCCTACAGAGTCTATCCTTGTGTATCATACCTCCCAGTAAGACAGTAATAGATTCTACACCTCCTGTACGTATTACCAGTCCGGAAGAGAAGGGTTAATACAGAGTTCTATCACTTGTATCATCACTCCCAGTATAGACCAGTATAGATTGCTACCCAATCCTGTACGTATTACACAGTCAGGACGAGAAGGGCTTCATACAGATTTCTATCACTTGTGTACATCACTCCCAGTATAGACCATAATAGATTGCTACACCTCCGTACGTATTACACAGCATGACAGAAGGGTTAATCCAGAGTTTCTATCACTTGTGTACATCACTCCAGTATAGACCAGTAATAGATTGCTACCTCTGTACTGTATTACACAAACAGTCGAGGAATAGTTAATAACAGAGTTCTATCACTTGTTACATCACTCCCAGTATAGACCAGTATAGATTGCTACCCTTCCTGTACGTATTACCAGTCGGAGAGAAGTTAATACAGAGTTCTATCACTTGTGTACAGTCACTCCCGTATAGACCAGTAATAATTGCTACTCCTTGTACGTATTACACAGTCAGAGAGAAGGGTTAATACAGAGTTCTATCACTTGGTGTACATCACCCCAGTATAGACCATAATAGATTGCTACCTCCTGTATACGTATTACACATCAGGAGAGAAGGGTTAATACAGAGTTCTATCACTGTGTACATCACTCCGCAGTATAGACCAGTAATAGATTGCTACCTCTGTACGTATTACACAGACGTCAGGAGAGAAGGGTTAATACAAGTTCTATCACTTGTGTACATCACTCCCATGTATAGACCATGAATAGATTCTACCTCCTGTAACCTATTACATTACACGTCAGAGAGAAGGGTTAATACAAGTTTCTATCACTTTGTGTACATCACTCCCATTATAGACCAGTAATAGATTGCTACCTCCTTACGTATTACAGTCAGGAGAGGAGTTAATACAGAGTTCTATCACTTGTGACATCACTCCCAGTATAGACCAGTAATAGATTTGCTACTTCCTGTACGTATTACACAGTCAGGAGAGAAGGGTTAATACAGAGTTTCTAATCACTTGTGTACATCACTCCCAGTATAGACCGTATAGATTGCTACCCTCCTGTACTATTACACAGTCCCGGAACAGAAGGGTTAATACGATTTCTATCACTTGTGTTCATCACTCCCAGTATAGACCATAATAGATTGCTACCCTCCTGTACGTATTACACAGTCAGGACCAGAAGGTTTAATAACAGAGTTCTATCACTTTGACATCACTCCCAAGTATAGACCAGTTATAGATTATCTACCTCCTGTACGTAGTACACAGTCAGAGAAGCGGTTAATACAGAGTTCTAATCACTGGTCACATTCTCCCAGTATAGACCAGTAATAGATTGCTACCTCCTGTACAGTATTACACAGTCAGAGAGAGGTTATACAGTATTCTATTCACTTGTGTACATCACTCCCAGTATAGACCATAAATAGAAGATTGCTAGCCCCCCCCCCCCCAACACCTTACGTATTACACAGTCAGAGAGAAGGGTAATACAGAGTTCTATCACTTGTGTACATCACCCCAGTATAGACCAGTAATAGATTGCTACCGTCCTGTAACGTATTACACAGTCAGGAAGAAGGGTAATAACAGAGTTCTAATCATCTTGTGTACATCACTCCCAGTATAGACCAGTAATAGATTTGCTACCCTCCTGTACGTATTACACGTCATGAGAGAGAAGGGTTAATACAGAGTTTCTATCACTTGTGTACAATCACTCCCATATAGACCATAATAGATTACTCCAGATCTGTACGTATTCACACAGTCAGACAGAAGGGTTAATACAGAGTTCTATCACTTGTGTTACATCACTCCCGAGTATAGACCCAGTATTATAGTTGCTACCTACTCCTGTACGTATTAATAGAAGAACGTCAGGAAGAAGGTGAATAAGAGTTCTATCACCTTGTGTACATCACTCCCATTATAGACCAGTAATAATTGCTACCTCCGTACGTATTATACAGTCGAAAGGGTTCATACAGAGTTCCTATCACTTGTGTACATCACTCCCAGTATAGACCAGTAATATTGCTACCCTCCTGTACGTATTACACATCAGAGGAGAAGGGTTAAAATACAGAGTTCTATCACTTTGTGTACATCACTCCCAGTATAGACCAGTAATAGATTGCTACCTCCTTACTATTACACAGTCAGGAGAGAAGGGTTAATACAGAGTTCTAAATCACTTGTTCACATCACTCCCAGTATAGACCAGTAATAGATTGCTACCATCTGTACGTATTACCAGTCAGGACAGAAGGGTTATACAGATTTCTATCACTTGTGTACAATCACCTCCCAGTATAGACCAGTACTAGATTGCTACCTCCTGTACGTATTACACAGTCAGGAGAAAGGTTAATACAGAGTTCTATCACTTGTGTAACATCACTCCCAGTATAAGCCAGTAATAGATTGCTACCCTGTGTATTATTAACAGTCAGGAGAGAAGGGTTAATCAGAGTTCTATCACTTGTTACATCACTCCCAGTATAGACCAGATATAATTGCTACCTCCTGTACTATTACACAGTCCAGGAAGAGCAGGGTTATACAGATTCATCACCAACTAGACCATGTTATATCGTTATAATTGTATACATGGTATGGGGTGATTGTTTCTTCTTTGTGTGTGACCAGACCCTGTTTCATTAAGAGGAACTACGTCTGAGCTCTATTCTTTCTTTCTTTCTCTCTTCACTGTAATCCCCTGCACCAACCTTAACCCCCCCGCAACAATTCCAAGGATTCTCGATCCTATGGCTGTTTTATCTCTGTAATATGTGGCGCTGACGGAAATCCCATGGACAGAAGAACCATAGAATGTTCCTGGTAGAGACTGTTAGCTCAGTACGAAGGGGGTGGGGTGGTGGTAGGAGGAGTATCAGGCAATGGAGGAGGGAGGGTGTAGTTCATGTCAGTTACCATTGTTAAGTGCATAGAGCGCTTGCTGATTTTGCCAAGATATCAGTCAAAACTGATGGAAGGTGGAATATAGGGGGAAGAGAGGGTGACATTCTTTGGATCCAAAGGAGAACACGGTGTGGAAACGAGTGTAACGAAATCAGGAACACTGGTAAATGTCCCCGGTCCACATACAGTGTATGGACTTCATTATTATGTATCCATTATGGGTAAGCCATACAGGGGATCTGCTCATGGCCGTCCGCCCTAAATGATCCCACCCTTAACCAGGAAACCGATGTAATGTAGAATATTGTTAATTTATTTATAAGCACCACTTCGTTAAGAAGCATATATATAAGTTATGTTATAATGGATATAGTGCACAAGCCTCGACCATTAGGAATGAGATCCCTGCCCGAAGAGCTTACTATCTAATGGGAATGTAATGATCTGTGCGTATCCCATTGTTATCAAACAATCCCATTGATGTGTCCCGCAACACTCACTGCAGATTGGCGATAGGTGAGTTAGGTTGGAGGTTAACAGGTTAGCACCCCCTCCAACGTTCCCCTTTAGTAGGTACAAAGACACAAGGAAGAGGGATAATGAAGTGAATCTGATCATAGCACAGACTGTGTGTGTCTACCACCCGACTGTATGCGTTGGACCAGAGCTATGACTGCAAGCTGATTGGCGCATTCATGCAAAGGATTGTGGGAATAGTGTACATTTGCTTATTATCTTGCACTTTCGGTGATAACAAATGCCGCTAGTATAAAAAGTTGTAATATTCCTTTGTTTAAAGTAACCGCATTGATCAGAGGAGATCACAGTAATTACTTGATACGGTATCTCTAAAACAGAATATAGCATTGTGTTTCCTTTCTCTTCCTTGCAAACTGCCATGCTGGGTGTGTTCCTGGTTGAGTACCGTCTGTTTGCGCCGGTCCGACAACTGTCCGTATTGGATCGCAATGTTGATTCCGCCAAAAAATGTGATCGCATCACTCCTACAACGGATACATAACAATGCAATGTGGGATCACCGGCGCGATCGTTAGCCCGTGAGAAATTGCGTTGGTGTGGCCTATCCCATATAGTACATATCGGTACTGGGTAATTATACTTTAAAATAACCTAACGATTTCTAGGGTTTTGTGGAGTCATTAAGTGCATTTGACATTTCTTGTTTGATGGATCGACTTGCCCTTTAACTGCTTATTAAATGTAATAATAACATTGTATCCGTTATCATGTTCATTGAATATTAAACCCTATGTGTTTTTCCATGCACTGATTTAGATGAGGGTTACTTCTATTTTTGTAATTTGCAAAACCTTTCCTTAATATAGTAGGCACGTGTTTTGGGGGTGATAGAAACAAGTTTATTATTGGCACGGTTAGTGGTGAGCGGAAGGACATCTATTCCCAAAACTCAAGAATGAAGGGGGAGGTGAGGTCTCCTCCAGTGACTCTTCTGTAAAATGTGCCTCTTCGGCAGAAAGCACTCCCACATGACCTGATAGCAGCCAACATGGTGGATCAGGGACACAGATCACATTTTCCGAACTGTACCTCCCAATAAATGTTCGCATAAAATTTTTAAAGGGGTTTTGGAAGGTAGAACTGGGGCCTGGGAATCTCCTTGGCTAGATCTGCTCACAGCTCTTGTTCAAGCCATTTATACAGGTTATGTTGTCTTGTGGGTTTCTTCCATTGTGTTGGATCATATATGATAGATTGGTTTTGTGAACAAAATTTGCATCAAAACCTGGGCTGGATCCTAGGTGGCGCTGTGGCTAATCTGCCCTGTGTCTGGCCATACATCCACAAGATTATCATTTGTTTTGATTGATACTTGGTAATCAGATACTTTGCTAGAATCACTGATAATCCACTTATGGAAAACTTTTTTTTGGTTGGTGGGCTTGGTTGTGTGGGGGGGTTGTGTGTAGGTGGGTGGTGTTTGTGGTGTGGTTGGGTGTGGGGCTGGTTTTTTTGGTGTTTGTTGGTCATACTTGCATGATCTTGCCGATCGTGTTCTTGCAGAGCGTGTCTTCCTTGGCTGCCTCACGATCTGTAACTCAAAGTTGCCGTGGAGGATCGTAGACCGGAGCGAACGAGGGAGATTACAATAGTACTTCATGACTTGTGTAAAGTACCCAAGAGTGAGGACTTTAGCGTTTTAGTTCTCACCCTAAGTACTTGCAGGAGTGGGGGAACTGAACGAGGGGGAGGTGAGTATAAATTGTCCTTTAAAAAGTACCACCAAATGATTTCCCGAATAAGACAAATGTTATACCTAAAAGTGCCCATACACTACTTAATATTAGACAGATAGACATTCATCCTATACCCGTATAATCTAATCTAACGGCTGCCTAGTTTGGCTGCTTAAGCCATGTTGGCACTAAAATGTTTTTAGGGGAATTTGTCCTTTACTTTGTCATGCTTTGACCCACGTATAAGCATTTCAATAAAAACGAATCTATATATCTTCATTTGCTGAGCGTGGTCGCCTGTGTCTGTGCCTAATTAAATGTTTTATTTTAAACTATAACCTAAGGATTTAGAAGCCAACTAGGTTATACATGTTTCCATGTTTTAAATTTAATTGCAACAGTCAATTCGTTGCATTAAAGGGCAATGTCCATACACCACACAGATTCACTGTTAACAGAAGACCCGCCCAACACTAGACCCTCGCTAGATCTAAAGTGTTTTAATTTGTTACTATAGATACCGTAACACCCTCGTTCCCATTTTCCCTCGGCTGCCTTTCCCTGCCTTTGTCTTTCTGTGCATGGAAGAAATTGAAGGGTCAGGATACCGGCATCCTCCGCAACAAGGATTGGCTGTGGCTGCGACCGATGTACATAGATTATTACATATATAGTTACAGAATGTTAGTTACATTGTTATTGAACTGTCTGCCCAGTGATTGACGCACATAGAGAATCGATCAACATTAACCAACCCTACAGGCCACCTGAAGGTGATAATTACTGACTCTTAAACTGTTCTAAAAAGATAAAAGTCACCTACCACTACACAAATGCTGTGCATGATTAAGTAGCACAGTGCCTTTGTGCTCAAACATACTACTTCTGGTAGATTTTTTTGGAGCTGTGGAGATGTGAACAAGAAGGTTTATTTTTATGCAGTGAGTCTCTACGTAATCCTTATTGCTAAAACACATTGTACATTGATACAGTGCGTCACGAATGGTTGACCTGGATAGATAAATATTACAGATATACCATGACCTGGATGAATAAATATTACAGATATACTATGACCTGGATGAATAAATATTACAGATATACCATGACCTGGATAGATACATATTACAGATATACCATGACCAGGATAGATAAATATGACAGATATACCATGACCTGGATAGATAAATATTACAGATATACCATGACCTGGATGAATGAATATTACAGATGTACCATGACCTGGATGAATGAATATTACACATATACCATGACCTGGATGGATGAATATTACAGATATACCGTGACCTGGATAGATGAATATTACAGATATACTGTGACCTGGATGGATGAACATTACAGATATACTGTGACCTGGATGAATGAATATTACAGATATACCGTGACCGGGATGAATGAATATTACAGATATGCCGTGACCTGGATGAATGAATATTACAGATATACCTTGACCTGGATGGATGAATATTACAGATATACCATGACCTGGATGGATGAATATTACAGATATACCATGACCTGGATGGATGAATATTACAGATATACCATGACCTGTATGGATGAATATTACAGATATACCATGACCTGGATGAATGAATATTCACAATTATCCATACTGGAGATGTATTAAAAAAAACAGATATCCCGTTACACTTATCTGAATATTACAGATATACCATGACCTGGATGAATGAATATTACAGATATACCATGACCTGGATGAATGAATATTACAGATATACCATGACCCCATTTTTCTATTTTCCATCCATGTCTCTACATCCCCTCCTCCTATTACAGTATATATTGCTATTCTGCTTTTTAGCCCCCATGTGCATGCTGAGTACCTGGAGTAAACCCACACACCACAGAACAAAGTCCTTGCAGGTGTTGACTTTCCTTCCTCTTCTGTAGACTCTTCCTCAATAAGAAGCAGAGACAGCACAGCTTTGATGGGAATATGCACATTCTACACCCAGGGGCAGATAGAACTACATCCACATTGATTCAGTACAGACAAATAACAGAACATAATCCTAGGGGCATATTTATAAAAGAGCGAAAAGTAGCGAAATGTTTTCGCATTCGCTTTTCGCATGGGTTTTCACCAAAAAGACAGTTAACGCTATTTATAAAGGTAGCGTTAACGAATGGCGAAACTGTTTCCGCGAGCTATCGCTAAACCCTTTTCGCCTAACTTCGCAATGGTAATTTTAGCGAAAAAGGAGCAAAAAGGCATAACGCGATTTATAAAAGAGCGAAAGGTGGTTTTTGCGGTAAAAAGAGCGAAAGATTAGCGCGACCCTGAAGGTGGTGAAAAGTCATTGTTTGAGCGAAAAGGCATTCTAATGGGTAATATGCCTTGAAAAAGCGAACGCGCATTAGAAGGGCGAACGCACATTAGAAAGGCGAACGCACATTAGAAAGGCGAACGCGCATTAGAAAGGCGAATGTGCAGTGCAAAAGAAAACTGTATTCCAATTGAGAAATTCTAAGAAGATTGACTAAATAAGACATGGCTGACTTCTTGGTAAATGTGAGGTGGCCATTTTGAACTTGACATCATTTTCTAGTGGGCTTTTCTGGTTTTGAATGGTTTTCACAATGCAGTCTTCTTAGATGCGTTAAGTTTTCGCTGCAATACTTTTCACTCTTTATCGCGCCCGTTCGCCTTTTTCAGCCGCGAAGTGTGTTTTTTTCGCTTTTTTATAAATAAGGCGAAACAAAGCCCCAAATGGGCGCTATTTTTCGCTGCGATGTGCTGCTATAATTATTTGGCGAAAAAGACAATCCTTTATAATATGCCCCTATGTTGCAGCATGCTAATCATTATCCATTCTGGCCACTACATTACATTACAATCAGCAGTAATGACTTTATAAAATAATGCCACAAACTGTATGTGTAAACACAGCCACAAGTTTTCAGAATAACTTTAAAGCTAAACTATACATGTTCGGAAATTTGTAAAAAGCCACTGACAGTGAGTTAGGCGACTGAGACATCCTAGATAATGCCACAGTCTTGTTCTAATGGCTCTGGTCTTCATAGTGACAAAATAGACATATATACCAAAAGATGTATTTACGGACGCTCCACACCCCTCGCTCGATCTGCTTTCTCCATACAATCCCAAAATTTTTATAAGAGCCGGTAACACACGTATTACCCGTCAGAGACGAAGGGTTAATACGAGTTATATCACTCCCATATAGACCGTAATAGATTGCTACCCTCCTGTCGTATTATACGTCAGAGAGAAGGGTTAATTACAGAGTTCTATCACTTGTGTACATCACATCCCAATATAGACCAGTAATAGATTGCTACCCCCTGTACTCATTATACAGTCGGAGAGAGGGTTATACAGTGTTCTATCACTGTGTACTCACTCCTATAGACCAGTAATAAGATTCCTACCCTCCTGTACGTATTACACAGTCAGGAGAGAAGGTTATACAGAGTTTATCACTTGTTGCATCCACTCCCGAGATAGACCAGTATAGATTGCTACCCTCCTGTACGTATTACACAGTCGGAGAGACAGGGTTAATAAGTTCTATCCTTGTTACATCACTCCTCAGTATAGACAGTAATAGATTGCTACCCTCCGTTACTTTACACATCAGGAGAGAAGGGTTAATACAGAGTTTCTATCACTTGTGTACATCACTCCCAGTATAGACAGTAATAGATTGCTACCTCCTGTACGTATTACACAGTCAGGAGAGAAGGGTTTAATACAGAGTTCATCACTTGTGTACATCACTCCACAGTATAGACCAGTAATGATTGCTACCTCCTGTACGTATTACACAGTCGGGAAGAAGGGTTAATACAGAGTTCTATCACTTGTGTACATCTCCCCAGTAGACCAGTAATAGATTGCTACCTCCTGTACGTATTACACAGTCGGAGAGAAGGTTAATACAGAGTTCTAATCACTTGTGTACATCCTCCCAGTATAGCCAGTAATAGATTGCTACCTCCCTGTACGTATTCACAGTCAGGAGAGAAAGGGTTAAACAGAGTTCTATCACTTGTGTATATCCCACTCCTCCAGTATAGACCAGTATAGATTGCTACCACCTCTTAACGTATTATACAGTCAAGAGAAGGGTTATACAGAGTTCTATCACTTGTGTACAA
Organism: Hymenochirus boettgeri; assembly: GCA_019447015.1. Taxonomy (NCBI): domain Eukaryota; kingdom Metazoa; phylum Chordata; class Amphibia; order Anura; family Pipidae; genus Hymenochirus; species Hymenochirus boettgeri. The sequence goes on along the minus strand of CM033476.1, from coordinate 78,648,062 downwards.
TCACTCCCAGTAATAGACCAGTAATAGATTGCTACCATCCTGTACGTATTACACAGTCAGGAAGAAGGGTTAATACAGAGTTCTAACACTTGTGTACATCACTCCCAGTATAGACCAGTAATAGATTGCTACCATCTTGTACGTATTACACATCGGAGAGAAGGGTTAATACAGAGTTCTATCACTTGTGTACATCACTCCCATGTAGACCAGTAATAGAATTGCCTACTCCTGTAACGTATTACCAGTCAGGAGAGAAGGGTTAATACAGAGTTCTTCACTTGTGTACATCCTCCCATATAGACCAGTAATAGATTGCTACCCATCTGTCTTTTACACAGTCAGGAGAGAAGGGTTAACGAGTTCTATCACTTGTTAATCACTCCCAGTAAAGACCATAATAGATTCTCACCTCCTGTACGTATTACCAGTCAGGAGAGAAGGGTTAATACGAGTTTATATCACTGTGTACTCACTCCCAGTATAGACCAGTAATAGATGGCTACATCCTGTACTAGTACAGAGTCAGGAGAGAGGGTTAATACAGAGTTCTATCACTTGTGTACTCACTCCCGTATAGAACAGTAATAGATTGCTACCCTCCTGTACGTTTTACAGTCAGGAGAGAAGGGTTAATACGAGTTCTATCACTTGTGTACATCACTCCCAGTATCGAGCCAGTAATAGATTGCTACTCCTGTACGTATTACAACAGTCAGGAGAGAAGGGTTAATACAGAGTTCTACTACACTTTGTGTACATCAACTCCCAGTATAGACCGTAATAGATTTGCTACCCTCCTGTACGTATTACACGTCAGAGAGAGAAGGTGGGTTTAGCGGGTGTACAACAGCATGACTTGTAATCCAACTGGTGGGTACAACTCACCTCGCAAGGTCAGTACTTATAGCCGGTACTCATAGTATACTCACTTAGCAGAGGGAAGGAAGGGTTAATAAGAAAGAGGTCTACACTGTGTGTCAACTACCTCACTCAGAGACCGTGCTCTTGACGTAATACATGTCATGAGAAGTACACGGCTCAGGTACCAGATACACAAAGAGGCTACCATACAGAGTAGTCTATCACAGATACACTTATGCTGCAGGGTGTCACCAGTGACGAAGCCAAAGACCTCGGTACGAATATGGTCGTCAGAGAATGGGTAAACAGAGTTCATTCCTTGGGTACATCACTCCCAGTATAGACCATAATAGATGCTACTCCTGTACGTATTACCAGTCAGGAAGAGGGTTAATACAGGTTCTATCACTTGTGTACATCACTCCAGTTAGACCAGTAATAGATTGCTACCTCCTGTACGTATTACACGTCAGGAGAAGAAGGGTTTACAGAGTTCTATCACTTGTGTACATCACTCCCAGTATAGACCATAATGATGCTACCCCACCTCCTTACGTATACACAGTCAGGAGAGAAGGGTTAATAACAGAGTTCTATCACTTGGTACTCACTCCCCAGTTAGACCAGTAATAGATTGCTACCTCCTGTACGTATTACACGTCAGGACGAAGGGTTAATACAGAGTTCTATCACTTGTGTAACATCACTCCTCAGTATAGACCAGTAATAGATTGCTACCCTCCTGTACGTATTACACCAGTCAGGAAAGAAGGGTTAACAGAGTTCTATCACTTGTGTACATCACTCCCAGTATAGACCAGTAATAGATTGCTACCAACTCCTGTACGTATTACACAGTCAGGAGAGAAGGTTATACATTTCTATCACTTTTGTCACATCACCCCAGATAGACCAGTAATAGAGTTGCTACCTCCTCCGTACGTATACACACAGTCAGGAGAGAAGGGTTAATACAGAGTTCTATCACTTGTGTACATCACTCCCATCTAGACCAGTAATAGATTGCTACCTCCGACTTTACGTATTACACAGTCAGGAGAAAGGGTTAATACAGAGTTCTATCACTTTGTGTACATCTCTCCCAGTATAGCCAGTAATAGATGCTACCCCTGCCTGTACGTATTACACAGTCAGGAGAGAAGTTAATACAGAGTTTTCACTATCTGTGTACATCACTCCCAGTTATAGACCAGTAATAGATTGCTTCCCCGTAGTATTACACAGTCAGGAGAGAAGGGTTATACAGAGTTCTCATCCCTTGTGTACATCACTCCCCCCAGTATGACCAGTAATAGATTGCTACCGTCCTTGTACGTATTACACAGTCAGGACGAAGGGTTACTAAGAGTTCTATTCTATCACTTGTGTACATCACTCCCAGTATAGACCAGTAATAGATTGCTAACCTCCTGTACGTATACCAGTCAGGAAGAAGGGTTAATACAGACGTTCTATCACTTGTGTACATCACTCCCAGTATAGACGTAATGATTGCTACCTCCTGTACGTATACACACGTCAGAGAGAAGGGTTAACCGAGTTCTTCACTTGTGTACATCACTCCCAGTATAGACCAGTAATAGATTGCTACCCTCCTGTACGTATTACACAGTCAGAGAGCAGGTTTAATACCGAGTTCTATCACTTGTGTACATCACTCCCAGTATAGACCAGTAATAGATCCTACCACTCCTGTAACGTATTAGACAGTCAGGACAGAAGGGTTATACAGAGTTCTATCACTTGTGTACATCCCTCCCAGTATAGACCAGTAATAATTGCTACCTCCTGAACGTATTACACAGTCAGGACGAAGGGTTAATACAGAGTTCTATCATCTTGTGTACATCACTCCCAGTATAGACCATAATAGATTGCTACCATCCTGTACGTATTACACAGATCGAGATGAAGGTTTAATACAGAGTTCTATCCACTTGTGTACATCACTCCCAGTATTACCGTAATAGATTGCTACCGCCTTCCTGTACGTATTACAGAGTCGGAGAGAGGGTTTAATACAGAGTTCTATCACTTTACTTGTGTACATCACTCCCGTATAGACCAGTAATAGATTGCTACCTCCTGTACGTATTACACAGTCAGAGAGAAGGGTTAATACAGAGTTCTATCACTGTACATCACTCCCAGTATAGACCATTAATAGATGCTACCTCCTTACGTATTACACAGTCAGGAGAGAAGGGTTATACAGAGTTCTATCACTTGTGGTACATCACTCCATATAGACCGTAATAGATTGCTACCTCCTGTACGTATTACGTCAGGCAGAGAAGGGTTATACAGAGTTCTATCACTTGTGTACATCACTCCCAGTATGACCAGTAATAGATTGCTACCTCCTTGTACGTATTACACAGTCTGAGAGAAGGGTTAATACAGAGTTCTATCCCTTGTGTACATCACTCCCAGTATAGACCAGTAATAGATTGCTAACCTCCTGTACGTATTACACAGTCAGGAGAGAAGGGTTAATACAGAGTTCTATCATTGTGTACATCACTCCCAGTATAGACCAGTAATGATTGCTACCTCCTGTCGTATTACACAGTCAGGAGAAGGGTTAATACAGGTATTCTATCACTTGTGTACTCACTCCCAGTATAGACCAGTAATAATTGCTACCAACCTCCTGTACGTATTCACAGTCGGAGAGAAGGGTTAATACAGAGTTCTATCACTTGTGTACATCACTCCCAGTATAGACCAGTATTAGATTGCCTACCTCCTGTACGTTTATCACAGTCGGAGAGAAGGGTTACTACGAGTTCTATCACTTGTGTACTCACTCCCAGTATAGACCAGTTAGAGTTGCTTACCATCCTGTACGTATTACACCGTCAGGAGAGATGTTTAATACAGATTGCTATCACTTGTGTTAACATCACTCCCATAGAACCAGTATAGATTGCTACCATCCTGTACGATTACAACAGTCAGGACGAAATGGGTTACAGAGTTCTATCACTTGTGTACATCACTCCCAGTATAGACCAGTAAGATTGCTACCTCCTGTACGTATTACACAGTCAGACAGAAGGGTTAATCCGAGTTCTATCACTTGTGTACATCACTCCCAGTATAGACCATAATAGATTGCTACCTCCTGTGACGTTATACACAGTCAGGACAGAATGGGGTTATACAGTTCTATCACTTGTGTACATCACTCCCAGTTAGACCAGTAATAGATTGCTACCTTCCTGTACGTATCCCAGTCAGGAGAGAAGGGGTTATACATGTTCTAATCACTTGTGTACATCACTTCCCTGTGACCAGTAATAGATTGCTACCACCTCTGTACGTATTACACAGTCAGGAAAAGGGTTATACCAAGTTCTATCACTTGTTACATCTCTCCCAGTATAGACCAGTAATGATGTATGCTACTCTCTTACGTATTACACAGTCGAGAGAGAAGGGTTAATACAGAGTTCTATCACTGTGTACATCACTCCCAGTAATAGACCTTAATAGATTGCTACCTCCTGTACGTATTACACATTCAGGAGAGAAGGGTTATACAGAGTTCTATCACTTGTGTACATCACTCCCAGTATAACCAGTAATAGATTGACTACCTCCTGTACGTATTACACCATCACGGAAGAAAGGGTTAATACACGAGTTCTATCCACTTGTGTACATCTCCAGTATAGACCAGTAATAGATTGCTACCCTCCTGTACGTATTACCAGTCAGGAAAGAAGGGTTAATCACAGATTTCTATCACTTGTGTACACTCCCAGTATAGACCAGTAATAGATTGCTACCTCCTGTACGTATTACCCCAGTCAGGAAGAGAAGGGTTAATACGATTTCTATCACTTGTGTACTATCACTCCCCAGTATAACCAGTAATAGATTGCTACCTCCTGTAACGTATTACACAGTCAGGAGAGAAGGGTTATACAGAGTTTCTATCACTTGTGTACATCCACTCCCAGTATAGACCAGTAATAGATTGCTACCCTCCTGTACGTATTACACAGTCAGGACAGAAGGGTTAATACAGAGTTCTTCCAACTTGTGTACATCACTCCCAGTATAGACCGGTAATAGAGTGCATTACTACCTCCTGTACGTATTACACAGTCAGACATAAGGTGTTAATACAGAGTTTACTATCACTTGTTACATCACTCCCAGTATAGACCAGTATAGATTGCTACCTCTGTAACGTATTACACAGTCAGGGAAGGGTTAATACAAGTTCTATCACTTGTGTACATCACTCCCAGTATAGACCAGTAATGATTGTACCTCTGTCTATTACACATCAGCAGAGGGTTCATACAGAGTTCTATCACTTGTGTACTCCTCCGTTAACCGTATAGATTGCTACCTCCTGTACGTATTACCAGTCGGAAAAGGGTTATACAGAGTTTCTATCACTTGTGTACATCACTCCCAGTATAACCAGTAATATTGCTACCTCCTGTACGTATCACATCAGGAGAGAAGGGTTAATACGAGTACTATTACTTGTGTACATCACTCCCGTATAGACCAGTAATAGATTTCTACTCTTGTTACGTATTACGTCAGGAGCGGATAGATACAGAGTTCTATCATTGTGTACATCACTCCAGTATAGACCATAATAGATTGCTACCCGTCCCTGTACGTATTACAACACAGTCGAGGAGAATGGTTTAATACAGAGTTCTATCACTTGTGTACATCACTACCTATAGACCATATAGATTACTACCTCCTGTAACGTATTACACAGTCCAGAGCAGAAGGGGTAATCAGAGTTTATCACTGTGTACATCACCTCACCCCAGTATAGACCATCATAGATTCTACCCTCCTCCTGTTACGTTTACACATCAGGACAAGGGTTATACAGAGTTCTATCCTTGTATACATCACTCCCAGTACAGACCATTAATAGATTGCTACCTCCTGTACGTATTACACAGTCAGGACAGAAGGGTTAATACAGAGTTTTCTATCACTTGTGTACCATCACTCCCATATAGACCAGTATAGCTTGCTACCGTCCTGTAACGTATTCCACAGTCAGGACGAAGGGTTAATACGAGTTCTATCACTTGTAGTACATCCTCCCCTATAGACCAGTAATAGATGCCTCCCCTCCTGTACGTATTACCCAGTCAGGAGAGAAGGTTATACAGATGTACTATCAACGTGTGTACATCACTCCGTATAGACCAGTAAAGATTGCTACCTTCTTGTACGTATACAACACAGTCAGAGAAGGTTAATACAGAGTTCTATCATTGTGTACATCACTCCCAGTATAGACCAGTAATAATTGCTACTCTTGTACGTATTACACAGTCATGAGAGAAGGGTAATACAGAGTTCTATCACTTGTGTACATCACTCCCAGTATAGACCAGTAATAGATTGCTACCTCCTGTACGTATCTCAGTCAGGAGAGAAGGGTTAATACAGAGTACTATCACTTGTGTACATCACTCCCGTATAGACCAGTAATAGATTGCTACCTCTTGTACGTATACACTCAGAGAGGAGTGGTTAATACAAGAGTTCTATCATTGTGTACATCACTCCCAGTATGACCAGTAATAGATTGCTACCCTCCTGTACGTATTACACAGTCATGAGGAGAAGGGTTAATACAGAGTTATACACTTGTGTACATCACTCCCAGTATAGACCATATAGATTCTACCTCTCCTGTACGTATTACACAGTCGGCGAGAAGGGTTAATACAGAGTTTCACTTGTGTACATCACTCCCAGTATAGACCAGTAATAGATTGCTACCTCCTGTACGTATTACACAGTCAGGACAAAAGGGTTATACAGAGTTCTATCATCTGTTATACATCCACTCCCAGTATAGTATAGATTGCTACCCTCCTGTACGTATTACCATCAGGAACGAAGGTTTATACAGAGTTCTATCACTTGTGTACATCACTCCCGTATAGACCAGTAATAGATTGCTACCCGCCTGTACGTAGTACACACATCGACAGAGGGTTATACAGAGTTTTTATCACTGTGTCATCACCCATTATATGACGCAATCATGATTGCTACCTCCTGTACCTATTACACAGTCAGGAGAGAAGGGTTAATACAGAGTTCTACTTCATTTGTATACATCACTTCCCATATAGACCAGTAATAGATTGCTAACCTCTTGTACTATTACGCAGTCAGAGACAGAAGGGTTATACAGAGTTTCTATCACTTGTGTACTCACTCCCGTTAGACCGTAATAGATTGCTACCTCTTGTACGATTATCACAGTCAGAGAGAAGGGTAATACAGAGTTCTATCACTTGTGTACATCCTCCCAGTATAGACCAGTAATAGATTGCTACCTCCTTACGGTATTACACAGTCAGGAGAGAAGGTTAATACAGAGTTCTCACTTGTGTACATCACTCATTCCCGTTAGACCAGTAATCGATTGCTACCTCTTGTACGTATTACACAGTCAGAGAGAAGGTAATAACAGAGTTCTATCACTTGTGTACATCACTCCCAGTATAGACCAGTAATAGATTGCTACCTCCTGTACGTATTACCAGTCAGGAGAGAAGGTTAATACGAGTTCTATCCACTGTGTGTACATCACTCCCAGTATAGACCAGTATAGATATTGCTACCTCCTTGTACGTATTACCAGTCCAGGAGAGAAGGTTAATACGAGATTTCTATCACTTGTGTACATCACTCCCATATAGACCAGTAATAGATTGCTAACAACCTTGAAATACATTCAGGGAAAGTTACCCTCCCCAGGTCTATTCTTCACGACTGTATGAATTGGTTTACAATTATTTCCCCCCTTTCTTGCTGGTGGAGTTCTCACATTTTTTCTGTTCTTTTTATACTTCTGCTTTTCTTTTCCTTTTTTTTTTAAAATAATTATAAATATAAATAAAGTTAAGGAGAATTATACTAATGCGCTTCCCTATTCTCTCTGACTCCTCCCACAGTCATTGTCACTGACAATCCCATCTCTAACATGGAGAACATATGATAATGAAAGGTGAGGGAGCTTGAAAACTGTCGGTTACTGCCAGAAACAGTCAGTTACTGCATGAGTAATATTCTCCTTTCAACAAAATACAACTAAAACCCGATTTTCTTTGTTTCCATGACATTACCTTCATAGCTGAAGAAAGATATTTTATCCACTGCCCCTCTCTCACAGCTCCGAACACCGGTACATTTTTTGAGGATGGGACTGAAAGGCATGATGCAGCTCTTGGATTGGAATTTCTTTTGATGTATCTGAGGAAAGTTTTCATGTGCATACATTTTAAAATACAGTAAACAACCACTCGAACAAAACTAATATACGTCAACTAACAGTAGCATTGAGGAACTACTTGTCACAGAACTTTGATTTGGCGTTATGGTAACCATAGACGTTTAGATCTCGGTCGTACGATTCGGGATATCCCGATATCGTACGACCGTCGGATCGGGTATGGAAGATCGTTGAAAGATCCTTCAACGATCTTCCAATAATTTCCACATGGGACCATGTTGAAAAATTTTTTGGCTGACCAGCAATTCAATCGTACGACCTGCGGATTGTACAATCGAATTCTAGCGTCTATGGTCACCATTACACGCTAGATACCCTAAAGAATAAAAAGGGTTCTTTTGTCATGATGTTGACATGGGAATACATTGAGGCTTAAGATCATAATCATACTTGTATCTTGTTTCCTACCACCTCTTGGGGGCAGATATCTCTAGTTTCCTAATCTATTTCCTCTTTTTGGCATCTTTAAGCTACTTACCTTTTTTACTCTCTCCAACTCCAGTTATGCTATCCTTTCCAGGAAAAACATCCCCAAAGGATCCAGAGCCAAGAGCTTCCCCATCTGTGGTCCATGGAATACCCTCCCTGTATTCATAATCATCTTGTTTCAGCTTCAAAAAGAAAAAAAGACATCACAGGATGATTCAAAAAATTTCTTATCGTTTAAAATGGTGCAAATTTGCCCCCACCAATCAGATCTTATTTAACATTTGAAAGCTAACATCTGATTGGTGTTGGGCAAAATTTGCACCATTTTAAACGATAAGAACCTTTATTGAATCTCCCTGTAAATGTTGCATTTACAGTCAAACAATCATTCAGAAAACAAGAATCATTAAAATTGTTACTTATTGTAAAACTTATAGACAGTAAGATGGAAAATTAGAAAAGTGCTATAGAGGGAAAAAAGATGATAGCCGCATTCACTGAAAGATACCTCAGTAAGAGGATTCCTTCATTGTAAATTTCATCTTCTTCCTCGCCATCTTGGTTCCAGGCCTTAGCGAAATTGCATAGGTTATTTGGCCCCCCAATGCTCCACCGAGCCTCTTTGAGCTTCAAACACACATTCTTCCACAGAATGGGTCTGTGAGTCTAGATAGGTTTGGCTGAGCTTGGAGGAGCCCCCACTTTAGGCTTGAAATGACTCCGTAATCAAAGGCAAAAGGTTTCTCTCATTCCCTCGGGATTAGAATGTCAGAGATATCAGAATTATTACAAGGTGGTGCTTGAAGTGTTTCAGTTCCTATGTGGCAAATGCCATTGCTCAAAATTAATGAGCTTATAGATGTCCGTCTTTGCCATCGTTTAATTCCTGGGGTTTCTGTGGTAAGGATTATCCAGTGTATGGTTTTTTTGGGGGTTTTTGCAGATGAGTCCGCCATATTCCATCACTTTCCTGCTTGTTGTCGAGTGCAGTTCCTCCTCCTTAATCATGGAAAAATAGAGACCAGAATAATATGGGTGATAAATGGTAGCAGCAAGCTACAAACGCTGCACCCTAATTTGGCAACATTAGGTCACAAAGACACAACCAATTGAAAACCTGCTGCTGCTTTCTCTAGAACAGATTGAATCAGCAAGAAACACTGTCAGGGAGATTCAATAAAAGTTCTTATTGTTAAAAATGGGGCTAATTGTGCCCCAACCAATCAGGTCTTGAAAGCTAACATCTGATTGGTTGGGCAAAATTAGCCCCATTTTTACAATAAGAACTGTTATTGAATCTCCATGTATAGTTGGGTGCTATCACTTTCTTAATTATTGGTCGCTGAATTCTGACATCAGAAATTTTTTTTCTATGGGTCAACCTATTTTAAAAATGGGTCATTTTTAAGTACAAATGAATGTTTCTTATTGTACCTGTACAGGGATAGGACATGGCATTCTTGTTCAGGAGTCAGCTGTCTTCTTTGTTCCGAGACCCATGATCCTTCTCTCCGCCTCCTCTTTCTCTTGGGTTTCTTTCCTTTGCAGCGTAAAGAGCTTGGTAGAATAGCCGGCTTTCCCTCTGTTGAATTCACCACATATTTGGAGTTCTGCTCAGGGTCCACATGCCTTCCGTGTCATGGGCAGAAATTTTGACAACATGTCTATTAGTAGTAGAAATGACTAAACAATAGAGAAATGTATTCAAACAGTTTGTAACAATCCAGAGGGTTATTCCTACATCTGCTTCCCTTTTAATATAACTAATTACCTGTATTGCTGGGATTCAGTGTTGTAAAGCGGGCATTGCTGGGACTAGGGCAGATCCCTGATTTTTTTCTCACCTAAAAACAAAATGGTATAACCCAGGTTATTGGGCGCAATGGTGGAGGTTATGGGAAGATGTAGAAGGATATTACAAGTTTTGAAAGGGGTTATATGAATCAATACAGGAGGTATGGGGGGGTTATTATAGAGCTATAGGAGGCATCACAGAAAAGGTGATATATGTATCAATAAAAGGGATCTCAGAACACAGGTACCCTGGAGCTGGTACACGAGCTTATGCATCTGAGGGGTTTTCAGAGCATAGGAGATCGAACAATACTGTGATACTCCTTGCACTCGTTCCACACACTATGTTCCAGTGTGTCACAGCTCCATCAACTGCGCAGATCAACTGGTAACGTTTTCCCGGGCACACTGTTTTTCAAAAATAACCACAACAGGTTTTATTACGTTTCAGTGTCGCTCAGGACTCTTTGTCCTGATGAAGACGTCCTGAGTGACGTCGAAACGTTGTAATAAACCTGTGTGTTTATTTTTGAAAAACATGTGCCCGGGAAATTTTACATTTGACAATGGAGATGTAACAGGGAATTAAATATAGAACATGAAGAGACCCATATAGTGGATTGCATACTAGGATTTGCTGTACTATATGGGGTTATTAACAAAGGGATCTGTAGGCATAAGTGGAAATACTGAAATATCAGAAGAAGCATTAGCTGAGCATCAGGCAATAGCTATATGGGGTAACAGTAGAAGACATCGATAGGCCCCATTGGAAGAAATAATGTTATTACGGGGATGTTGGAACAATCTGACAGATATTCAAGAGGAAGAGAGAGACGTCTTAACACTCTGGCTGGGCGATGATGGAGAATGTCACCGACAAACTTTCTTTGCTTTCTGTTGGCTGTTTCCTTTCAGCAGTATTTGTTTAGCTAAGTTCTGTAAATTACTTTCAATCTTGAGTTCCTGACCTTTGCTTTAATTTCTCCTCTTTGGTTTTTTTCTGGGTCCAGTGAGAATGGATTTGGTGGTCCGAATCCACTGCCAGATGACTCTAGCAGTTAGCCTGAAAGTAAAAGATAGATAGAGTAAACTTACACAAAATCCATTCAATAAAACAGAATGCTGACATTTCCCCACCTGTTTATCATTTATTATTCCTCAAAGGGCAACTCTCTAATTAGCTCAGACCTGGCAAAATAGGGCCAGGGGGCCACATGTGGCACTTTGGCTGCCCCTAACGGACCCTTAATACTGGACCTGTACCCAAAAATATCTTAATATTTATTTGCCTAAGCAGGATAATTGATTATTTTTATTTAATTTAAAAAAATGATGACCTGATCAATTGATTAATTTTAATTTGAATAGATATTACACCACCTTTTATTAGAAATTGCAACTAATAATAACAAAATCCAATGACCCAGGGAATATTATTTATCTTTTTATGAAATCTGGCTTGCAATCTCAAATGAGAATTGGTATTGGTCCGGCCCTTTGTATAGTCCAAGTTTCTCATGCGGCCCCCTGGGAAATTGAATTTCCCACCCTTGAATTGTCTGTTTTGAGTCCCATTGAGCTAAGGAGAGAGGGGGGTTTGTATAACTCTGCTTCTCATTCTTAAAGTGCAGAAAGTAAGAAGTAACCCAATGGGCAAGGTACAGAAAATGTCCTCTTCCATTCCCTACTTTTATTACTATCTGTACTACATGATGTTGGAAAGTCCCATATCACTCTCCTCCTCTTAAACATAGGTTAACAGCCATTAAATAAAATCTACATCAATGCACACCACATGTGTAAATAAAATATACGAAAGTCTTGCAATTCATATTTTAGGGAAGCTTCACAAAATCTGCAAAGAAACTGCTAATCAAGGAAATTGATTCTCTTTTATTTGCACCTTATTATGACCTGATAAATACTCCTCTTGATAGTCTGCAGCTATGCTCATGACCTTATCAATGCAAATCACAACACCAATCTTGCAGTAAATCGCCGCTTCACCGACAGTGATTCTCTCTGGCTGGCTACTCGCTAGTAACAAACGTTTGGTTGGGACAAAATACTTTATATCCGGCCTTAATTGCGTTCAGTCAGCTGTGGTCACAGACCAAATCACTGATTGCTCTTGATTGCAATCAGCTGTTCAAAGGCCATATAACACTGATTGCTCTTGATTGCGTTTCAGCTGTGATCAGACCAAATCAACACTGATTGCTCTTGATTTGCAATCAGCTGTGTCAAAGGCCATATTAACACTGATTGCTCTTGATTGCGTTCAGCTGTGTCAGACCAAATCACACTGATTGCTTTTGATTGCGTTCAGCTGTGTCACAGGTGCAGGTTTTTAAACTCACAGCATGTGTAGACGCTCACATTAATAGACCATGGTGTGGCCCTCCATTTTTTGGGGGCGCTTTGATCTGGGTTTTTTTTGGGGGGGGGTTTGCGGATCGCATGCGCTGATGTAATATTGCGCAATCGTACTGTAACGCATGTAAAAAGCACATCACGATGTGGCCTCAGCCGAACTGTGTCATCTAAAATATTCCAACTTTTACATAGAAATACCTTGCAGTGATCCATGACATTATAAAGTAATTTTAAAAACAGCTACTGTTTATTTTCTATCTCGCGTACAGTTGTGATTTCCCGAAACCATGGCTGCATATACTAATGTTGCATATAACAGATTATTTTGTGGTTACGCTGGTTTAACAAGTTCCGTAATGGAAGCAGTTTCCTTTTCCTATGCAACTGGGCTGAGACTTTACCCCTGGTCTGCTGGCTGTTAATGCAGGGCATTCAGGATCTAGATTAGATTCTATATTCCCCCCGTTTAGTTAGTCTAGTCTAGTTACACATGACTATTGTGTAGGTGTCCTTATACAATGTACTGCAGGTCCTTTTCTTTGCTTTTCCTTGGAAGAACAAGGCAGTGCACTAAATGAAAACGAAACCCCTTGTTACAAACCCATACCATAAAAAAAAAGACAGCATTCTGTAGCCTTCACCATTAACCCCTGGCTTACGGACTAGCAGTGGCCATCCAGCAGGTGTTTAGAGACTACAATAGGCAAAAGTACTTTTTTGACATAGTTGCCCTTTAAGGACAAATACTAGCATAGCTGTTACCGAACTAGATGCAGCTACCACTGTAATTAGTTTGTTTAAGGTTGTGATACTATATGTCATACTGCTACACCAAATGTCATTCTATGAAACAAATAGCAGCACATTGAGCTGTTGCATAAAGGGCAACTATAGTGAAAATCATTTTTATTTTAAAATGAAAGTCAAATTCTCAGAGCCGGAAAGCCTGCTACAACTTCCATGGATCATAACTATCATAGCACCAGCTCATTTCTCCTACTGCTGGCCATACCCATCAATGCAACCTTTCATCTAACCTGAACGTCAAATTCATAGTAAGGTCAGGTCCAGGTAACAATTCATGCATTACGATGTTTCCCAGATGGATAATTGCCCTTATTCTGAATTATCCAGGGGTCACAGACTCAATCATGGACATTAATTATTATCAATATGGATTTTTTACATGCAAACCTTACCGGTCAATGTACAAAACTGGGTCGGTGGGGCCTTACCGGAATTAATCATGTTCTTTCTTTTTATCTATAGGAGGAAAGAATTTACCTGTAAGAATGCTTAGTGAACTGCTTAAACTCATGTCTAAATGTACAATCACAGTTTGCATGACAATTCTCCCCTGGAACTGTTCAAATGTACAGTATGTTACTACATTGGTATAATTTATACCTAAAAACTGTCATGGCTGCAATCAAGCTCATACAGATCGATGTAACTGGGCCCCTAACCATGTAGGCCGTGGATCTGCACATGTTAACAGAATCCATCCATGGAAAGTCTCTATCATCACCCAGTAGAGATGAAAGGGCAAGTTCACCCTTCAAATTGAAAATTATATCTTGGTAAATCACCTTCAAATGTCACATCCATTACTGACAGCTGCTACCAGGAAGACCAGGTTGCAGAAAGAGGAGTAACAGAACATTTGGCAGTATTTAAAGTTAGTCTTACAACTGCAGTTTTGTGGTTTGGGGGTTTTTTAATGATATATACAAAATATTTAAGGGTTAGACTTGCCCTTTATACTTGTTCAATTGCACTAGGAAACTAGGTTGTATGCTTATACCTGCATGTGAATTATTACCTTTATTTGCAGATTGTTTTTTCTATAATAAATATAGAGAATGCAACAAAGTGTATTTTCCTGTTTCAGGCAATATCGCTTGGTGTTCCATACGGGCAGATCTTAACTTCTTAAATCTAAAACCCTTTTTGTTTTTAGGAAGTCTTCCAGATCCTGCCAGTAACTATTAGATCCCCCCTCCCATCGTGTGATTCCGCTCTGCTCTTCCTATTCTCCACCCTCCTTATATCTCTCTCTGGCTTGTGAACAAATTGAAAAAAGCATGAAAACCCCTTTATAGGTTCCCTTGATGTTCCAACCCACCAGGGAAATCAGGTTTACAGAATAAATTGCACTGGATTTAGTAGCGCGGCATCATTCTGTCCAGAAGTGGCAGCCGCAACATATCCCTCCCAATTCCTAAATAATGGGGTTGATCGGTTCAATATGGCTGCCCTGCGTGGGACCAAATTGTGCAATTTTCACATGACAAGGCCTTGTGTGTAACAAGTTATAAGGAAAGCCACACTTCTTTTTTAAAATACATTTTTTTCTTCTGATTGTCCAGTACAAGCTTTTTAAAGCAGAACTATACCCACCTACTCACATTAATAGTACCCAGGCTGAGGAATAAATTGTGAGTTTACCTTTACTTTCCTTGGCAGACCCTTATAAGCTTCGCCCCTCATATGTCTGAAGAAGACTTATTGGAAGATGCTCTCTTAAAGAAGTGCATGATCTAATTGGCTAGGTCCTGGACTGATGAAGGAGGCGGAACTGGGCTGGACCAACGGGTCTCAATGATTTATTGAATGAAAAACTGCCTCATGTATAGTTATAAGTTAATAGTATGCCAAGCTTATAAACAATTGACAGAGTAAACCAGGCCTGTGGAGTCAAATCTTTTAAGCTCTGAGCCACGGCCCCTTGCCCACTTTTGAGGTATGCCCACAAGCCTGTGAAGCCGGCAAACGGTTTCTGTTACTGATGCGATTAAACCCTCCAGCCCCCCCCCCCCCCCATGTTCTGCTCTTCTTGAGAATTGTTCTTATGTTTCTAAAAACTGCTGCAGTAACACAAACATGAAAACAAGAAGAAGATTCTCACTATGAGACTTTCGTGTGGTGGTTCCAAGTGTTTTCGATTTACAAAGAATATAAAAGGGATGAACTTTCCCACCTGCCTAAAGACACAATCTTCACATTGATATTGCTCCACCTGCAGAGTCTACAAGGAACAACAAAGCAAATGACTTATTGCAACACCAATAACAAGTCCGAACGACTCAGACTTCATCCCGGATTTCTTGGACTTTCAATCTTTCCGGACTTTTCGATAATTATCGAATATTCGTCATCACGGTTTCGAGAATTATCGAATTTACGAGCCGTTCGCTAACCCTTGATTGTGTTTTTTCTAAGTATCGTTCATTTTCGCTAACCCTCGAACGTATCCAGGGCCAGTCTCTGGACGGATTTCAGCCCTGACTGCAAGACTCTGGATTTTGTCCCTGCAATCCCAAGTTTCCAACCCCTTCCGCATCTCGCCGGAGTCTCCTTAATTCAGGAAACCTTAGCCGGCAGGTGGGAGTTCTGCAATCCCGTCCAAATAGGACGTCTGGCAACCCTGATAAGCACACAACTAAGGACCTCCACGTGAAACACAACTCCCTCCCTGCATTAGGGCCCAGACACTCACATGGGGCAATAATTGAACACACCTTCAACTTTACAAGGCGGGGACCGGGACAGGGTTGGAGCCTAACATGACATAATTACCTCTACCCCTGGAATGCCCCATAACGCCCCCAAACATCACGGCTACATCCCCCTGTGTCAATTAAGTGGCAGTGTCGGATTTATCGTTAATGTGAGTCCCCAGCTTTACAGATGAGCTTTATCTTGCTAGGGTCACTGACCTCATTCAGATTAATATAAATAACACTCTTCAGAACTTACTTATCAACCTGTAACTGATAATAAAACAACCCCATCAAAAGGATTCTTTTAATGTGCTATCATAAACATTGCACGGTGTAAATGTATATTGGCTGTACAGATACTGTTCGGAAACAAAACGATATCTGTGTCTATATTGTGCGCCATGTGAGTTCATGAGCGCGGCTAAGCAAACTTTAATATCTGATGACTTTCTTGCATAGAACCTATTACGGGTTTTTAGGCTCTAAATGGCCCCATACACGGCATTGCTAAGCTAAACAATTCGCCAAACTCAGTTTGATAGGAATATCAAGGACGTTTTCCCATTTTTTTTCGATAGACTATGATCTAGCAAGCAGACAATTTCTATTGACCCTGTCTTCCGCAACCTATCCTCCATAGTTTTAAGAACGGAATTAACGGAAGATCGGTGGCGCAAGGTGGGAAATTACAATAGGATTTTCTGACCGGACTTACAATTGATCTAATTCTCACGGAAAACCATTGGGCCATGTATGGCTAGCTATTAAGTAATCTGATAGTGCGAATACTGGATAGTGTATAAAAAAACAATCGTTGGTCAAGGGATCAATGAAGGTTCGATCACGTTTACATTTGATATTTATGGTCTTTGGGAATGAATTTTAAAGCAATAGTTCACTCAGAAAGTGAACTATTCCTTTATCGCGATTCGCAATCCACGACCGTTTTGACAGGTCCCAATGCTATATAGTTAAGTAAACTAAAGTGGGGGGGGTAAGCTTAATTCCTGCTGACTTTTTAACAGGAAATTAATAATTGTACAAGAATCTACCCTTAAGCTAGGCTGATGGTTTTCCCAAATGGATTTACGATCAACGAAACAATCTGTTAATCCAATCGGAAGACCATCGTTATTTCCCACCTTATGTTGCCGATCATTTGACAGATCGATCAAATATTAAAAACACGGAATAAAGTCTTAGATATTCTGATGAATTTGTTCGAATTTGCCAAATTGATTGGAATATCGATGCTGTGTATGGGGACTTTAATCAAAAAATTTAAATTGCAGTAAATATAAATGGCAGGGTTATTTTAATGTTTTATTATGATTTTATGACTTTAACGAGTTACAGGGTTATTCACTAAAAGTTCTTATCATTTAAGATGGTGCTAATTTTGCCCCAACTAATCAGATCTTATTTTACATTTGAAAGCTATCATCTGATTGTTTGGGGCAAAACTAGCACCATTTTAAACGATAAGAACTTTTATTGATAACCCTGTTATTGTTTTACTGCTATTATGACCATTTTGCGCTGTATCATCAATGTACAGTGTGTTTATTGCAATAAGGATACGTAATGACTCACTCGCATCAAATAACCTTCTTTGTTCACAATCTCACACAGCTCCAAAAAAATCTACCAGGAAGTATTATTGTTTGAGCACAAAGGCATTGTGCTACTTATCATGCCACAGCATTTGTGTATTTTAGGTACTTTTAATCTCTTTTTAGAACAGTTTCAGAGTACAGTAATATACACCTCAGGTGGCTGTAGGGTTAATGTTGATACGATTCTCTATGCCTGTCAATCACTGGCAGCACAGTTTCAATTAACAATGTAACTAACATTCTGTAACTATATATGTAATAATCTATGTACATCGCGTCTCAGCCACAGCCAATCATTGTTGCGGATGCCGGTCCTGCCCCTTCTACTTTCTTCCATGCACAGAAGACAAGCAGAAGGCAGCCGGGGAACGAGGGCTGGTACGTATCTATAGATACCAATTAAAACACTTTAGATCTAGCGAGGTCTAGGTTTTGGGGGTCTTCTGTTAACAGTGAAAATCTTGTTGTGGGGTATGGACATGCCCTTTAATGCAAAATTGCTTGTTGCCAATTAAATTTAAAACATGAACATGTATAACCTATATGGCTTCTAATATCCTTAGGTTATTAGCTAAAATAAAACATTTAATTAGGCACATGACACAGGCGACCACTACTCATCAAATGAAGATTATATAGATTTAGTTTTTATTTGAAATGATTATAAGTGGTCAAAGCAATTGACAAATTAAAGGACAAATTCACCCTAAAAAACATTTTAGTGCCCATACACTGCTTAAGCTAGCCACACTAGGCAGACGTTAGATAGATTATACGTTTATAGATGAATGTCTAATCTGTCTAATATCTAAGTATGTATGGCACTTTAGGTAATAGACATTTGTCTTATTCGGGGAAATCATTTTGGATGGACTACTTTTTAAAGGACAATTATACTCACCTCCACCCTCCCCTCGTTCCTTTCCCCCCACTCCGCAAAGTACTTAGGGTGAGGACCTAAAACGCTAAGTCCTCACCTCTGGGTACTTTACACAAGTCCTGAAGTACTTACTTGTAATCTCCCTCGTCGCTCCGGTCCGATCCTCCCCACTGGCACTTTGAGTGACAGATCGTGAGGCAGCCAATGGGAAGTCAGACGCTCTGCAAGGACACGCTCTGCAAGATCATGCAAGTATCCCCCACCCCCCCCCCCCCCCCAAAAAAAAGTTTTTCCATAAGTGGATATCAGTGATCTAGCAAGTATCTGATTACCAAGTATCAATCAAAACAAATGATCATCTTGTGTTATGTATGGCACAGACACAGGGCATGATTAGCCACAGCGCCACCGGATCCAGCCCAGTTTTTGCTGCAAATTTTGTTCACAAAACCAAATCCTATCAGTCTATGCATCCAACACAATGGAAGAAACCAAATGACAACATAACCTGTATAAATATGGCTTGAACAAGAGCTGTTGAGCAGATCTAGCCAAGGAGATTCCCAGGCCCCAGTTCTAACCTTCCAACTAGCGAACATTTATTGGGAGGTACAGTTCTGGAAACTGTGTCTGTGTTCCCTGATCCACCCCATGTTGGCTGCTATCAGGTCATGTGGGAGTGCTTTCTGCCTAAGAGCACAGTATTACAGAATGAGTCACTGGAGGAACCTCACCTCCCCCTCATTTCTTGAGCTTTGGGAATCTGTGTCCTTTCCGCTCACACACTAACCGTGCCAATTAATAACTTGTTTCCTCTCCCACCCCCAAACACGTCCCATACTAATATTTAAGAGAAATGGTGCAAATTACAAAAATAAAGTAACCTCATCTAAATCAGTGCATGGAAAAACACATAGGGTTTAAATATTCCAATGAATCATGATAACTGATACAATGTTATTATTACATTTTATAAGCAGTTAAAGGGCAAGTCGATCCATCAAACAATAATGTCAAATGAACTTAATTACTCCACAAACCCTAGACATCGTTAGTGTTATTAAAGTATAATTACCAGTACCCCCGATCAATGTACTATATATGGGCTAGGCCACACCAACGCAATTTCTCACGGGCTAAACGATCGCGCTCGTGATCCCACATTGCATTTGTTGTAATCCGTTTTCGGAGTGCATGCGATCACCATTTTTTTGGCGGATCACATGCGATCCAATTCCGGACAGTTGCTCGGAACACGGCGCAAACAGACGGTACTCAACCCAGGAAACCAGCATGGCATTTCTGCAAGGAAGAAGAACACAATGCTAATATTTCTGTTTTAGAGATACCGTATCAAGTAATTACTGTGCACTCTCTTATCAATGCGTTACTTTAAACAAAGGAATACTTACAACAACAACTTTTTTATTATCTAGCGGCCATTTGTTTATCACCGCAAAAGTGCAAGATAATAAAGCCAAATGTCACACTATTCCCACAATCCTTTGCATGAATGCTGCCAATCAGCTTGCAGTCATACTCTGTTCCAACGCATTATCGTCGGGTGGGTTAGACCCACACAGTGCTGTGCTATGATCCAGATTCACTTCATTATTCCTCTTCCTTGTGCTTTGTACCTACTAAAGGGGAGACGTTGGAGGGGGTGTAACCTGTAACCCTCCAACCTAACTCACCTATCGCCAATCTGCAGTGATTGTGGCGGGACACATCCAATGGGATTGTTTGATAACAATGTGAATACGGCACAGATCATTACATTCCCCTTAGATAGTAAGCTCTTCGGGGCAGGGATCTCATTCCTAATGTGTCGAGGCTTGTTTGCACTTATATCCATTTATACATAACTTATATATATGCTTTCTTAACCGAAGTGGTGCTTTATAAATAAAATTATACAATTATTATACATACATTCTTGTTTCCTGGTTAAGGGTGGGATCCTTTCGGGCGGACGGCCATGAGCAGATCCCCCTTTCTGGCTTACCCATAATGAATACATAATAATGCAGATCCATACACTGTATGTGGACACCGGGGCACATCTTACCAGGTCCTGATTGTCCTTTCCACTCTCGTTTCCACACCGTGTTCTTCCTTTGGATCCACCGGATGTCCACCCTCTCTTTCCCCCTTTTTATATCCACCTTCCCTCCAGTTTTTACTGATATCTTGCAACTCAGCAAGCAGCTTCTATGCACTTAACAATGTGTAACTGACATGAACTACACCTCCCTCCTCTCATTGCTGTACCTCCTCCCTACCACCCCCCCCCCCCTTCGTACATGAGCTAACCAGTCTACCAGGAACATTCTGATTGGTTCCTTCTGTTCATGGGATTTCCAGTCAGAGCCACATATTTACAGGAAGATAAACAGCCAATAGGATTCGAGAATGCTTTGAAATTGTTGCGGGGGTTAAGGTTGTGTGGCATGGATACAGTGAAGAGAGAAAGAAAGAAGCAATAGAGCTCAGACGTAGTTCCTCTTCAATGAACAGCGTCTGGTTCACAACAAAGAAACAATCAACCATACCATGTATACAATTATAACGATATAACATGGTCTAGTATGGTGATAGAACTCTGTATTAACCCTTCTGTCCTGACTGTGTAATACGTACAGGAGGTAGCAATCTATTACTGGTCTATACTGGGAGTGATGTATACAAGTGATAGAACTCTGTATTAACCCTTCTCTCCTGACTGTGTAATCATCCAAGAGTAGCAATCTATTACTGGTCTATACTGGGAGTGATGTACACAAGTGATAGAACTCTGTA
The DNA here is from genome assembly GCA_019447015.1 of Hymenochirus boettgeri. Classification (NCBI taxonomy): domain Eukaryota; kingdom Metazoa; phylum Chordata; class Amphibia; order Anura; family Pipidae; genus Hymenochirus; species Hymenochirus boettgeri. The sequence continues at coordinate 78,626,468 of CM033476.1, read as the reverse complement.
TTAACCCTTCTCTCCTGACTGTGTAATACGTACAGGAGGTAGCAATCTATTACTGGTCTATACTGGGAGTGATGTACACAAGTGATAGAACTCTGTATTAACCCTTCTGTCCTGACTGTGTAATACGTACAGGAGGTAGCAATCTATTACTGGTCTATACTGGGAGTGATGTACACAAGTGATAGAACTCTGTATTAACCCTTCTCTCCTGACTGTGTAATACGTACAGGAGGTAGCAATCTATTACTGGTCTATACTGGGAGTGATGTACACAAGTGATAGAACTCTGTATTAACCCTTCTCCTCTGACTGTGTAATACGTACAGGAGGTAGCAATCTATTACTGGTCTATACTGGGAGTGATGTACACAAGTGATAGAACTCTGTATTAACCCTTCTCTCCTGACTGTTAATATCGTACAGGAGGTAGCAATCTATTACTGGTCTATACTGGGAGTGATGTACACAAGTGATAGAACTCTGTATTAAGCCTTCTGTCCTGACTGTCTAATACGTACAGGAGGTAGCAATCTATTACTGGTCTATACTGGGAGTGATGTACACAAGTGATAGAACTCTGTATTAACCCTTTTGTCCTGACTGTGTAATACGTACAGGAGGTAGTAATCTATTACTGGTCTATACTGGGAGTGATGTACACAAGTGATAGAACTCTGTATTAACCCTTCTCTCCTGACTGTGTAATACGTACAGGAGGTAGCAATCTATTACTGGTCTATACTGGGAGTGATGTACACAAGTGATAGAACTCTGTATTAACCCTTCTGTCCTGACTGTGTAATATGTACAGGAGGTAGCAATCTATTACTGGTCTATACTGGGAGTGATGTACACAAGTGATAGAACTCTGTATTAACCCTTCTCTCCTGACTGTGTAATACGTATAGAAGGTAGCAATCTATTACTGGTCTATACTGGGAGTGATGTACACAAGTGATAGAACTCTGTATTAACTCCTCTCCTGACTGTGTAATACGTACAAGAGGTAGCAATCTATTACTGGTCTATACTGGGAGTGATGTACACAAGTGATAGTACTCTGTATTAACCCTTCTCTCCTGACTGTGTAATACGTACAGGAGGTATAACTATTACTGGTCTATACTGGGAGTGATGTAACAAGTGATAGAATCTGTATTAACCCTTCTGTCCTGACGTGTAACATACAGGAGAGCAATCTATTACTGGTCTATACTGGGAGTGATGTACACAAGTGATAGAACTCTGTATTAACCCTTCTGTCCTGACTGTGTAATACGTACAGGAGGTAGCAATCTATTACTGGCTATACTGGGAGTGATGTTGTGACACAATTTGTGTGTAGTGAACTGTATGTCTTATCTCTCTCGGTCCTACTGTGTCGTGGTGACTGTACATGGTGTAGACTATGTACTAACTTTTGTTGTCTGTGTAGTTGTGTCTGGCATTGATGTAACGTGTGAACTCGGTATTAACTCCTCTCCTGACTGTGTATATAGTCAGGAGTGACATCTATACTGACTATACTGGGAGTGATGTACACAGTGATAGAACTCTGTATTAACCTCTTCCTCCTGACTGTGTAATACGTACAGGAGGTAGTAATCTATTACTGGTCTATATACTGGGAGTGATGTACACAAGTGATAGAACTCTGTATTAACCCTTCTGTCCTGACTGTGTAATACGTACAAGAGGTAGCAATCTATTACTGGTCTATACTGGGAGTGATGTACACAAGTGATAGAACTCTGTATTAACCCTTCTCTCCTGACTGTGTAATACGTACAGGAGGTAGCAATCTATTACGGTCTATACTGGAGTGATGACACAAGTGATAGAACTCTGTATTAACCCTTCTGTCCTGACTGTGTAACGTACAAGAGGTAGCAATCTATTACTGGTCTATACTGGGAGTGATGTACACAAGTGATAGAACTCTGTATTAACCCTTCTCTCCTGACTGTGTAATACGTACAGCAGGTAGCAATCTATTGCTGGTCTATACTGGGAGTGATGTATACAACTGATAGAACTCTGTATTAACTCTTCTCTCCTGACTGTGTAATACGTACAGGAGTTAGCAATCTATTACTGGTCTATAATGGGGTGATGTACACCAAGTGATAAAACTCTGTATTAACCCTTCTGTCCTGACTGTGTAATACGTACAGGAGGTAGCAATCTATTACTGGTCTATACTGGGAGTGATGTACACAAGTGATAGAACTCTGTATTAACCCTTCTGTCCTGACTGTGTAATACGTACAGGAGGTAGCAATCTATTACTGGTCTATACTGGGAGTGATGTATACAAGTGATAGAACTCTGTATTAACCCTTTTGTCCTGACTGTGTAATACGTACAGGAGGTAGTAATCTATTACTGGTCTATACTGGGAGTGATGTACACAAGTGATAGTACTCTGTATTAAAAGCCCCAAATGGCGCTATTTTCGCTGCGATGTGCTGCGCTAATTATTTGGCGAAAAAGACAATCCTTTATAAATATGCCCCCTAGTGTTGCAGCAATGCTAAATCATTATCCATTCTGGCCACTACATTACATTACAATCAGCAGTAATGACTTTATAAAAATATATGCCACAAACTGTATGTGTGAAAACACAGCCACAAGTTTCAGAATAACTTTAAAGCTAAACTATACATGTTCGGAAATTTGTAAAAGCCACTGACAGTGAGTTAGGCGACTGAGACATCCTAGATAATGCCACAGTCTTGTTCTAATGGCTCTGGTCTTCATAGTGACCAAATAGACATATATACCAAAAAGATGTATTTACGGACGCTCCACACCCCTCGCTCGATCTGCTTTCTCCATACAATCCCAAAAATTTTTATAAGAGCCGGTAACACACGTATTACACAGTCAGGACAGAAGGGTTAATACAGAGTTATATCACTCCCAGTATAGACCAGTAATAGATTGCTACCTCCTGTACGTATTTACACAGCAGGAGAGAGTTAATACAGAGTTTCTTCACTTGTGTACATCACTCCCAGTATAGACCAGTAATATATGCTACTCCTGTACGTATTACACAGTCAGGAGGAAGGGTTATACAGAGTTCTATCACTTGTGTACATCACTCCCAGTATAGACCAGTAATAGATTGCTACCTCCTGTACGTATTACACAGTCAGGAGAGAAGGGTTAATACAGAGTTCTATCACTTGTGTACATCACTCCCAGTATAGACCAGTAATAGATTGCTACCTCCTGTAGTATTACACAGTCAGGACAGAAGGGTAATACAGAGTTCTATCACTTGTGTACATCACTCCCAGTTAGACCAGTAATAGAGTATACCTCCTGTACGTATTACACAGTCAGGAGAGAGGGTTAATACAGAGTTCTATCACTTGTGTACATTACTCCCAGTATAGACCAGTAATAGATTGCTACCTCTTGTACGTATTACACAGTCAGGAGAGGGTTATACAGAGTTCTATCATTGTGTACATCACTCCCAGTATAGACCAGTAATAGATTGCTACCTCTTTACGTATTACACAGTCAGGAGAGAAGGGTTAATACAGAGTTCTATCACTTGTGTACATCACTCCCAGTATAGACCAGTAATAGATTGCTACCTCCTGTACATATACACAGTCAGGAAGAAGGGTTAATACAGATTCTATCACTTGTGTACATCACTCCCAGTATAGACCAGTAATAGATTGCTACCTCCTGTACGTATTACACAGTCCGGAGAGAAGGGTTAATACAGAGTTCTATCACTTGTGTACATCACTCCCAGTATAGACCAGTAATAGATTTCTACCTCCTGTACGTTTACACAGTCAGGAAGAAGGGGTAATACAGAGTTCTATCACTTGTGTACATCACTCCCAGTATAGACCAGTAATAGATTGCTACCTCCTGACGTATTACAGTCAGGACAGAAGGTTTATACAGAGTTCTATCACTTGTGTACATCACTCCAGTATAGACCAGTAATAGATTGCTACCCTCCTGTACGTATTAACAGTCAGGAGAGAAGGGTTAATACAGAGTTCTATCACTGTGTTACATCACTCCCAGTATAGACCAGTAATAGATTGCTACCTCCTGTACGTATTACACAGTCAGAGGAGAAGGGTTAATACAGAGTTCTATCACTTGTGTACATCACCCAGTATAGACCAGTAATAGATTGGTACCCTGTACGTATTACACAGTCAGGACAGAAGGGTTAATACAGAGTTCTTCACTTGTGTACATCACTCCCAGTATAGACCAGTAATAGATTGCTACCTCCTGTACGTATTATACAGTCAGGAGAGAAGGGTTAATACAGAGTTCTATCACTTGTGTACATCACTCCCAGTATAGACCAGTAATAGATTGCTACCTCCTGTACGTATTACACAGTCAGGAGAGAAGGGTTAATACAGAGTTCTATCACTTGTGTACATCACTCCCAGTATAGACCAGTAATAGATTGCTACCTCCTGTACGTATTACAGAGTCAGGAGAGAAGGGTTAATACAGAGTTCTATCACTTGTGTACATCACTCCCAGTATAGACCAGTAATAGATTGCTACCTCCTGTACGTATTACACAGTCAGGACAGAAGGGTTAATACAGAGTTCTATCACCATACTAGACCATGTTATATCGTTATAATTGTATACATGGTATGGTTTGATTGTTTCTTTGTGTGTGAACCAGACGCTGTTCATTGAAGAGGAACTACGTCTGAGCTCTATTGCTTCTTTCTTTCTCTCTTCACTGTATCCACTGCACACAACCTTAACCCCCGCAACAATTCAAAGCATTCTCGAATCCTATTGGCTGTTTATCTTCCTGTAAATATGTGGCTCTGACTGGAAATCCCATGAACAGAAGGAACCAATCAGAATGTTCCTGGTAGACTGGTTAGCTCATGTACGAAGGGGGGGGGGTGGTGGTAGGGAGGAGGTACAGCAATGAGAGGAGGGAGGTGTAGTTCATGTCAGTTACACATTTGTTAAGTGCATAGAAGCTGCTTGCTGAGTTGCAAGATATCAGTAAAAACTGGAGGGAAGGTGGAATATAAGGGGGAAAGAGAGGGTGGACATCCGGTGGATCCAAAGGAAGAACACGGTGTGGAAACGAGAGTGGAAAGGACAATCAGGACCTGGTAAGATGTGCCCCGGTGTCCACATACAGTGTATGGATCTGCATTATTATGTATCTCATTATGGGTAAGCCAGAAAGGGGGATCTGCTCATGGCCGTCCGCCCGAAAGGATCCCACCCTTAACCAGGAAACAAGAATGTATGTATAATAATTGTATAATTTTATTTATAAAGCACCACTTCGGTTAAGAAAGCATATATATAAGTTATGTATAAATGGATATAAGTGCAACAAGCCTCGACACATTAGGAATGAGATCCCTGCCCCGAAGAGCTTACTATCTAAGGGGAATGTAATGATCTGTGCCGTATTCACATTGTTATCAAACAATCCCATTGGATGTGTCCCGCCACAATCACTGCAGATTGGCGATAGGTGAGTTAGGTTGGAGGGTTACAGGTTACACCCCCTCCAACGTCTCCCCTTTAGTAGGTACAAAGACACAAGGAAGAGGATAATGAAGTGAATCTGATCATAGCACAGCACTGTGTGGGTCTAACCCACACCGACGATAATGCGTTGGAACAGAGCTATGACTGCAAGCTGATTGGCAGCATTCATGCAAAGGATTGTGGGAATAGTGTGACATTTGCTTTATTATCTTGCACTTTTGCGGTGATAAACAAATGGCCGCTAGATAATAAAAAGTTGTAAGTATTCCTTTGTTTAAAGTAACCGCATTGATAAGAGAGATGCACAGTAATTACTTGATACGGTATCTCTAAAACAGAAATATAGCATTGTGTTTCTTTCTTCCTTGCAGAAATGCCATGCTGGTTTCCTGGGTTGAGTTACCGTCTGTTTGCGCCGTGTTCCGAGCAACTGTCCGGAATTGGATCGCATGTGATCCGCCAAAAAAATGGTGATCGCATGCACTCCGAAAACGGATTACAACAAATGCAATGTGGGATCACGAGCGCGATCGTTAGCCCGTGAGAAATTGCGTTGGTGTGGCCTAGCCCATATAGTACATGATCGGGTACTGGTAATTATACTTTAATAACCTAACGATGTCTAGGGTTTGTGGAGTAATTAAGTTCATTTGACATTTATTGTTTGATGGATCGACTTGCCCTTTAACTGCTTATAAAATGTAATAATAACATTGTATCAGTTATCATGATTCATTGGAATATTTAAACCCTATGTGTTTTTCCATGCACTGATTTAGATGAGGTTACTTCTATTTTTGTAATTTGCACCATTTCTCTTTAAATATTAGTATGGACGTGTTTGGGGGTGAGAGAAACAAGTTATTAATTGGCACGGTTAGTGTGTGAGCGGAAGGACATCAGATTCCCAAAGCTCAAGAAATGAGGGGGAGGTGAGGTTCCTCCAGTGACTCATTCTGTAATACTGTGCCTCTTAGGCAGAAAGCACTCCCACATGACCTGATAGCAGCCAACATGGGTTGGATCAGGGAACACAGACACAGTTTCCAGAACTGTACCTCCCAATAAATGTTCGCATAGTTGGAAGGTAGAACTGGGGCCTGGGAATCTCCTTGGCTAGATCTGCTCAACAGCTCTTGTTCAAGCCATATTTATACAGGTTATGTTGTCATTTGGTTTCTTCCATTGTGTTGGATGCATAGACTGATAGGATTTGGTTTTGTGAACAAAATTTGCAGCAAAAACTGGGCTGGATCCTAGGTGGCGCTGTGGCTAATCATGCCCTGTGTCTGTGCCATACATACACAAGATGATCATTTGTTTTGATTGATACTTGGTAATCAGATACTTTGCTAGATCACTGATATCCACTTATGGAAAAACTTTTTTTTGGGGGGGGGGGGGGGATACTTGCATGATCTTGCAGAGCGTGTCCTTGCAGAGCGTGTCTTCCCATTGGCTGCCTCACGATCTGTCACTCAAAGTGCCAGTGGGGAGGATCGGACCGGAGCGACGAGGGAGATTACAAGTAAGTACTTCAGGACTTGTGTAAAGTACCCAGAGGTGAGGACTTAGCGTTTTAGGTCCTCACCCTAAGTACTTTGCAGGAGTGGGGGGAAAGGAACGAGGGGGAGGTGAGTATAATTGTCCTTTAAAAAGTAGTCCATCCAAAATGATTTCCCCGAATAAGACAAATGTCTATTACCTAAAGTGCCCATACACTACTTAGATATTAGACAGATTAGACATTCATCTATAAACGTATAATCTATCTAACGTCTGCCTAGTGTGGCTAGCTTAAGCAGTGTATGGGCACTAAAATGTTTTTTAGGGTGAATTTGTCCTTTAATTTGTCAATTGCTTTGACCCACTTATAATCATTTCAAATAAAAACTAAATCTATATAATCTTCATTTGATGAGTAGTGGTCGCCTGTGTCATGTGCCTAATTAAATGTTTTATTTTAGCTAATAACCTAAGGATATTAGAAGCCATATAGGTTATACATGTTTCATGTTTTAAATTTAATTGGCAACAAGCTAATTTTGCATTAAAGGGCATGTCCATACCCCACAACAAGATTTTCACTGTTAACAGAAGACCCCCCAAAACCTAGACCTCGCTAGATCTAAAGTGTTTTAATTGGTATCTATAGATACGTACCAGCCCTCGTTCCCTCGGCTGCCTTCTGCTTGTCTTCTGTGCATGGAAGAAAGTAGAAGGGTCAGGACCGGCATCCGCAACAATGATTGGCTGTGGCTGAGACGCGATGTACATAGATTATTACATATATAGTTACAGAATGTTAGTTACATTGTTAATTGAACTGTGCTGCCCAGTGATTGACAGCAGCATAGAGAATCGTATCAACATTAACCCTACAGCCACCTGAGGTGATATATTACTGTACTCTGAAACTGTTCTAAAAAGAGTTAAAAGTCACCTACAACTACACAAATGCTGTGGCATGATAAGTAGCACAATGCCTTTGTGCTCAAACAATAATACTTCCTGGTAGATTTTTTTGGAGCTGTGTGAGATTGTGAACAAAGAAGGTTTATTTGATGCGAGTGAGTCATCTACGTATCCTTATTGCTAATAAACACACTTGTACATTGATACAGCGCAAAATGGTCATAATAGCAGTAAAACACTAACAGGGTTATTCAATAAAAGTTCTTATCGTTTAAAATGGTGCTAGTTTTGCCCCAACCAATCAGATGATAGCTTTCAAATGTAAAATAAGATCTGATTAGTTGGGGCAAAATTAGCACCATCTTAAATGATAAGAACTTTTAGTGAATAACCCTGTAACTCGTTAAAGTCATAAAATCATAATAAAACATTAAAATAACCCTGCCATTTATTATTTACTGCAATTTAAATTTTTGATTAAAGTCCCCATACACAGCATCGATATTCCAATCAATTTGGCAAATTCGAACAAATTCATCAGAATATCTAAGACTTTATTCCGTGTTTTTAATATTTGATCGATCTGTCAAATGATCGGCAACATAAGGTGGGAAATAACGATGGTTCTTCCGATTGGATTAACAGATTGTTTCCGTTGATCGTAAATCCATTTGGGAAACCATCAGCCTTAGCTTAAGGGTAGATTCTTGTACAATTATTAATTTCACCTGTTAAAAAGTCAGCAGGAATTAAGCTTACCCCCCCCACTTTTAGTTTTACTTAACTATATAGCATTGGGACCTGTCAAACGGTCGTGGATTGCGAATCGCGATAAAGGAATAGTTCACTTTCTGAGTGAACTATTGCTTTAAAATTCATTCCCAAAGACCATAAATATCAAATGTAAACGTGATCGAACCTTCATTGATCTCACTTGACCAACGATTGTTTTTTTATACACTATCCAGTATTTCGCACTATCAGATTACTTAATAGCTAGCCATACATGGCCCAATGGTTTTCCGATGAGAATTAGATCAATTGTAAGTCCGGTCAGAAAATCCTATTGTAATTTCCCACCTTGCGCCACCGATCTTCCGTTAATTCCGTTCTTGAAAACTATGGAGGATAGGTTGCGGAAGACAGGGTCAATAGAAAATTGTCTGCTTTGCTAGATCATAGTCTATCGAAAAAATGGGAAAACGTCCTTGATATTCCTATCAAACTGAGTTTGGCGAATTGTTTAGCTTAGCAATGCCGTGTATGGGGCCATTTAGAGCCTAAAAACCTGTAATAGGTTCTATGCAAGAAAGTCATCAGATATTAAAGTTTGCTCTAGGCCGCGCTCATGAACTCACATGGCGCACAATATAGACACAGATATCGTTTTGTTTCCGAACAGTATCTGTACAGCCAATATACATTTACACCGTGCAATGTTTATGATAGCACATTAAAAGAATCCTTTTTGATGGGGTTGTTTTATTATCAGTTACAGTGTTGATAAGTAAAGCTTCTGAAGAGTGTATTTATATTTATATCTGACTGAGGTCAGTGACCCTAGCAAGATAAAGCTCATCTGTAAAGCTGGGTACTCACATTAACGATAAATCCGACACTGCCACTATAATTGACACAGGGGGATGTAGCCGTGATGTTTGGGGGCGTTATGGGGCATTCCAGGGGTAGAGGTAATTATGTCATTGTTAGGCTCCAACCCTGTCCCGGTCCCCGCCTTTGTAAAGTTGGAAGGTGTGTTCAATTATTGCCCCATGTGAGTGTCTGGGCCCTAATGCAGGGAGGGATGTTGTGTTCACGTGGAGGTCCTTAAGTTTGTGTCCTTATCAGGGTTGCCAGACGTCCCTATTTGGACGGGATTGCAGACATCCCACCCTGCCGGCTAAGGTTTCCTGAATTACGGAGACTCCGGCGAGATGCGGAAGGGGTTGGAAACTTGGGATTGCAGGGACAAAATCCAGAGTCTTGCAGTCAGGGCTGAAATCCTGTCCAGAGACTGGCCCTGGATACGTTCGAGGGTTAGCGAAAATGAACGATACTTAGAAAACAACACATTCAAGGGTTAGCGAACGGCTCGTAAATTCGATAATTCTCGAAACCGTGATGACGAATATTCGATAATTATCGAAAGTCCGGAAAGATTGAAAGTCCAAGAAATCCGGGATGAAGTCTGAGTCCGTTCGGACTTGTTATTGGTGTTGCAATAAGTCATTTGCTTTGGTTGTTTCCTTGTAGACTCTGCAGGTGGAGCAATATCAATGTGAAGATTGTTGTCTTTAGGCAGGTGGGAAAGGTTCATCCCTTTTTATATTTCTTTGTAAATCGAAACCACTTGGAACCACCACACGAAAGTCTCATAGTGAGAATCTTCTTCTTGTTTTCATGTTTGTGTTACTGCAGCAGTTTTTAGAAACATAAGAACAATTCTCAAGAAGAGCAGAACATGGGGGGGGGGGGGGCTGGAGGGTTTAATCCGCTCAGTAACAGAAACCGTTTGCCGGCTTCACAGGCTGTGGGCGATACCTCAAAAGTGGGCAAGGGGCCGTGGCTCAGAGCTTAAAAGATTTGACTCACAGGCCTGGTTACTCTGTCAATTGTTTATAAGCTTGGGCATACTATTAACTTATAACTATACATGAGGCAGTTTTTCATTCAATAAATCATTGAGACCTCGTTGGTCCAGCCCAGTTCCGCCTCCTTCATCAGTCCAGGACCTAGCCAATTAGATCATGCACTTCTTTAAGAGAGCATCTTCCAATAAGTCTTCTTCAGACATACTGAGGGGCGAAGCTATAAGGGTCTGCCAAGGGAAAGTAAAGGTAAACTCACATATTTATTCCTCAGCCTGGGTACTATTAATGTGAGTAGGTGGGTATAGTTCTGCTTTAAAAAGCTTGTACTGGACAATCAGAAGAAAAAAATGTATTTAAAAAAGAATGTGTGGCTTTCCTTATACTTGTTACACACAGGCCTTGTCATGTGAAAATTGCACAATTTGGTCCCACGCCAGGGCAGCCATATTGAACCGATCAACCCCATTATTTAGGAATTGGGAGGGATATGTTGCGCTTGCCACTTCTGGACAGAATGATGGCCGTACTCATAATCCAGTGCAATTTATTCTGTAAACCTGATTTCCCTGGTGGGTTGGACACATCAAGGGAACCTATAAAGGGGTTTTCATGCTTCTTTTTCAATTTGTTCACAAGCCAGAGAGAGATATAAGGAGGGTGGAGAATAGGAAGAGCAGAGCGGAATCACACGATGGGAGGGGGGATCTAATAGTTACTGGCAGGATCTGGAAGACTTCCTAAAAACAAAAAGGGTTTTAGATTTAAGAAGTTTAAGATCTGCCCGTATGGAACACCAAGCGATATTGCCTGAAACAGGAAAATACACTTTGTTGCATTCTCTATATTTATTATAGAAAACAATCTGCAAATAAAGGTAATAATTCACATGCAGGTATAAGCATACAACCTAGTTTTCCTAGTGCAATTGAACAAGTATAAAGGGCAAGTCTACCCCTTAAATATTTTGTATATATCATTAAACAACCCCCAAACCACAAAACTGCAGTTAGTAAGACTAACTTTAAATACTGCCAAATGTTCTGTTACTCCTCTTTCTGCACCCTGGTTCTTCCTGGTAGCAGCTGTCAGTAATGGATGTGACATTTGAAGGTGATTTACCAAGATATAATTTTCAATTTGAAGGGTGAACTTGCCCTTTCATCTCTACTGGGTGATGATAGAGACTTTCCATGGAGATTCTGTTAACATGTGCAGATCCACGGCCTACATGGTTAGGGGCCCAGTTACATCGATCTGTATGATGCTTGATTGCAGCCATGACAGTTTTTAGGTATAAATTATACCAATGTAGTAACATACATGTACATTTGAACAGTTCCAGGGGAGAATTGTCATGCAAACTGTGATTGTACATTTAGACATGAGTTTAAGCAGTTCCACTAAGCATTCTTACAGGTAAATTCTTTCCTCCTATAGAAAAGAACATGATTAATTCCGTTATAGGCCCCACCGACCCAGTTTTGTACATTGACCGGTAATGTTTGCATGTAAAAAATCCATATTGATAATAATTAATGTCCATGATTGAGTCTGTGACCCCTGGATAATTCAGAATAAGGGCAATTATCCATCTGGGAACATCGTAATGCATGAATTGTTACCTGGACCTGACCTTACTATGAATTTGACGTTCAGGTTAGATGAAAGGTTGCATTGATGTGTATGGCCAGCAGTAGGAGAAATGAGCTGGTGCTTATGATAGTTATGATCCATGGAAGTTGTAGCAGGCTTTCCTGCCTCCTTGAGAATTTGACTTTCATTTTAAAATAAAAATGATTTTCACTATAGTTGCCCTTTATGCAACAGCTCAATGTGCTGCTATTTTGTTTCATAGAATAGACATTTTGGTTGTAGCAGTATGACATATAGTATCACAACCTTAAACAAACTAACTTACAGGTGTAGCTGCATCTAGTTCGGTAACAGCTATGCTAGTATTTGTCCTTAAAGGGCAACTATGTCAAAAAAGTACTTTTGCCTATTGATAGTCTCTAAACCACCTGCCTGGATGGCCACTGCTATTCCGTAAGCCAGGGGTTAATGGTGAAGGCTACAGAATTGCTGTCTTTTTTTTTATGGTATGTGTTTGTAACAAGGGTTTCGTTTTCATTTAGTGCACTGCCTTGTTCTTCCAAGGAAAAGCAAGAAAAGACCTGCAGTACATTGTATAAGGACACCTACACAAATAGTCATGTGTAACTAGACTAGACTAACTAAAACGGGGGGAATATAGAATCTAATCTAGATCCTGAATGCCCTGCATTAACAGCCAGCAGACCAGGGGTTAAAGTCTCAGCCCAGTTGCATAGTGAAAAGGAAACTGCTTCCATTACGGAACTTGTTAAACCAGCGTAACCACAAAATAATCTGTTATATGCAACATTAGTTTATATGCAGCCATGGTTTCGGGAATCACAACTGTACGCGAGATAGAAAATAAACAAGTAGCTGTTTAAAATTACTTTATAAATGTCATGGATCACTGCAAGGTATTTCTATGTAAAAGTTGGAATATTTATAGATGCACAGTTCGGCTGAGGCCACATCGTGATGTGCTTTTTACATGCGTTACAGTACGATTGCGCAATATTCATCAGCGCATGCGATCCGCAACCCCCCCCCAAAAAAAACCCAGATCAAATGCGCCCCCAAAAATGGGAGGCCACACCATGGTCTATTAATGTGAGCGTCTACACATGCTGTGAGTTTAAAAACCTGCACCTGTGACACAGCTGAACGCAATCAAAAGCAATCAGTGTTGATTTGGTCTGACACAGCTGAACGCAATCAAGAGCAATCAGTGTTAATATGGCCTTTGACACAGCTGATTGCAATCAAGAGCAATCAGTGTTGATTTGGTCTGACACAGCTGAACGCAATCAAGAGCAATCAGTGTTAATATGGCCTTTGACACAGCTGATTGCAATCAAGAGCAATCAGTGATTTGGTCTGTGACACAGCTGAACGCAATTAAGGCCGGATAAATTATTTTGTCCCAACCAACCGTTTGTTACTAGCGAGTAGCCAGCCAGGAGGAATCACTGTCGGTGGAAGCGGCGATTTACTGCAAGATTGGCTGTGATTTGCACTGATAAGGTCTGAGCATAGCTGCAGACTATCAAGAGGCTATTTATCAGGTCATAATAATGGTGCAAATAAAGAGAATCAATTTCCTCTGATTAGCAGTTTCTTTGCAGATTTGTGAAGCTTCCCTAAAATATGAATTGCAAGACTTTCGTATATTTATTTTACACTGTGGGTGTCATTGATGTAGATTTTATTTAATGGCTTTTAACCTCTGTTAAGGCGAGTGATATGGGACTTTCCAACTCATGTAGTACAGATAGTAAATAAAAGTAGGGAATGGAAGAGACATTTTCTGTACCTTGCCCATTGGGTTACTTCTTACTTTCTGCACTTTAAGAATGAGAAGCAGTTATACAAACCCCCCCTCTCTCCTTAGCTCAATGGGACTCAAAACAGACAATTCAAGGGTGGGAAATTCAATTTCCCAGGGGGCCGCATGAGAAACTTGGACTATACCAAAGGGCCGGACCAATACCCAATTCTCATTATTGAGATTGCAAAGCCAGATTTCATAAAAAGATAAATTAATATCCCTGGGTCATTGGATTTTGTTATTATTAGTTGCAATTTCTAATAAAAGGTGTGTAATATCTATTCAAATTAAATTAATCAATTGATCAGGTCATCATTTTTTTAAATAAAATAAAAATAAATCAATTATCCTGCTTTAGGCAAATAATATTAAGATATTTTTGGGTACAGGTCCAGTATTAAGGGTCCAGTTAGGGGCAGCCAAAGTGCCACATGTGGCCCCCTGGCCCTATTTTGCCCAGGTCTGAGCTAATTAGAGAGTTGCCCTTTGAGGAATAATAAATGATAAACAGGTGGGGAAATGTCAGCATTCTGTTTATTGAATGGATTTTGTGTAAGTTTACTCCTATCTATCTTTTTACTTTCAGGCTAACTTGCTAGAGTCATCATGGCAGTGGATTCGGACCACCAAATCCATTCTCACCTGGACCCAGAAAAACCCAAAGAGGAGAAATTAAGCAAAGGTTCAGAAATCAAGATTGAAAGTAATTTACAGAACTTAGCTAAACAACTACTGCTGAAAGGAACAGCCACAGAAAGCAAAGAAAGTTTGTCTGTGACATTCTCCATCATCGCCCAGCCAGAGTGTAAGACGTCTCTCTCTCTTCCTCTTGAATTATCTGTCAGATTGTTCCAACATCCCCGTAATAACATTATTTCTTCCAATGGGCCTATCGATGTCTTCTACCTGTTACCCCATATAGCTATTGCCTGATGCTCAGCTAATGCTTCTTCTGATATTTCAGTATTTCCACTTATGCCTACAGATCCCTTTGTTAATAACCCCATATAGTACAGCATAATCCTTAGTATGCAATCCACTATATGGGTCTTCTTCATGTTCTATATTTTAATTCCATGTTACATCTCCCATTGCTCAAATGTAAAATTTTCCCGGGCACACTGTTTTTCAAAAATAAACACACAGGTTTTATTACAACGTTTCGACGTCACTCAGGACGTCTTCATCAGGACAAAGACGTCCTGAGCGACACTGAAACGTAATAAAACCTGTGTGGTTATTTTTGAAAAACAGTGTGCCCGGGAAAACGTTACCAGTTGATCTGCGCAGTTAATGGAGCTGTGACACCTGGAACATAGTGTGTGGAACGAGTGCAGGAGTATCACAGTATTGTTCGATCTCCTATTGCTCTGAATAAACCCCTCAGATGCATAAGCTCCGTGTACCAGCTCCAGGTACCTGGTTTCTGAGATCCCTCTTATTGATACATATATCACCTTTTCTGTGATGCCTCCTATAGCTCTATAATAACCCCCCCATACCTCCTTGTATTGATTCATATAACCCCTTTCAATAACTTGTAATATTCCTTCCTACAATCTTTCCCATAACCTCCACCATTGCGCCCAATAACCTGGGTTATACCATTTTGTTTTTAGGTGAGAAAAATCAGGAGATCTGCCCTAGTCCCCAGCAATGCCCGCTTTACAACACTGAATCCCAGCAATACAGGTAATTAGTATATATAAAAGGGAAGCAGATGTAGGAATAACCCTCTGGATTGTTACAAACTGTTTTGAATACATTTCTCTATTGTTTAAGTCATTTCTACTACTAATAGACATGTTGTCAAAATTTCTGCCCATGACACGGAAGGCATGTGGACCCTGAGCAGAACTCCAATATTGTGGTGAATTCAACAGAGGGAAAGCCGGCTATTCTACCAAGCTCTTTACGCTGCAAAGGAAAGAAACCCAAGAGAAAGAGGAGGCGGAGAGAAGGATCATGGGTCTCGGAACAAAGAAGACAGCTGACTCCTGAACAAGAATGCCATGCTCCTATCCCTGTACAGGTACAATAAGAAACATACATTTGTACTTAAAATGACCCATTTTTAAAATAGGTTGACCCATAGAAAAAAAATTTCTGCATGTCAGAATTCAGCTGACCAATAATTAAGAAAGTGATAGCACCCAACTTATACATGGAGATTCAATAACAGTTCTTATTGTTAAAAATGGGGCTAATTTTGCCCCAACCAATCAGATGTTAGCTTTCAAGACCTGATTGGTTGGGGCACAATTAGCCCCATTTTTAACAATAAGAACTTTTATTGAATCTCCCTGACAGTGTTTCTTTGCTGATTCAATCTGTTCTAGAGAAAGCAGCAGCAGGTTTTTCATTGGTTGTTGCTTTGTGACCTAATGTTGCCAAATTAGGGTGCAGCGTTTGTAGCTTGCTGCTACCATTTATCACCCACTCTATATTCTGTTCTCTATTTTCCATGATTAAGGAGGAGGAACTGCACTCGACAAGCAGGACAAGTGATGGAATATGGCGGACTTCATCTGCAAAACCCCCAAAAAACCATACACTGGATAATCCTTTACCACAGAAACCCCAGGAATTAAACGATGGCAAGACGGACATCTATAAGCTCATTAATTTTGAGCAATGCATTTGCCACATAGGAACTGAAACACTTCAAGCACCACCTTGTAATAATTCTGATATCTCTGACATTCTTAAATCCCGAGGGAATGAGAAACCTTTTGCCTTTGATTACGGAGTCATTTCAAGCCTAAAGTGGGGCTCCTCCAAGCTCAGCCAACCTTATCTAGACTCACAGACCCATTCTGTGGAAGAATGTGTGTTTGAAGCTCAAAGAGGCTCGGTGAGCATGGGGGAGCCAAATAACCTATGCAATTTCGCTAAGGCCTGGAACCAAGATGGCGAGGAAGAAGATGAAATTTACAATGAAGGAATCCTCCTTACTGAGGTATCTTTCAGTGAATGCGCTCATCATCTTTTTCTTCCCTCTATAGCACTTTTCTAATTTTTCCTATCTTACTGTCTATAAGTTTTACAATAAGTAACAATTTTAATTGATTCTTGTTTTCTGAATGATCTGTTTGACTGTAAATGCAACATTTACAGGGAGATTCAATAAAGGTTCTTATCGTTTAAAATGGTGCAAATTTTGCCCCAACCAATCAGATGTTAGCTTTCAAATGTTAAATAAGATCTGATTGGTTGGGGCAAAATTTGCACCATTTTAAACGATAAGAACTTTTTTTGAATCTCCCTGTATGTCTTTTTTCTTCTTTTGAAGCTGAAACCAGATGATTATGAATACAGGGAGGGTATTCACTGGACCACAGATGGGGAAGCTCTTGGCTCTGGATCCTTTGGGGATGTTTTTCCTGGAAAGGATAGCATAACTGGAGTTGAATTTGCAGTAAAAAAGGTAAGTAGCTTAAAAGATGCCAAAAAGGAGGAAATAGATTAGGAAACTAGAGATATCTGCCCCCAAGAGGTGGTAGGAAACAAGATACAAGTATGATCTGATGCTTAAAGCCTCAATGTATTCCCATTGTCAACATCATGACACAAAGAACCCTTTTTATTCTTTAGGGTATCTAGCGTTGTAATGGTGACCATAGACGCTAGAATCCGATTGTACAATCCGCAGGTCGTACGATTGAATTGCTGGTCAGCCAAAAATTTTTCAACTGGTCCCATGTGGAAATTATTGGAAGATCGTTGAAGGATCTTTCAACGATCTTCCATACACGATCCGACGGTCGTACGATATCGGGATATCCCGATATCGTACGACCGAGATCTAAACGTCTATGGTTACCATAACGCCAAATCAAAGTTCTGTACAAGTAGTTCCTCAATGCTACTGTGTTAGACGTATTATTAGTTTTGTTCTGAGTGGCTTGTTTACTGTATTTTAAAATGTATGCACATGCAAACTTTCCTCAGATACATCAAAGAAAATTCCAATCCCAAGAGCTGACATCATGCCTTTCAGTCCCATCCTCAAAAAATGTACCGGTGTTCGGAGCTGTGAGAGAGGGGCAGTGGATAAATATCTTTCTTCAGCTTATGAAAGGTAATGTCATGGAAACAAAGAAATATCGGGTTTTAGTTGTTATTTTGTTGAAAGGAGAATTATACTCATGCAGTAACTGACTGTTTTCTGGCAGTAACCGACAGTTTTCAAGCTCCCTCACCTTTCATTATCATATGTTCTCCAATGTTAGAGATGGGAGATTGTCAGTGACAATGACTGTGGGAGGAGTCAGAGAGAATTCAGGGAATGCATTAGTATAATTCTCCTTTAACTTTATTTATATTTATAATTATTTTAAAAAAAAAAGGAAAAGAAAAGCAGAAGATAAAAAGAACAGAAAAAATGTGAGAACCTCCACCAGCAGAAAGGGGAAATAATTGCTAAACCCATTCATACAGTCCGTGAAGAATAGACCTGGGGAGTAACTTTCCATGAATGTCTTTCAAGTTTTGTTGAATATGGAGATGCAAGCTCTAAAACTTCAGACTTTTTCTAGAAATGTATAGTATCTTGAATGTGTGTCTTATATGGTTGGATTATCACATCCTTTTAAGTTATGCATGCTAATATGATTATAAATTACATTTTGTTTTGCAGGTGGTTCCTTGGGACAGCTTATCAAACACAATGGGTACTTACCAGAAGACCGTGCCCTGTACTATCTAGGACAAGTCCTGGATGGCCTTGTGTACCTTCATGCAAACAACATTGTTCATGGAGATATTAAAGGTAATTATACCCACTTACCTAGCTTTAGCCCCTATACCCAGAACTGCATACACTAGAGCCAGAGTGCCCAAACTTGCAGCAGGGAGAATAATCAGAACACAATTCTTACCCCACCCTGATCTGATCCAATTGCAATTCTTACCCACCTGATCTCATCAATTGCAATCTACCCCACACTGTCTAGATCCAATTGCAATTCTTACCCCACCTGATCTGATCCAATTGCAATTCTTACCCCATCCTGATCTGATCCAATTGCAATTCTTACCCCACCTTGATCTGAACCGATTGTAATTCTTACCCCACCCTGATCTGATCCAATTGCAATTCTTACCCCACCCTGATCTGATCCAATTGCAATTCTTACCCCACCCTGATCTGATCCAATTGCAATTCTTACCCACCCTGATCTGAACCGATTGTAATTCTTACCCCACCTGATCTGATCCAATTGCAATTCTTACCCCATCCTGATCTGATCCAATTGCAATTCTTACCCCACCCTGATTTGACCCAATCGCAATTCTCACCCCAATCTGACCCAATCCCTCCCTGTTCTGCCTTAATGTTTCCCAACTTCCCTCCTAATTTGCATATAGCAGGTCCTTCATCAGGCTGCAATGCTCTGTTACCAGGTCATGTGTTGGACACCACTAGGTTAGAGTTCTATTCCCCTGATTTCTTTCACATATTCCCAACTTTTTTCTAATTCTTCTAAACATCTCATCTTTAATATCCTTCCAATTCACAATGGTTGTTAACCCTTCCTTTCCACTAGCCCTACACAACATCCCATCTGTCCAGTGAAGTCACGTGTTTCTGTGTTCTCTCTTTTCGCTCAGCTGACAATGTCCTGCTTTCAGAAGATGGTAACAGCGTTTTCCTCTGTGATTTTGGACACTCTGTTCATCTCCCGCAAAAGAAGCAGCTACTGACAGGTGCGTGAGAGCCAGACACCTTTCTCTTTAACCACAGAGACAAATGAATGGAAGGTTTACATGTCTGTAAACACAGGATTTATTCCCCCCCCCCCCCCCCTTTTCCTAATGAGTTACGGTGGCCAAACATTTAACAATCCCAATTTGACGATCCGGATATCATATAAACGGTATTAGCCTATTAAAACCTTTTTAACTTGTCCGATAGGCAAAAAAAACATCCAGGATCGCCCAGGCTCGTTGTGTGAAGCCACCATTATGAACAACTGGTTTGACGGACCAGAGATGCATCTCTAGTTTGAGTTAATAGGAATGAATTAAGGAATAAACGAGCAATAGTGATCATTCCTGTAATGATCCTGATGGTGCTGATCTCATTCAATGGATAGTGTATGGAAGCTCCAACCACAATCGTATCATTTCCCCACCTATTGGACAAGTTGAAAAATGTTTCATTGCCCAGAACCAATCGTACTATCCTGTAATATAAAATAATAATGCCTAAACAGGCATGAAAAGGCAATCACATATTCCTTTTATGGAACAGCTATGGGCAGCAAGATAATAATGTTATAAAACTACAGACAGGGAAGTAATGGACACGGATCTAACTATGACTTTATTATATTGATGCAGCGGATTATGTCCCTGGAACAGAGACTCACATGGCGCCTGAGATAGTCCGAGGGGATGCCTGTGATTTAAATGTAGACGTGTGGAGCGCTTGCTGCATGACACTGCACATGCTTAACGGCTGGCATCCGTGGAGTCGCACGCACACACCACCACTGTGCCTGAAAGTGAGTATATTGTACCAGGAAAGGAAAGGGAGCCCATAGTATGTTCATGTCTGGGTAACTTGCAGCCCTCCAGATGTTTGCAAACTTCATCTCCCAGAATTGAATGCTGGGATGTGTAATTTGCAAACATCCAATTAGATATTGTGTATATTACAGTGAAATGGAAAGAATTAAACATTTGATTAAATCCAAAATTTAATTTGCAATAATGCCATTGAAATGAGTAGGAAAAAAAGCTGAATACAATAACCGCAATGTCAGATAACTTTGCAAACAATCAAAGCGCTGTCTTTACACCTAGAGGTCACCAGATGGCGCTCACGGAAATTAAACTGACTACATTCTATCTCAAGAAATGGAGAGCTCTATGGTAACAATAAAAATGTGTCATGAAGCAGATTCTGCTCATTTGTTTTTACAAGTGAGGCTGAAAAAAAAAAAAAAAACAGGTCTAATAAAATAATAATAATACAACAACTGCAACACGATAGAAAAGCAAAGAATTTTATTGCTTAGAGGAATTGCATCATGGGCAGAAAATGGAGGATAATTCTATATGTGGTGATGTGTCTGGGGGGCACATAAACAGATTTTCGATCGCTAATTCCGATTCTGATTTTCAGTAAAACCGAATAATCATTTCTTATCAATTTTTAATCAATATCAGTTGTTTTGCTAAATCAAAGTGATCAGGCAAAATGTTATAGTCATTTTATATAATCATATAAACTGATTGGTAACGCTGGAAATATTGCTAATCTACTAACCTTCAGGACCCCATCTAAACCCTGAGATTGTTATACTTACCTCACTGTGGTTCTTTCCTTCTGGTCTCTGCTGTTCTTTCCTCCCAAATAAGGTCAATGAGCTCTGTAGGAGCTCACACAGATGCAGAGGTCGTCTGCCAGTTTACATCCACAATTCCTTGGCCGTGATGTGAATGACGGCTGCAACCAGGAAGGAATCTCCTTGGTCAGGAGGTGTTAATGGGGTGAAATCTGCCTGTGTGTATTAGGCCATGATGGAAACTGGATATACTCTGTTGTGTTGTTACAAAAATAGAATAATTATTTTGAATTTTTTTCTTATAATAGATTGCTACCGAGCCGCCCCCTATACGGGAAACACCGCCCAGTTGTAATCCTCTAACACATGAAGTGCTAGTGAGGGGGTTGGAGAAAGATCCAGCCAAGAGAGAAACAGCCAAAAAGCTCCAAGGAAAAGTAAACTTGGCTTTGCATGAAAGTAAGTAATGAACTGGGACTGAAATCATTCTTGGCCATACGGGTTGATGCCGACACTGATATACATGACATACAGACTGGTGAAATATGGCTGTAACATATCGATTCTTTTAGATCGGGTGTCCTATGAGTTCTAGCTTTAGGCTTCTGCATCTGGACAAAAAGTCAACATCATAATTCATGACAATCATTCATTTCAGTTTATTTTCTTAATAGTGACAATAAAATGCTGCGTCCGCATGGAAGTTGTATGTCCAACCTCTGCTTGTATTGTTTTCATGGGCAGGGTCTGATGTGGATAAAGTAATTATTAAGGGCAGGTTCCCCCCGAGGTGCTCGATGATGCTCGCTTTTGTGCATTGCACTACCGTAATTGAACCTTATCAGAGCGCATGCGAAACGCATCAAAAATGGTGATCGCATGTGCTCCAAAAACAGCTTGGAGTGGGGGTGCTCACATAGGGCTACATAGATCTGTGCAATCGCTAGGGCTATTGGAATGCAAAACGTTATTATTTTACTATATTAAAGGGCATGTCCACCCCATTTAATAATATTTGTTATATAGTAGCTCTCCCTCCCCCCACCCCAACCGCTATAATAGGGAAAGGGAGAAGGGCTGCAGTGCGCATGGCAAAATTCTCCCAGGGTGGAGACAGGAGGCAGAGTCCTATACGGACTCTGCTATCCTCCTGGTGGGCAGTTTTTGGTACTTTGGGGGGGATTACAGGAGAACCATTTGGAGCTCGGATGTAAGGTAAGGATTTTATTACACTACAGAGTGGGGCCAGTAGTGGGTTAAATTATAGTTTTGGGGGTGGACATGCCCTTTAAATTACTAAATATACAAAGAAATATAATAGGATCTCTGATTTCCTTTTCTTGATGGCCAGCAATATGCAAGAAATGTAATACTACTAAGAATGTATTTAATGTAGTCATTTTGTAATCTACATATACATTTATCTTTCAGTTGGAGGCCTAAGCTCTCCATGGAAATCCGAATACAGGAAGCCACGGAACTTCCCAGATTCCACATTTCCTGCTACTGCTGTAAGAAGATCTGACATCCCTCTACCAGGAATGGTCTCGCCCAGTGCTGTGCCAATGAAGAAGAATACAGATCACTTTAAGGAGAACATTCGAGAGGCAATACTACAGCGCTCAACTGGCAGCAATGCAGTGCAGTCTAATCCCTTGGAGATGGAGAGTGGTAAGTGAACTGTGGGGAGTTTTGGCACATCATATTTTAAAAGCTATTTTTTTTTAATTGCAGAAAAATATGAATATCCTTTAAAATATATTAACGTTACCCAAATCCTTATCCCCAGGGAACCTTAACTGCTGTGGTTGGGGGGCATCTTACACAGCACGTCATGTGACTGTCACACACTTCCTTGTTCATCCTGACTGTCTGAGTGTCACTTTACAAGCCTATAACTAGAGAAGCTAGAGACATCATCCTATTCATGTTTGAAAGGCATAAGACAACTCTTTAGGAACACTTGTATGGTATCCACAGTTACCCTTTAAGTGGGAGGAGACTACAGGCTTGTACACACGTCCAATAGTACGTCCAATGCTGACCCCTGAGTGGGCGTCATGAGTACACCAAAAGGGCAATAATTGCACCTGTGGGCGTGGTTCGTTGAAACGATTAGATGGCTACACATATTATCATTGATATGGTTGTTTGTCAACCACTTGGGTGTCAGGCAGAGTATCAGGTGTGTGTAGAAGCCTTAAATGGCTTTATGTGCCCACGCTGGTTTTATCTTTCCTCTCTGCCTTACTGGGAAGCAATACATAACCAGTAAGGATACAGAAGAGGCAGAGCTGGTGACCCATAGGCTACTTGTAGCATTCAGCCTGTAGATTACTACAAAAAAAAAAGTTGGCAACATTTACAGTATAGAACGTCAACATCTTCCGTGGCACGTGGGCAGCACGGTGGCTCAGTGGTTAGCAGTGATACCTTGCAGCGCTGAGATCCTGAGTTCGATTCCACCCTTGGACACATCTGCAAGGAGTTTGTATGTTCTCCCCGTGTTTGCGTGGGTTTCCTCCGGGCACTCCGGTTTCCCCCACAATCATAAAGACATACTGATAGGTTGTATGTGTCAAATAAATGTGCTTAGATTGTAAGCTCTTCAGGGCAGGGCCTGTATGTTTTGATCTGACGATCCCATTGAATTACAGTGTTAGGAAAAAACTTACAGTTCTTTTTCTCTAATGGCATTGTGTCCTTGATTTAACCTAGAACATCTGCTGACTAATCTGTTCCTGGAGAGTTCATTGGAAGAACAAGAGCAATTGTTATGGTGCTTGAGCCAGGACAACATTGAACTGCTGCACAGTAACAAGGTAACACTAAACTCTCGTCTTTCTAAAATCCAATTTAATTTCAATATCTGGGTCTCTATGCAACTGATTGACAGCAACCCCCAAATTCCATTCATCTATCCCTTGCCCATTGTTCTGTTATAATCCAATCTCTGTAACCTATTCCCCCTTCCGTTTCCATTTCACAGGACTCTGTACTCACTTGGGACACAAACAGCTCTGGGATCCATTCTTGGGACAGTGGGACCGATCCACTGAGTGTTAAAAGTGACTCTCTTATCAGTGGAGGAATCACAACTGCCCCCAGCTGGTTTAATGGTACGGTCTTGTAATGGGTATATATATAGATTTGATGCTGTAGGAATAAGTGGATGATACGGTACCTTTGTTGTATCTGTTATATACAATGCATAACTATAATGTTGCTAAACTACAACTATCAGATGATGGTTACTTTAATGTAAACAGTCTACAAAAAAAAAAGGGGCTTAATTTATAAAGAACCAATTGGCGCCAATGTCAATTTCCTGCAGGCTCTGGGAAAACCAAACTACTAGTGTCCCCTGCCCTATTAGCACAGGTAAGGCTCGTACACCCGATTTTTGAGCGAGGCACAACCCCCAATGGCAGAGCAGTACACCCGACGAATGGCCGTTTAAGCCGAGAATTATCCGTGTGTATGCTCTCGGGGGTCGTTCTTTGATCCGCCTGGCTTGTGTGTACGAGCCTTAAGAATGTGGAAATGATTGTGTGGCTAGAAAGGGAAACAGGAAATGAAGAAGATGTAAATGGGCAGGAATGGCTGATAAGTCTTCATAACCATTGACCTGTCCCTTTCTTATTTAAACATGGCTACAGGTTTAAAGGTTCAGTTACAAACTCATAATGGAGAGAAGCTGCACATCTGGGAATCTGGAAAGACTAAGCTGGCAGAACTTGCTGTAGGAATCAGCTGTCAGGTGAGGCTTTGAATTTACATTTTGGTTCAGAATATTGAAGATAATTTTACTGCAGACACATAGATTTTAGCTGAATGGACCAATGTTTTGGAACAAACTTATCCATGAATTGTAGTTATTAGAAAACGACTAGTTATAACTTGCACCTACCTCCTAACCTTGGTTTTCTTTGTCCAATACCTGAACAGATCCCGCTGCAGTCCTTCACCATACTGAATCCTGATGGCATCACAATACCCTGCAGCACAGAGATTAAAGGATGTGGGTTATATCTGCAATGTGCCTTAGCCCCAGATCACGAAGAGGGATGGATCTGGAGAGTAAATCGCGGAAAGCTGGAGGAAAGGCCCACACGAGAAGTGTACACAGGGGGAGGAGGTCAAGGGAGTTCCAGCTAGCATTCTAATGCAATATGGTGTTCTTAAAAAATGTCTTGTGCAATGTTTTTAAGTTTGTCTACCCAGGGTTTTTGGCAGACTTTTATAGGACAGAGAGACTCTGTAAAAAGAATTATCAACTTCTCCCCACAGCTTTATAATAGTATGGGAGTTTGAATAAAGACATATGTCGATATAGTCCGATCTTTTTAGCCTACCTATAATCCCTATCTTCACAGTTGATCCAGAGGAAGGCTAATCCAACTGGAAAGGGGGGGGATTCCTTCCTCATTCCAAATGACAATTGGAAAAGGATCAACCAAAACTATGAGGCATGTTTGTAAAGGTTTGTTAACTTTAGACAGCAAAAAGTTCATCCTGAGGTCTGAGATGGTGAACACACATAACTGCCCATATAGCTAGCTAGGTGTCAGTACATTGTGGAGTGTTTCCATATAAAAATAGAAGTGTTTTTTTGAGAGTCTACCATTAGTGTAATCCCGAGCACCCTCCTTCCTATTAGTGTAATCCCGAGCACCCTCCTTCCTATTAGTGTAATCCCGAGCACCCTCCTTCCTATTAGTGTAATCCCGAGCACCCTTCTTACTATTAGTGTAATCCCGAGTGTAACAAGCCCAGGGCGCGGGCGTGCAGACAGTTATTCTGTATAATGAAATAATAAGGGACACAGAGTCATCTTTCTTGGTTAGCTGCTCCTTGATAACTGTTTATTACAAAATGCAATTTAATATTTCGTCTTTGCTTGACTTTAGCAATTATTCACAATATATACTATACAAATGTGTTCTTAAATTTCACAACATATCACATGTACATTACCTTCCCTTTAATTCTCATGAACATATTATATATAATAAATCATAATTTCACCAGAATACCAGTGCAGGATCCACTATACAAACTTGAGATTTATTTACTATAGTGTAATCTTTATTATTAGCATTTTAAAGCTATCTGGC
Organism: Hymenochirus boettgeri; assembly: GCA_019447015.1. Lineage (NCBI taxonomy): Eukaryota > Metazoa > Chordata > Amphibia > Anura > Pipidae > Hymenochirus > Hymenochirus boettgeri. Next base: position 78,600,091 of record CM033476.1, on the reverse strand, counting down.
TAAATTAACAAAAGATACCTGGTACATCTGACTATACAGCACACATGGAAGCAGATCATCATGTAACTTTAAGATATCAAACTTCTAACAAACTTAAAATAAACTGGTATCACTCACACTGTCTTAATCACTAATAATGGCTTCTACCATTTACACTGGGCGCCATCTTGCAGCATACATTACAGGGTGATACAGATAAATGAAATAATCTATTTTACTGTATGCAGGAGCTGAATACTGACACAGATACACATATATCCAATGTAACATTTAAACTATGAATCCACATATATATGTTCACATCCATTATTAGACCATGTGGTGTCCTCCATTTTACCACCATGTTATAACTTGCAATGATTTAATCCACTTTAAGTGATATAATGTTCAAACTGCCTTTACACTGAGTCTGGTTATTATATCAATGGATGCTATAAACATATTTGTTTATTAACAGGGTTTTATAGCACATACCTGTATAATGAAATAATAAGGGACACAGAGTCACCTTTCTTGGTTAGCTACTCCTTGATAACTAAGAGCTAGCCCCTCTGTGTCTCAAATAGCTATAGTGCTGTTCTGGCACTCCCCCTGCAGGCTGGAGTACGTATAACTTGATATACAACTTTCTCTAAGGTAAACATACATTTCTATGTTTAAATAACAAATACTTGTAAATGTGGCAACAGATTTACTGGGGTCACACGAGCACCCTCCTTCCTATTAGTGTAATCCCAAGCACCCTCCTTCCTATTAGTGTAATCCCGAGCACCCTCCTTCCTATTAGTGTAATCCCGAGCACCCTTCTTCCTATTAGTGTAATCCCGAGCACCCTCCTTCCTATTAGTGTAATCCCGAGCACCTTCCTTCCTATTAGTGTAATCCCGAGCACCCTTCTTCCTATTAGTGTAATCCCGAGCACCCTCCTTCCTATTAGTGTAATCCCGAGCACCCTTCTTCCTATAGTGTAATCCCGAGCACCCTCCTTCCTATTAGTGTAATCCCGAGCACCCTCCTTCCTATTAGTGTAATCCCGAGCACCCTTCTCTATTAGTGTAATCCCGAGCACCCCCTCTTCCATTATAGTGTAATCCCGAGCACCCTCCTTCCTATTAGTGTAATCCCGAGCACCCTCCTTCCTATTAGTGTAATCCCGAGCACCCTCCTTCCTATTAGTGTAATCCTGAGCACCCTCCTTCCTATATACTTCTGGTTCAATGCTAGAAGTGATGAAATTTCCTGTTCATTTCATCTAGTTCTACTGTAAACACTAGGTGGAACCAAGAATTGACCAATTGCTCATTAAAATGAAGGACTTTAAAGGGACAGTTCAGTGGAAATAATCAATATTTGTTAAATTGTTAGTTTGTGTAATGCCTTCTTAGTTATTCTACATATTCTCTTCCATTTTGAAAAATCAGTTGATTTCATACCCTTTGCTGTTCCCTGCCGTTGACATTAGTGAGCTGACATTTCAGGTTCTGTAACGGTCCTTCTTCTTCCCAGGATGCACCACTTCCTTGGAATGTTCCTAACAGTCATTTCTACTGAAATGACATGCTCAGATCTCTACTGAGCAACTGAATCAACCCAGGCGCTGGGTCAGGGACAAGACCGTAACATTCTCAACTAGGGGTCCTGCAAACAGGAAGTCAGTAATTCTGAAGTATTTATTTATACACAGACAAAATGCTGAATGGGCAGATTAAGGTCATTGGGATGAAAAAATACTGCTCTTTTTTTCTGAAAAGTGTATGTATTTGCACTGAACTTCCCCTTTAATTGTAAAATTCAAAGAACAGGAAATAATGAAGGTCAGGGACAATGTTCAGTACAACATTTGCCATATACATGATAACTATCCATTGTTATGGAATGTCCCATATTTTAGCAGATGTTGTCTGTTGCACCCATAAGCTGGGAGGTTGGAACATAGATACCATACCGCACAAAGGTGATACTGCATGGTAAAAAGCATCCGTGTCACTGTCCTATGGTGGTATTTTCCCAGATAAGGAAAAATGGCGTTATGTGTATTTTCATCCTCAGGCTGGGTACACACAAAGGGATATTTTGTCCCAACCTAGCGTTCACCTAGCGTTCAAGTCAGCCCTCCAATTCACAAACTATTAAGTCAGCCCTCCAGTTCAAACCATTGTTAAGTCAGCCCTCCAATTCACAAACTATTAAGTCAGCCCTCCATTTCACAAACCATTAAGTCAGCCCTCCAGTTCAAAAAACAATGTTTAAGTCAGCCCTCCATTTCACAAACCAATGTTAAGGTCAGCCCTCTGTGATGGGGACACTACAACCCTCAGCCCAGGGGTGCTCTGAACATGCTTAACTCACTGCGACAAACCCCAAAACCCCACTGAGAGTTGCCCGTCACTAATATATATTTACCATAAACCATCGGTAATTGCCACCATGTGTTTTACAGGTACACAAACCCAGCATGCACAGCTATACAATAAAACTAATTATAATGACTGTTTATTTACTACCACATACCTGTAGGAATATAACAGAATACAATAGAATATAATATACTAGCGTATTGGTAGACAGGAGCGAATCAGGGACAGAGCAAGAGGTCAGTAACAGAAGGTCAGTACAGTACAGACACGGTACAAGAGGCTGAGACGAGAGAGTAGTCGGGGACAGGCAGGAGATCAATACAGGAAGCAAACGGTCGTAAAGGAATACCAGGTGGAGATCAAAACCAAGACAGCAGACCAAAGAATCGCACCACAAGCAGGGATCAAATCACAAGCTATAACGGGCAATGAGTACAGTTGGCCCAAACCGGCATGCTCACGACGCCCGTGCGCGGTAACCCGGAAGAGATGCGAGACTGGAGAGGTGGTGTCGTGGGAGTCCGGGTAAGCGATGCAGCCCAATGACATTACCCCCCCCTTAGGAACTGGTTTCTCAGGAAAGTCCCTGTGGAATTTTGAAATTAGTTGTGAAGTGTTAACCCAATGGGTTGGTACCCAACCCCTCTCCTCTGGTCCATATCCTTTCCAGTCCAGATGATATTGAAGGGATTTTAGTGCATAGCGGGATCGTCCGTCGGGACCTGTCAGAGGACGCGGTGGAGGAGTGAGAGACCGTGTAAGTTCTGCAACTTCGAACTCATGGGAACCTGCAAGGAATCTTCCTCCCCGTCTGATTCAAGACTTCTTCAGGACCCACCTGGAAAAATCTTTTTTTTCGTCCAGAGGCCTCCCTTAAGGGGGGGCAATGTCATGATAGTCCCTTACCTGCCTGGGGTCCCTTGGTGCCCGGTCTTCCTCTGGGAGGTCATGGGCGTGCGGGCGCACAACGTCCTGTGGGCGTGTGCACGGGTGTTCGTGTGTCGGAGTTTAAAAGCCAGTGGAGAGAGAAGACCGGTGCTGGATGTTTGTTCCCACACCGGCTTCCTGATCTTCCCTGTTCCGTGTTCCTGTGCCTTACTTCTGTGCCTTGTTCCTGTGCCTTACTTCTGTGCCTTGTTCCAGTGCCTTACAACTGTGCCTCGCTCCTGTGCATTTGCGGCTCTACCGTCTCCATTTACTCCTCGCTTGCAGGTACTGGAGGCTGCAACCTGGTGTGACTCAGCTGCGCAACATCCCCACCATTAGGGGATCTGGTGAAAACCTGGTCACGCTTAGAACCTGCGCCCCAGTGCCAGTGGGTACAAGTGGGTCTTCGCCACAGAATGACATACACAAGTATTTTAAGCACCTTCAGAAGTGATTACAAACAGCAGTATTCTTGAATATGAGCCCAAGTATTACATAGTTCCAAAGCTTGTAAAGTAATGATATGAAAGTCTGTAATGAGCATTATTATTACTGTTTGCTGAAAATGTATAATAATGATCACAATCTTAATTGTACATCATGGATGTAAAATAGTGATGATCGTCAGTGTAAGTGAAATAAACTCTATTATCGAACATTTATAACATTAATGTCTGGTATTGAATAAAAAAGGCCATAAAAACCGAACTGGAAATGTAAACTAGCGATGGTGCTGTAAATAACAACCAGTAATGTTCGTTAGTGTAAATAATGCCCGGTAGTTTACAACAACGCCCATCAGTGTAAATGAATAACCTGCTGTATTTTCATGGCTTTAAAATATGCCCTTTTGTTCTGAGTAAATATTGTACATGTTTTTTTATTATTGTGCTTTTATTTTGTCATTTTACCATTTTATTTTGTCATTTTATCATTTTATTTTGTCATTTTGTGTGTGTTTTCAGAGAGACAGAGTACGGGTTCTAGTGCATTTATTTAATAAAGTGGTAATCAGGCTTGATTATGCCACAGGTGCATTTAATGAGGAAAGTGGTAGGTGGGTTTCAGCGCACTCTGAACGCTATTTAATGTACTTGCCATTACCACGCCTGCTGGAAGGAAATCGTGTTTGCTCTAGCCATTGCTGTCTGACACTGTTAAGTTTGTTACCGACCATAATAAATCTTTCTCCATATATATTTACTTAACACAGAGCCATTTATGGCGTAGGTGGCACATGGATTGTCAAACCCCAAGTGGGTTAAAAACGAAAGGATTTGGCAAAGGTTTTGGGATTTTGAAGGGCCAAACTTCCTCTGAATTGGGTGTCGGAAAATTGGTGTAGAAAGAGTTAATATTTGGCATTGAAAATTTCAAAATTCTGCTACAATTCCACTAACAATCGAATTTGATTAAAATTTCAGTTCCATTTAAAGGGCATGTCCAGCTATATAACCAAAATGTTACACCTCCCAAACCACATTTTCATTATACTTACCTTCCCCAAAGGAAATAATTACAAGACCTGGTCCCTTGCCACCTGGGTGCCGCCGCCTGATGCTGTTGCGAGCTGGTTTCGAGGGAGCACAGTAGCAGTGAGCCGCTTCCTGTCTGTCTGATATTGGCTGTGACAGCTGCGACTGCAGGTTTTTATGAGATTTTTTGCATTTCTAAGCGTTTTATTCATTGAGTGTGTTATCGCAAGAAACTGCAGAAAGCAGTGCGTTAATAATCTGCAGCACAACGCATAACTAGCGTCTGTGGCAGCCCACATTTTTCATTTAAGACCAGCCTGGGGGGGGCATTTGCCCCTCAGCCTACTGGGCCAGTCCTCCCCTGCACACGTGTTTACATGTTGCTTCAGTTGACTTTTCCTTTTTAGTCCTTCTGTTGTAGATTTGATGTTGGGTTTGGGATCACTGTTCCATCTAAGCTTTATCTGTGGGATATGTGGCTTCCTATTTGACCCACAAATGCTTTGGTATACAGTGGAATTTGTGGTTGACTGCAATACCCAGTAATCCATAAGTAATTTTTCAGTGTAAACAAGTCTTAACAGTTAGTGGTTACGGTTCACTCCTTCATTCCCCTCCCCATGCTCCTCAATCATCCTGCAAGCAGCGTAGACCATCTCAGCTCGTATCAGGATTTGCTAAAATTCAGTATTCTGGTTGCACCGCTGGTCAGATCAGGATGTGCTTTAAAGGGCAAGTCCACCCCCAAAATGACTTATGCGCCTGGTAGCTCCGCCTCTGTAGTACGTGACACAGAAGAACACCATAACATTTAATTTTATTCAGCATGTGATTGAGAGGGAGGGAGGTGAGGATATCCAGCGGATAGCCAATAGGCAGACCTCAAACCTCAACAAGGTAACGTATAAGGCAGAAGCATTTTCACCACTCCGAGCCTCCTAGTGCTCATTTTCCATGATTTGGTACGGCCATCCTCAAGCAAGATAGCTTGCAGCAAAAATGTAAATGGCATGTTACACAGTATTACGTGCTCTACTAATGTGTAGTTTTTAGTATTGGGGGTGGACATGCCCTTTAAATCAATTCTTTCTATATTAAAACATGGTAAATAAATGGTGATCAAATTTACAAATGGACCAAAGTCTGAGATTGTCACCCATTATGATGTCATAAAAATTATTTTCTATAACCTGGAACTTCGTTGTCCTCTTGCCATTGGTGGGACCAGAGGATCTCAAATACTTTCCTGAAATCTCCATAGAAATCTCTTTAGAGATGATTAATATGGACAAAAATCAAACAAAATAAGATTTGCAGGACAATAGTAAGACCAGTACATGTCCTCACTGGTTCTTTTCTTCTAAACATTACTATAGTTGCTACCCAAGCATTTGCTTTTATTTAACATTATGGATTATAATAAAGAATTTACGGTACTGGAATGTCTGCCCCAGTCAGATTGTTAATTCTTTACTTGTGGTTGGTGGAGGCCATCTCTACCAGTAACGATCAGATAGCATGGGTCATCTCATGGTGATGGGTTTGTAGGGTACAATAAAGACACTCACCCCCCCGCACTAAAATCTATACTCCTCACCCACCCCTCCCAAACACAAAGACTGATAGACTTAAGGTTCGTACACACATGTTCGTACACGGCCGATAATCGTGCTGTATATGGGCACTTTATCGGCCAAAACCGATGGTCGTTCAGAGATCCGGCCAGTCGGGCAACGATCACCGACCGAACGGCTGATAAAGTGCCCATACACAGCCAAAACGCCCGTTCGTACATATCGGGCATTGCGGGTCGGATGTAAGTATGATTCTTTACTTCCATCCCTGCGGCCCCCTATGGAGCAGATAAAGGTTTAAATCAATTCAGTTTGGGTACCAGATATCCTACCATATAACCCTAGTCATTTAGCTGTTTTACAAACCTATTGTTAAACAATCTTTACGTAATGTGGTCAGTTGCTGGTAACAGCATCTTTCCCACATTCTAGCGCCTAGTGCCAACAAAGCCATTCAACAAAGCCAACAGTAAATAAACAGCCCTGATTAGAGACGTTGTGGTGTTTCCCTCATTTAGATCCTCAAAGAAAGAGATTAAAAAGCTTTGCCACTTAAGGAAAAGTGAAGCCATATTGAGAGTGAAAATCTGTCTGTAATCAGTGGGAATCGTGGTACTTCCTGCCTAGAAACAGGAATAAAGTCGCCTTTACAGGAATGTCCATCAATAAACCCAACAGAAATCTTTCTAATTTTATCACGCACTTTCCCTTTGTTGTAATAAAGTAGCATTAAACGTTACCCCATTATTATTACACACCTTAAAATACATTTCATTTATTATATACATTACCACATTATTATTAAACACATTAATATGCATTTCATTTATTATATATAATATACTATACATTAATATACATTACCCATTATTATTACCCTAATATTATTATTGTTATATTATTATATGCATTATTTACATTGCATTAATATACATTGGACACTGGAGAGTAAATTTCAGCCGAACATGCAGTCTATTGAATACCAAATGTCAGATGTGCGTACCCAAGCCTAAGCATGATTATAGCCAATCAATCAACAAAATATTCATGGAGGCAGAAGGTTGAAGCCAGTCAATAATTAGGATGCTCACAATTAAAACTTCAACCAACACATTCCCATTAATGCACACAGCTTGCACAAGTCTATAGGATTAAGCATGAGCTTGCTTAAAGGTATTTAATGAATGCAACCATAAAACCCTTTGCCTCAAAGCACAGGCACATTATTATGGATTCTGCTAGGTTTGCACAACAAAATAGTACAACACTATTACATTCTCCTGAGAATAAATCAACAGTGTATCAGGTTTCAATAATGTCTCTGAACAACAGATGAAAGAGAGACAAACCGTTGTACCCTGCCTTATAAAGATAACAAGCTCCACTGAGAGTTGTAGGCATACATTGGATGTGTAAACAACAATCCAGTGGGGTTTGGCAGAAGATGAAGCATTTCATCCCATTCTGTTTCTCAGCCTCTCAGTTCAAACAGATGACTGAAATGAGCTACACATCAAGCCTTAAAATCCAGCTGCATAAATCCCCCCTCAGGGATACCAATGGAGCAGATCTTTGCAAGACCAAGAATGATTTGGAGAATCCATGTTCTACAGGTAGGTGCTAAAATAAACCAACCATTATTAAAAGCATTGCTTGGAGATTTCATTCAAGGTCTTGCAATACACAGAAGAGTCACGCACAATGGTGGTATATAGAGGTGTAAACATACAATCTCAGTATGTCAGTGAATTGAAAATTTAAATGCTAACAGGGAGATTCAATAAAAGTTCTTCAATAAAAGATCGTTTAAAATTGTGCTAATTTTGCCCCAACCAATCAGATTTTATTTAACATTTGAAAACTGTATCTGATTGGTTGGGGCAAAATTAGCACCATTTTAAACAATAAGAACTTTTATTGAATAACCCTGTTAGTATCTCATTGTGTGTGTTCTATAAAGTTTTGTTTACTGTATTTTTATAGGTTTTTTTATTGTTATTGTTGTAAAATAATAATAGTTAAAAGCAACATATAATTAATTTACAAACCAATCTCTTTTATACCATATCCTGGTAGTTTTCTAATTTCAGAAAAAAAGTAAAGAAAAAAAAAGAAATGAGTAAAACTATTAAAGTATTTAGTAAAAACATTAACAGGATTATTAAATAAAAGTTATTTAAAATGGTGCTAATTTTGCCCCAACCAATCAGATGTTAGCTTTCTAATGTTAAATAAGATCTGATTGGTTGGGGCAAAATTAGCACCATTTAATACGATAAGAACTTTTATTGAATAACCCTAAGTATTTAATGCTTATTGTAAATGGATTTTTTTATTTTCATGTATGCCTATTTTTCTTGTGTATACATACAGTATTATTATTACCGTAATTATTATTTTGTAGGTTTACCAATTTAAGCCCTTTTAAGCACTTAAAAGGCATTGGGTCATTTACGTAAATCTATTACTTCATTTTTTTAAATTCCTTTTTAGACTTTCAAGGATTTTTAATAAAGTAAAACAACAGGAATCTTTACCTATGGCAAATGGCTGTAACGTGTGGACTTCTGCATTGTAAAGGACAGTCACACATTTGTCACGTAGGGCTAGATTATCCAATGTCTAAGGAAAGAGTATCTGGATACATACATATGGATCCAATCACAATGGCTAGATGGTATGTGAAGTGATGTGTCAATCACAGTGACTGATCCCCAAAGAAGGGTCAACTTTCCTTTAATGTCTCCAGACTATTTGTGTGTGTTTGGGGGGGGGTCACATATTTTTCAAGTTAATATGAAAAAAGTCAGATAGCAGTATATAGCAGTTCCCCAGAGAGGGCTACAATTATTTACTGTTCTCTACTGCAAAGGATCTAATCAGATGTGGATCTCATATACAGGTCGGCCCTACTTATTTAAACTGATGGCAAATCCAAGAGTTATATAGATACACTGTAGCCATACACATAAGAAAGTTGTTGCATATGACATAACAGATTCTATTGGAATTGGTAAGTAATATTCGTCCTGTTAGACCCGATTGATTGTTCTGGTGACCTTAGACGCCATGATTCCAGGGAGATTCAAAGGAAAGGAATATCAATACAAGGCACTGGTAAGGCCTCATTTAGAAGTATGCAGTGCTGTTTAGGAATCCGATATATAAAAGGTACATCTGGGACGAGTTCAGAGAAAGGCAACTAAATTAACAAGGGGAATAGACTATGTACATTACACTAGACATGTTAGGGTTTTTTACACTGGAGCGGCACTTGTGTGGTGATATGATCACACTATATAAATATATTAATGGGCATTTGTTTATTAATAGATCATAATAGAGTACATACTGGCATCTTTTATGACAAATGTTTATTTACAGTGGAACTTCCAGCACAGGTGGCAATGGCAAGTTCATTGAAAAGTAAATAGGTTTCCTAAACTAACAAATATTGAAAATGACTGGTATTGCTTTCTGGGGGTCAGGAAGAATGTTTTTTCTTCTCTTCGTAATGTTTTTGTTCCCTCCTTCCTCTTTATGACCTGTAAGGGCTAGGCCACACTTGCGTGTTTTAACACGTCATCTGATCATGTGTTAAAAGGCGCACGCTAGTGTTGGCCAGTTGGACTGGGCACTATGTACTCTGGGGCCCGTTGTGCTGTGATCCATTGATCGGAGGGCACGTGATCACCATTTTTGGTGCGGTTCTCATGCAATCAGATCCACGAAAACGACAGGGATCACAGAGCAAGCAGTCAACAACAAGCACAAATCACGTGCAACATGCATGCTCAGTGACCATGGCCGGGTTAATTCGACTTCCAATGCTATGATTTTAAGAAACATGCATACGTGTCAATATGACCTAACAGACACCCTTTAAGCTAACATGATCCAACTCCACAAAAGGTGAAAGTTAAGACTGAATGTCATATTTTGGCTTGATCGACTGATACTTCAGTGGCAAAGTTTGTTTTGTCTGAAATGCAAAAACATACCCCCAAACACCCCACAGACACAGGTACACTATATATGTATTAGTTACCACAGCAAGATTGAGTCTTCCAAAAATGTAGCCTTTCAAGACAATGTAATTTTTCATTATATGCCAATGGTTACCTTGCATTAAATGACTGTAGTGCTACCTGCTCTGCTCTGACTTTTAAGTGGATTGCTCTACACATAATAATCTTTGGGAAATTTGGGCACGTACTGCACACATTACCAAGTGTTAAAGTGCCTGTCTGTCCCAGTAAGTGGACATTGTGTTGGTAATTAGGTGTTGGCAATGGGGCAGATTATATCAATGGGTTCCTTTATCATTACAGTGCACATTACCAAATGCTGCCAGTGCCTGCCTTGTTATAGTGAGTGGATTGCACTGCACAAGGGGCAGGAAATAGCCCAATAGGCAAAATGCATTCAATGTTTCTGCAGTGGGACCATATTGTCTTGTTCAGTCACTGAGATTGATTTAATTAAGGCCCAGATTAAACACAGGCATGTTCGCAGGTTGCCAATAATAGATTTTGTTTTCAGTGATTAGAATATTATTTTGATTAATAAGACGTAACTTGCTACTTTGCCCCCCACTTGGCAATGCCGTACCAATCAAACATGGAATTTTCTGTCTTGGTATCACAGAAGCTTTTGTTGCTTTTACAGGTGGATCCACAGCCAATGAATTCAAACAGCCTGGGGCGTTACACAAGACTATAACGAGCAATGGAGGCAGAGGAACAACTGGAACAATACAGGGTGGCACGATAGGTACTGAGACAATGATCTTTTCTATTGCACGACGTAAAACACCTAATTACTGTTTGGAAGATTTGCTGAGTTACCACATTACCTAGTAGGACAGAAAACAGTGTGTCCGAGCATGTCTTTCCATTGTATGTTTGTGTATTTATTCTTCAAAGCATCTTCCTTGATCTTATTTCCCATTGCCTTATTCAATAAGAGGTAAAAATGTGTCTCAACCAGTCAGATGACACCTTTTTACTGGTCTACTACACTAAGGAAAGATTTGATTGGTTGTTGTAGATTAAGAACACAGGCAGCATTTTTAATTCTTATTTAAAAGGAAACTCAAGCCTTAAATTTTTTATAAGATTCCAAAGGATAACCCCCCAAAACCCAGGCTGCGTTTTACTCTTACCTTTATCCGAAGCTCCTGCCGGGAGTTATTAGAACTTACTGAACAAGGATCCCTCGCTGGCAGTACATCCTACTATGCTGTGTTCCTCCTCCTCTGTTGCATGCTGGTTAGAGCATGATTGTTTATGACTGTCAGCCATTGGCCGTGCCATCACCGTCATTAACCAGAGACGACTGCCGGCGGATCCTTGTTCAGTAAGTTCTAATAACTCTCTGTGGGACCATCGGATTAAGGTATGAGCAACACACAACCTGGGTTTTGAGGGGTAATCCTTTGGAATCGAAAAGCTTTTTTTTAACAGCTGGAGTTATACTTTAATAGGGCCATTTAATTTTGAAACTCCCTGTTTGCTTGGGGTAAGAGACCAAAGAAAGTTTCTTATTACAAAGATCCAGAACATACAGTAATGTTAACTAATTTAATAACAGGAAACACCAGTCTACATCATTAGCAAGACATTTATTAATATGCTGCATCAGTAACCACTAACTACTCATTGTCACTTAAAGGGAAGGATTTAAAGATGTCAGTGGAGTCATTTCCTAAGAGAGCGGTGAAAACATCTGACCGTTTCCTTACCCTCATCCTCGAGCTTTGCCCACAGAGTAATGAACTATGTGTGCACAGAGTTACCCGCCAAGCCACAAACCTGATTGAACCAACAACTGGTGAGTAAAAGAATTGCAGAGTTTACATATTGGGGGAAAATATATCTTTGGACGATATTTATAAAAATAAATCCTTATAGAACCTTTTGCCATGGCAGGTATGATGCGTTTGTTAAAAAAGCAGCAATATTAAAAAAAGGATCATTACCGATATTATGTAACGGTAGCACTATTTTATAATCACACCATAAACCAACGCCTGCATCTACCAATGGACCGGGAGATAGTGGAATACCGTCAAGTATTGGTATTTTCCTCCCACTGTCAAAAATGATTACCGCAGTTGAAAAAATAGAAAAGAAAGGAATATATCACGTAATAATTCTAATAGATTAAAAGTAACGATGAGTCACGGTTTCGAACTGAACCTCATTTGGAGGTGGAATTGCAGGTTTCGAAAATTCATGGAATCAGATAAAACTTGGTGTTTAAAAAACTCTTTGGCCAAATTTGATGTGGTTAATGGGAAAATTCTTTCCCATTGACTTCAATAATATTTGATTTAAACTCTTGGTTCTGCAGAATTTTGACACATTCCATTGAACCAATGGCGGAATGAATCTTGCTGGTTTCATCCATCTCTAGTCAAAGGGAGGAACTATAGAAAGGAGTTATCCTGACAAATAAGCTAATAAGAGCAGTTTACAGGAGGGATTAAATGACAAATGAAGTTGTACAGGAAGTAAGGTATACGTGTCAACTTAGTGAACTAAAAAAACAATTGCCCCAGGCTACGCGTTACCTTAGTGATTTGTGTGGGAGGTATGTTTTGTTTTAATTAAAGAATATTTATTATTATTAAAGTTAGTTACATTGGCAGATTCTCCCGACTAAAGAATAAACACTCATTAGAATATGTCTGTTCCATACTCTCTGCTCATCATTACATATTAATTATTTGATCAATAAGTATCAAAGAACATAAGCCTATACAGTATTCACATTAAACTGATGGACAAATTAGTTGTTTGCTGGATGTTTCGCTGACTTTCATTTGCGAACGGGTATTTAATGTTCGAATAAGGACTAGAACGAAGGCCCAGACTTAAATAAAGGTGTGTCTAGTGTGAGTGCCCCATACCGACACTCCAGACAATTATCACCATAGTGGATCATCTACATACAATACCATCTTTTCCACTTAACCCTAGCAGTAAATTAGTTTAGCTGTCAATGGCCTTAAAGGTTCGTACACACGTGCGATCGTGGGTCCCGACCCACAACGCATGATGTGTACGAACGCTGGTTTTGGACGATAATTGGCCCCGTGTGTAGGGCCTTTATCAGCCAAAACGGACATTCGGTCGGGGATCACCGAATGACCGACTTGGCGGATCCCAGTACGACCGTCCCTACACAGGGGCCAATTATCAAAACGAACGTTCGTACACATTGTGCGATGCGGGTCGCGGCCCGCAATCGCACGTGTGTACGAATCTTAAGAATTCTAACTATTTAAAGGACATATCCCCCCCTCAATATGTTCCAAAATTCCTGCAATGAGATATTTACTGGCCAATGACTTACTATTGGACCCACCCAAAACCCTGCATTTAGGAAACATTTTTTTTCCAATTATGACAAAAGCTCCAGATAAAGTTGCCAGGAAGAAAGCAGCAGTAAAGCCATAAACATTTTTGATTTTAGATGCAGATAATTGGTCATTTTAATTCCATAGTTTTATATGAAAGGAGCAAATATACTCTCTGGATAGATCTTAACTAAACAAAATATGTCCCTTTTATAAAAGCTTAGTTTACATACATGCAAGCCTTTCTCTTGTGCAAACACACCAATGCTAATGGAAAACATGAATATATTTTGTATTTTTATTCAAGAATACAAAAATAATTAACCTTTGACAAAATCATTTTACTGGGATTGGGATTACTTTCAAGCTAAGTCTGGTAAGATGAAAATGGTACATGGCAAACTGAGACTGCTAAAATGGCTTACAAGCCGAGACTAGTAACATGTCTGTCAAACTAAGACTGGTAATTAGCTGGAAAGATTGGTATTTACCGTAGATCGAGTCAATGCTGGCCCGGGGCATAGCCAGCATTAGACATAAGAAAATCTGATAAAGCTATGAGCCTCTGATCATTCCTTACTAACTGATATTTTGGAAATAGGAAGTACACTGAGCCTGCAGTGAACAGGAGCTTAGTAAGAAAGGTAAAACTAAGTTAGCACTGATGCTTTGCAGTACAAGAGTTAATATATTCTACTGGTGTCTGTCTGTCTTGTTTTTATGCCACAAGTCCAAGTCATACCAATAGGTTTTATTATTTATTGCATGGGGTTTCTGACAATGCTTTCTTTTAGGGTGACAATCAAGCACCTAAAATAATCCCACTGTGCAGTGGGTGATAAGCAACTCCATCCAATCAGTGCAAGGTGGGCAACCTGCAGTAGAAAGTGTCTACCCCCTGCGTAGTGACATAGAGGGATCCTGGGCTGAGTTACACTGAACAGACATTGTAATGCAGCTCATTAAACATTTTGGAATCAGAGAAACAAACTAAAGGGCATTGTTTGTAACTTTCTACATCTTGTTTATTTTTTCATTGCCTTGCAAATCCAAATCTCTAACTACATTTTCCCACCAATAATCATACAGCTTGTTTCTACCTTGTTTATATCAACTATTCTGTTCTCTTTGTACTGGTATAAGATAACAACGTTTAATAGATGACAACGTATTAAATAATCTGTGCAGGCTTTGTAATTAATCCAATGGGCATCTCCTGTGTTACTTTAATGAAAAAGCCTGAAGGTTTGAAACAGGTTAGACAGGATAAAGGTTAGAAAGGTTTTGATGAACAGTGAGACCTAGAAGTGGGAAAACTTTTATTCTTCTTTAATCCTGGTCTGGACACCACACGATGAACCACATCAGACAGACCCAGCGATTTCTGATATAAGCTGTTTCCTACCCTCAGTCTAGTAAGTAGATGGTAAGTCAGATGAGTTTGGATTTTTATTTTAATTCACAATGCTAACTGCACTATATTATAATACATAATATATACAATACATAATGATATAACAATAGTATTACCGTATTATTTATTTGTATTAGAAATTTTAATGAATGGCGTATTTTAAATCACTGGCTTTATATTATGTCCCAGACTCCATAATAATTAATTTTTTCTGTATATGAAGATCTAGTAAAATGTTATTTTTCATTTAGTGGTTGACTATAAAGTCTTCAATATATGACAGACTGGGTAATAGAGAGGGTGTCTTGCCTTACCCCAATAATGCCCACACAGTACCCCTAACACCAAGGGGTAAAGGTCAAGGACGATTTGGTACAGAGGTTCCATCGTTATTATAGTGTTAACCTCAGTTTGAAATCCAGTGACATTTCCATTCCTCTGTATTTCTACTTTTACTGTTATTCTGAACTCCACTGCTTCGTTCCACCTGTCTAGTCTGGTATCATAAATATGAACCTTTGAAAATAAATCTATTTCCATAGCAATAACAATGATACAGCTATGACACTTTCCAAAACAGGAAGCTAAGCAAATATACAGGGTTGTTCAATAAAATTTCTTATCTTTAAAATAGTGCTAATTTTGCCCCAACCAATCAGATGTTAGCTTTCAAGTGTCCAATAAATCTGAGGTGTAAATTTAACATTTAAAAGTGAATGAAATGTTAAGATTGTACATTTCAGGAAGATAAAGCTGCAAACAAGAACCATGGATCACTGCATTCAACCTTCCAAGTTTTTACAAACAGCTACCACCCATCTCCACTAACATGTACCTACCCTCTGATTGGACTAACACTTGACAAGTCTCCCAGAGGTGTAATTGCAAGGGGAGCAACAGCAGGGGGGCTTGGGGTGCCCATATTCTTATTTTCCCCATGACAGATAATGCCTCCTCCCAGAAATCCACTGTGGATGAAGCACGGATAGGGGTCCCATCATAATTTAGCTTGGTGATTCCTAGTTACGCCACAGACTTCTCCAGTCAAATTCATTACCAAGGAAGTGCAGGACTTCTGACAAAACTTTCAAACCCCCCATACTTACTCTCCTAAAATTGACTTGATAGATTGTGCTAAGGAAAGTCATTCTAGTTTTTCATCTGGCAGTTGCAAGGAGGGGCAGATTTACACCTCCGGAGCCTGTAGGCCCAAAAAGTCTGACACCTTTAGCCCCACCCCTAAACACAGAACACACCACCAAACCACACCTATTTTATCTTTTTTTGGGAAGAAAATAGACTATATAGGGGGTGGATTGGTGTTGGAGAGATTGACAGATGTACCTCCAACCTCAAGTGCCCAATGGTGCAAGCCGATAAATCTGGGCCTGGTTGTATGTCGTACCTTTTATTAGAGGCCCCTATACTACCTACTATCATTAAGTAAAAGTAATCTCCTAAACTTCCTTCCAACCCCTTTCCTGACCTCTGAAAACTAATATGTAACTGGAAGGGGTAAGAATGGCTGCCCTTGGTCTTATCCTGTTAGGTGGACAAGCCAAATATCTGTGATGGAACAGCTAAAATATAAAACTTGCCTCCAGACATATGATCCTTGTATTATCTCATTGTTATTATGACCTATTTAAACTTTGTATAACATTACACGCTATAAATATGGCTTCTTTTGTCAGTGACTTTAATGGTCAGAATTGAAGTCAACATGTATTGTTCTCTATACAAAGTAATAACATATATAACCATATTAGAATGTTTTAGCTAAAGGAGTATTCCGGGGATTCTTATTTTTTACAGTAAGCTAATATAACTAGAACATACACATTTACATATACATACAGGAAACTAGAACATACACATTTAAATATACATACAGGAAACTAGAACATACACATTTAAATATACATACAGGAAACTAGAACAAACACATTTAAATATACATACAGGAAACTAGAACATTTACATTTATATATACATACAGGAAACAAAAACATACACATTTACATATACATACAGGAAACTAGAACATACACATTTACATATACATACAGGAAACTAGAACATACACATTTACATATACATACACATTTACATATACATACAGGAAACTAGAACATACACATTTAACATCTACATCCAGAAACTCGACATAAACATTACATATACCTACAGGAAGCTAGAATAGACCCACATTACATCTACATACAGGAACTAGACATATACCTTTAACATATACCTAAAGGAAACTTAGAATACACATTTACAGAGACATACGGAACAGAACACTAAGAACCATTTACATATACATACAGGAAACTAGAACATACACATTTACATATACATACAGGAAGCTAGAACATACACATTTACATATACATACAGGAAACTAGAACATACACATTTACATATACATAACGGAATTGGAAAACTAGGAAACAGACACCATTTACATATACATACAGGAAACTAGAACATACACATTTACACATACACAACTAGAAAACTAAAAAAAAAAATCTAAAAAAGTAGATATTTCTAGAAATTTCAAAAATACTACAGGGAATGCCAAAGCAGGAAACGTGTGAAGTACTGGGCAGTGTTTTTTTTTAAGGTTTTGGGTATTGATAGGTTCCCTAGACCATTTCCCATGTCCCATTCACAGTAAGTTACCGTTGCTATTTATAGGCTGAACTTTCGGATTTTTTAACTCCCATTGACAAAGGGTTTGCTTTATGATTTTGGAAAATCCGTAAATCTGCAAATTGAACGGATTTCAGTGAGATTCAGCCGTCTCTACTTTCCAGTATTCAATTAATTAGGAATAAACAATATTATATTTTAATATAAAACTAGATTCCAGCTAATAAACTACCAAATAACCATATTTTATTGTTTACTCTCTAGGACCAGTTTCACCAAAAAGAAAACCTAATAAATCTGGTAAGAATGTATACATTATTTACTCATTATTAGGGCACGGCCACACTGCGCCGGAAACACAATCGCACACTGAATCGCACACAATTTCATGTGCAATTTTGTTGCTTTTTTCATTAGATATAGAAATAAGGGGGAAAAATGTGGAACGCAAATCGCAAGCGTTTTCGGTGCGTTGCCGCAATTTCAGTGATCGGAACATACCCATGCGCAAACGCAAAAAAAAGCGCGAGGGTGGCCTAGCCATTACACGCCGTGAACCTACAACAGGGGTGTGAAACTTGCGGCCCTACAGATCTTTGGAAACTACCCTGCTGGAAACGTCTGTTTGATTTCCCTGATCTAGAATAAATAATTTCTCCAAAACATTTTAAAAGGGAATCTAAATCCTACTCAAAAACGAATTGGCATTGGCTTTCTTTATCCACTGAACTGAGGAATTGATATAAGTTTGTGATTTGTAACATCCAGCCTGATGAAGGAGGCTTAGGACTCCCGAAAGCTGGCTTAATTTTTTTATTCAGTTAGCCAATAAAAGGTATCACAGCTCTACTTCTCTTCTCTTCCTTATGGCTAACACGGTACAAACCTCAATGATTGCTTTATTTATCCAGTAACTGTACAATGCTTTTACCTTTAAATTGTTTTCAATAATAATGACTGATGTAGGAAATGTCACTGTAAAGGATCTACACACCCTCAAAATTACGAGCATTGCACAGGGTTATTTTCCTAAATACCCAATCCCAGCCAGCAAGAAAAAAACCCTTTAGTCTAATACAGTATATTCTAGTTCACTTGTTGTTAGTAGCAGTTTTATGGACCAAGAGTTCCACCTCCCAGCTAAAAAGTGGAACTGCATATAATTTAATGTGCACTGGTACTTAAATAAATGTGCAATGATTGATTTTGTTTTCTAATCTATTTTCCAGTAGACAGTCCAAAGATTCTTGCTGATATAGCCCAACTGGAAGCAAGGGTAGGAGAGAAAGTAGAGCTGCATTGTGGGATACAAGGAACATCCCCTATTGCTGCCTCTTGGCTGAGGAACAAAAAACAGGTGAGTAACAGTTAAGGTGCCCATACATTAGTACTTACCCTCTGACCGATCCGCGACAAAAAAATATTCCTGTAACTGCCTTTCTCGTTCTATCTTGCAACCAACATACGCTCGCAAGGTCTCGCTTGGCCCAATTCATTTCACAATCATATATCTGTTGCAAAAGAACGGGAAAGGCAGTTCCAGGAATATTGACTGAATGTCACAGATCGATCGGAGGGTAATGTACTAATTACGGGGGGCACCTTTAGGAGTGCAGCTCCAGAAGATAACATTAAAGACATACAGTAATACATCTAAGGAGGAATGTATCTATCTCGCCCAAGTATTGACCTTGTCCCTGAGTGCTCATTCCCAGTTGCCTTCAGAAGTACATTTGGAAGGTGCCTCGGAAGCCCATAAATTGCTTTATTAACATGCAGACACATCTTAACAAAAGAATGGAACTATCCTCACTGGTACATCAGATACAGTAAGATCAGTCTGGTAAACCATATTCCCTTACATCAAAGCTATTCAACGTGTTTACAGAGACTCAGCTTGACCTATAATAGGTACCATTCAATACTAAGTCAAGTTGGAATAACTTCTAACTTCCCTGTTGATATACGGAACAATATACCTAGTAGTGAGAGATAGCATCTCACATTGACATTGTGTATAATGCAGATACCAGTTTATTTCGAATTAAAAAGGGAAGTCGGCGTGGAGGGTGTCAACCTGCTGTCCACATGTAAAAAGACAGCCGGATGTTTGATGCACAACATACAAAGCACAGGCACGTACACACATAAAGCACAGATCACTAAATATGCAAGGCCATGTATGCATTGTGTATATCAGAGTCACTTCAATGTGATATTCACTACTAAGGTTACAGAAGACTCACGGATATCCATTCATACATCTGAGATGGAGAGCCGACTGGTGATTAACCGGGTTTGTGAAGATGACTCAGGGTGCTACACACTTTGTGTACAGGACAGAAAAGGCAGCACACAACATCACACCAGCCTCACTGTTCTGGGTAAGTCATGATGTTGAGAAATGTAAAGAAACATGTGGCCAAAAACAACCTGAATGGTACAGTGTTAGGAGTTGACCCAGTTTGCTGTACTGAGGGGTAGGGAGGAATATGTACATTATGTTAGGTTGGGAATACTGGGTTCTGCACAGAGGGTTGAACTTGATGGACTTTTGTCAACTTTTTCAAAATTATATGGCGCAAAATACATCAGTTGTGGGCAAATGAATGACAAGTGACCAGTTATTTCTTTTAAGGGAGATGCCATTTAATATGTGAACTGTTCCCTTAGACCGTATGAATGAGACGTCAGGTAGACTCCGTAAGGCAACCACTATTGGTTATAAATAGGCAGATAAATAAGACCCCAGTCTATTATATTGTAGTAAAATGGAGACTAGCATTGCCTGCAGTGTTATAAACACTATACAACTGGTTATTTTACTTTGAACTACATATTAATTAGACATTAAACCTTCCCTACAGATCACCCATCCCCACCCTCAGGAAAGCCGCTCGTGTCAGGCCTGCATCCGTCCTCTCTGACTCTCTCGTGGTCAGGGCCTTGTTTTGATGGTGGCAGTGCTGTCCTGAGCTACTGGATTGAGGCAAAAGCCACCGAAATGGGGGAAAATGTCTGGAAACTGCTAACAGACAGTTGCGTTAATACTTCCTATTATGTGGAGAAGGGCTTGAAGCCAGGAGGTCAATATCAGTTCCGCGTTCGAGCAGCTAATGCCCATGGAGTGAGCGAGCCAGGGGAGGAGTCAGACATCATCATCATGACCAACGCTTCACGTGAGCTCATTTTATATGTCTTAAATTTTAACTTGGTTACCCCAAACAGCCAAAGGAAAATAACCGCGAGGAAATCTTTGTAAAGATCTGACCAAATAGAAACTATCTGAAACCTTTCCTACCCAATAAGACCAGCATTGCCTTATGTAGCTGGTGATGCTCAAATAGAGAGTTAAGCATTTGTTATAAAAATAACTAGCACATGGGATTATTCTACATGAGCCTGACGCTTCTCTAAGCAATGTCACATGTCCATCCCTCAACTCCTTAGGTGTCCTGCTAATTTCAATGTATCTGATACCCTTCAACGTACTCATTTGTACAATCAAGGAAACAGCCTCCAGAAGGAAGGAATGTAGTAATGTAGTGTAGGTTAGTCATAGTAAGTGTGTACGAGAAGAAATTTTGGGCCAACCAAATGTCCGATCGATTTTCCAGTGCGGAACAGACAAAGACCATTCAGCCATGGCAGGTGTGTACCTAGCTTAAAAGGAAAGTCCACCCCTTCTAAAAAAATATATATTATGCAGGACCCCCCAACTCCTAGTTTCCGTTTTGTTAAAATATAACAATTCTTCTCCCAGTAAGAGAAATCGTACTAACCAGCTCCTCGATTCACCGCTGCGGCTCTCCGGCACTTCCGGGTAAGGCAGTCAGTGTTATTCCAGGCTGCCATTTCAGCACGAGCCTCCACTGAGGCTGCTCGGGAACACAAAACGAACAGAGCAGCTGCAGTGGAGGGGGAGCGGAGAGACAGGAAGTGGCGGTGGATTGCGATCTAGTAAGTCTGATTTCTCTGGCTGGGAGCAGAATTATATTTTAACAAAACGAAAACTAGGTTTAATAATATATATTATTATTTTTAACATAACAAACATAACAAACAGCAACTAGCTTGTTGCAGAGCGTGCCTTCCTATTGGCCTCGTTGCCGACGGGGAGGAGGGGGCGGAGCCTACCAGAGCAGCGTTGCTCTAAGACGCTGCTTTAGGTTTCGCGAATCCAGGGGTGAGGACCTAGCGGTTCAGGTCCTCACCCTGAGTAAAAGATGTGGAGCGGAGAGAAGGTTAGTATAATTGTCCTTTAAATAGCATCCTGGTCAGGGTACCATTCTAACTGAAATCATCAGAGGTATATTTTAAACTAATGCCCTATGAGCATGTTCACATTACAAAAACAATTGTTATTGAAATAAATATCTGTTTATTATACCAAGAATGGAATGAAGATTAGTAATATTCAGTGGGGTTCATAATACCGTATCATCCTTTTTCCTCTTTCCTCTTGCTACAGATGGGGGCACTGAGTCTGAGGATCCTGAAAAATACACTATTGTCTCCATCAACACCACCGAGAGCAGTGATGACTTTTACATACGGCTGGAGAAGCTCGGAATGTAAGTAATTGACAGGCAAGCGAAGATGGTCAAACTTCTCAACAGTTCTGATTTGCCAATGTAGCTTAATTTAAATATGCAAACGACAATCCATCCTGATAGGTAGTTTTAGGGTGATGTCATAAAAGTTCTTATCTTTAAAAATGGTACTAATTTCGCCCCAACCAATCAAATGTAAGCTTCCATTTAAAGGGTACATCTGATTGGTTGGGGCAAAATTATCACCATTTTTAATGATAAGAACTTGTATTACATTGCCCTGTTTATTTTTGCAACTTTACAAATGGTTTAAAGGGGAAGTTCAGTGCAAATACATATACTTTTAAGAAAAAAAGAGAAGTAATTTGTCTGTGTATAAATAAATGCTTCCGAAGTACTGACTTCCTGTTTGCAGGACCCCAAATAGAGACCGTTATGGTCTTGCCCTTGACCCAGCGCCTGGGTTGATTCAGTTGCTCAGTAGAGATCTGAGCATGTTTGACCCATCCAACAGCCAATCAGTAGAAATTACTGTTAGGAACATTCCAAGGAAGTGGTGCATTCTGGGAAGAAGGACCATTAGAACCTGAAATGTCAGCTCACTAATGTCAACAGCAGGGAACAGCAAAGGGTATAAACTCAACTGATTTTTCAAAATGGAAGAGGATATGTCGAATATTTTGGTATGTATAAACTAAGAATTGTAAAAATAATTATATTTTCCATTGAACTTTCCCTTTAATTATTAAACATGGCATATCAATGATGTCTGGTGAATAAATTTGTTGATTTTACTTCTATCTACCTGGTTTGATAGTGGGGTGAGGTCACGATAATGTGCAGGCTTAAATAATGAGCTCACACTGAGGTAAAGAGAAACACTGTAGAGTTAATTGCGTTAATGGCACAAGGGCAAATGGCAAGACCCTAAATTTCTATTGGTTACCGACTCTCCTGAGCCATTTTGTCACATTCCTGTGTCTTTTAGGGGAAAGTTTGGACAGGTGTACAAGCTGAAGGAAAAGTCCACCGGTAAGATCTTTGCAGGGAAGTTCTCTAAGGCACGAACACAGAAAGAGCAGGAGGTTACAAGAGCTGAGGTGGACCTGATGAACAAGCTTCACCACCCCCAACTAGTGCGTTGCGTGGCTGCTTTCCAGGAGCCTGGGCGTTTGGTCATGGTGCTGGAATAGTAAGTGACTAATATCTTCCATGCTTATTACTGACACTTTGACTTTCAACATTCTAACTTACATAATAAGAAATTCTAACCAGACATTCAACTTTAAACTAGTTAGGATATAACCTAATGGACCAATGTATTGTGGGTATAACTGGGACCACGATGCTACTATGTAACAGCCAAACAACTACCAAGCTAGAATGTCTTGATTAGATGTAAGTCAACAAGTTGGAAAGCTACAGACCTGGCACCTTTGAGTAACAAAATTAATAAAAATCAGCCTCAAAGTTTTTTTCTTTCTAAAAACAGGGTTCAACCTAGTTACGTGTAGCCTCCCCGTTTGCACTGTATATTCATCTTGGCCGAGTCCAGCTTTTCTGGCACAGGCCACGGTGGTGATAGGATATCGATATCCTAATTACTGCTCAATACAGAGTGAGAATCAGTGTCATAACTAGGTATCACTGGGTCCCCCTGCAAAGCTATGATGGGGCCCCTATCTGTGCTTTATCCACAGTGGGTTTCCCCCCTGCTCCTATGGTAGTTACGCCCCTGAGGGAACAAAATGTGTCAGAACAATATAAAATGATTCCCCATCTCTATCAATGCCTTCAGGGTTTCTAATCTATGCAAAGATTTATGCAAGAGGTGGGTGGGTGGTGTATAAGTTGGGAAGGGGGTAACAGGAGAGACAAGTTTAGGGCAACGAAATGTCCAGAACTGGACCCACTAATTATTGGCTGTAATTGTAGAGTATAGCCACCTTTACTGCCCCCAGTTCATTCATATACTTGGACTTACTGTGGTATATGCAGTTACATTTTTAAGCATGCCAGGTCACTAAAATCACCAATATGCTAAACTACTAAAGACCAATCTTTTTTATTAGTTTCTATACCACACACATATGGTGTATATTTACGGTTGTCTAACGCCGTGGCCACACTACACCGCATAGCAGTGTACCGCTTGCGTGCACGTTAACATGCGTGATTCATGCATATTTCTGGTGCGCTACTGCACGTTGCCATGCACTGCAGTTATGCAAAAATGCAGATCGCATGCTCTCCCATTAGCGGATCGCTGTGCACCGCAGGGCAGGGCACCTAGTGTGACCAAAGCAATTGCCCAACACTAGTGTGCGCTTCTAAGCGTACGTTTGAAGTGTGCCCAAGCCCTTGTGCGGTCTTATTTTTATCAGGTTTCCTGCTTAAATGCACCACTCCTATGAATGTTATCAATATATCACTTCCCTTGAACCACTTCTGATTTGGTAAGTTTCTCTTTCCAATGTACACCAAACATTTCCTATTCCCTATTTATCTGTGTTTCCTACTATTAGGAAAACTCTCTGACTCTCCTCCCCTTTTCCAATTTAATGACCCAATTCTTCTTTTCTCAGCATTGCAGGCGGAGAGCTCTTTGAGCGTATCGTGGCAGATGACTTTGAGCACACAGAGATCATGTGCATTGAATACATATCTCAAATCCTGACCGGTGTGGCCTACATGCACCATAACAGCATTGTTCATTTGGACCTGAAGCCAGAGAACATTGTCTGCATCAGCAAAAGCAACAACCAAATTAAAATTATTGACTTTGGGCTGGCAAAAGAGCTGGGTGAGGACAAAGCACCTTCAGAGAAACAAGAGCGTCAATAGCAATAGTTTAAGTCACACAATCAAGTCCTGTTTCTTTCTAAGCTTCCTGGTATCTACTCGTGTGCTGTCCCAAACACGTCAATAGATCAATATGGAGAAATTGAGTTAGTTCCAGGAATCAGAAGACTCTAAAAAGATATCTTGCAAAGCTGTTTAATCACACGTAACATGTTTGGGACGCAAGGTCCTTTATCAAATGTGAGATCATCTAGCGTCCGAAACATTAACGTTATAGAGTCTTCTGATTTCTCCATATTGATCTATTGTTTAAGAGTTCCCACTTGTGCGTGTCGGAGTACTATTTACACTCTGTCCAGTTGCCAATGCAAAGCTGCCAAACAGTTTCCACTACGTGCGCTGCGCTCCTGTCCGTAATTGGTTCACATGCGTGCACAACTTTTCATGCAGATTGCATGAGTGCCAATAATATCGCTATGACCTAGAGCGCAGTGCATGTGCAGCGCGATTTACCCAGAGCCGATATCGCTCTGGGTAAATCATCCGAAGGCAATTCAATATCGCGTTTGTGCAAGTTGGTAAAGGGATTTACCCACAGCGTGATTTTAATGCTGGTTATTAGTCTGCGTTTAAATCATTCACTAAAAGTAGTGCAAAAGCAACATTGAATCAGGAACGCTGGATGCGCGAGTGTCTTTTACGTAGCCCGTGCATCCGGCACAAATATGGAGTTAATGTCTCGCTAACTGCTACTGAACCGGTTAGCGTGACTTTAACTCCATATAATTGCCCAGCGCCGTTGGGTAAATTGCCCCATTGGAGTAGTAATTTCCTTCTGTTTTGTGCAGTGTGAAGCAAGACAAGATATTGGATGTGCCATTGAAAAAGAAATGGCCCCTTCAGCATATCACAAACATTATGGCCATCTGCCTACTGGCACGTCCGGGCACCCATCTTGTCCACACATCACATGCTAAGAGACACTCTACCCCCATCGGGAGATATGATTTCTAGGAGATTGTCTCTTGGTGGGGGTAGAGTGGGTAATTGTATATGAAGGGGTGCAACTTCACACAGCTAAGTTTAATTTAAATGTTTAATTTACAGAATAAATAGACAATGCCTTTTCCCACATTTTTACTTCACAGATCCAAAAGTCCAAGTGAAAGTGTTACAAGGCACAGCTGAGTTTGTGGCTCCAGAAGTTATTGCCTTTGAACCCATTGGATTTACTACGGACATGTGGAGCCTTGGTGTTATATGCTACATAGTGTACGCTAAAAAAACCTCCTTAATTCTACTCTAAACATTTTATCTTTAAAGGACATTTGTATTGTCCTAGCTCCACCCCCTCAGCCTGGGGTGTACCCAATGGGAAAAAGGGTTTCTTGCAGAACGTTTCTTCCCATTGGTTAGGGCCCCGGGCCAGAAGTGGGGAGGAGCAACGACACTAAATTTGTCCTTTAAGTCCTGAACAGGCTTCCTTCTTACAGTTCTATCATGTCTTTTGGTCCTTAGGCTTAGTGGAGACTCCCCATTCCAGGGCGTCAATGATATGGAGACTATGAAAAATATCACATCCGCCTGCTGGGAGTTTGATGAAGAAACAGATTCGGTCCTGTCTGATAAGGCGAAGGACTTTGTCAAGCAGCTTCTCCAGAAGAACATGAGGTGGGGAGAGTGTCAGGGATAAGAAGATTAAATGGAGAAAACATGGAAGAAAGAAAAAGGCTAGAAATGGGGTGATCCAGGGAACTGGCACCAATGAGAATAAAGCGTCTGGCCTGTTTCTTTATAGATTTCGACTGACAGCAGATCAGGCATTGGACCATCCTTGGCTCCATGACAGAACTGTATTAAACAGAAAAGCTCTATCCAAGGAGCGCATGAGGAAGTTCCTGGCAAGGCAGAAGTGGCAGGTATGTCTGATTTCTGCCCCACAAAGAAGTGCTTTATACAGTGATCCAGGTATTGTGAAATGGAGGGATATGGTTAGTAAAGCACAAGGTTGGTCTTTTATATTCCACAATAGAATAGAACAGTCAATATTTCAAGATTCTGATAAAAAACATTATCTGTTGTATTCAGTTAGATCAACTGGACTTAAAGTAACAAAATCGCTGGGAACTCCAGTCCTAAGAGCAACACAATTTTATTTGTGACATTTCGAAGCCAGTGTGGCTTCTTCCTCAGACAAGCATCAAAAACTTAAAGACTTACAGTTTAGTTCTTGAAGACGTTTCGCTAGTCATCCGACTGGATCTCTCAATTCAGAATGACTTGTACAAGAATCTGTTAACAATGTGTGCATTGTGGCTGAAAGGTGTTATAGGAACTGCCCAGGGTAAGGTGTCAAACAGCCCTTTCCAGGGTACATAATTGCCAACAAATTCTTGTACAAGTCATTCTGAATTGGGAGATCCAGTGGGATGACTAGCGAAACGTCTTCAAGAACTAAACTTCAAGTCCAGTTGATCTAATTGAATACAACAGATATACCATGACCCGGATGAATGAATATTACAGATATACCATGACCTGGATGAATGAATATTACAGATATACCGTGACCTGGATGAATAAATAATACAGATATACCGTGACCTGGATGGATGAATAATACAGATATACCGTGACCTGGATGGATGAATAATACAGATATACCGTGACCTGGATGAATCCATGACCTGGATGAATGAATATTACAGATATGCCGTGACCTGGATGAATGAATATTACAGATATACCATGACCTGGATGGATGAATATTACAGAAGGGTACCGAAGGTGCCAATAGGCATTTACTCTTCTAGAAAATAAACGGAACTGTATAAATCTAGTCACTGTAGTCACCGTCAAGTCTAGTACAGTAGTCACTGTTGTCACCGTCAAGTCTAGTACAGATGTGCAATTCGGAGAAGCAGCATCCACAAACACATTGGGTGCAAAACGTGCGTCTAGTTAATGCTGCCCAGAATTCTCAACAAGACTAAGACATTGTTTCTTTTTTCTTTCAAGGAAATAATATCCCTTTATATGTATTGCAAAAAGATAGGGAATGTTTACAAGAAAGCAACAATGGCCAAAGGCGATTTTTTTTTGCACAATGAATACCAAACAAATGATGAATGCATTTAAAATTCTTTACTGGGCTTAGACAAGTGGGTGTGGGTGGATCAGCTGCTAAGTAGGCATCATATGTAGGGTAAAAACTAGATATACAATGTTACTATGTTTAAAGGGAATGTCCACCCCCTACCTAAGATAAAGCACCCACCAACCCCAATATCTGTTACCCCTTTCACCTCCTGAAAACTGTGCGGAGCTCCAAGTGCTTATTTGACATTCTTAATAGGGATACTCCTTTTCTCTTTCTGCTTTTTAACCTTGTAGGATTCCCAGACCCAGAAGTCTTGTGGTTTCACTCTGGCTCCCCAATCCAAGAATCCAGACGTTTCCGTATTGAGTACGAGGAAACCGGGAGCTGCTCTCTAGTTATAGCAAGTGTTTCACAGACAGACGCTGGAAAATACACCTGTAGAACCTTGAATTCCCTCGGAGAAGCTGAAAGCTCTGCGAAATTAAATGTTCACTCTCTGCTGGCAGAACTACGTGCTAGACAGTGTGCACAATAGATCACATGGTGTGTGGAGAGAGGTGTGTAGATCTGTTACTACACAATACACACAAGCAATGAATATACTGTAAATTATGTCCTTATTAGAGATGGACCCAAACCTGGGTTCTAAGCGGATTTCAAGGATCTGCCGGAATTCAGACTTGATCTGTTTCAATTATCGAATGTTCGAGAATATTTGAATTTAAATATTTAACATTTTTTCAATTTCTAGATATTTTTCATTTAAAACATCAATTTTCACATTTCTAGAAATCTCGAAAATACTAAGTGGAATGCCAAAACAGGAAGCGCATGAAGTTTCCTGTGCTGAGCAGATTTCAGCGAGTTTGCCCTTTTCCAGTGCTTAGAAATGGTGCTTAGCTATGTCATCAGTTATAATTGGTGCTCGACGATATATAATGGAGCTTTTAGAGTAGCCATTATAATGCAATAGAATAGCCTGTAGACAAAAAGGTTATAGCACTTGCAGGCATATTGGTTATTCTCTTATGTGGCATGCAAGTGGACTAAACTGTTTTTTTTTATAGATGGGTAAGAGGTGTAAAGAATTTTGCTTACAGAAAATATCAGCGTGTCTGTGCTACTGTAAATAATGTGTTTACTTTTATATAATAGGAAAATAATAAACACACAGGGTTATTCAATAAAAGTTCTTATCGTTAAAAATGGTGCTAATTTTGCCCCAACCAATCAGATGTTAGCTTTCAAATGTTAAATAAGATCTGATTGGTTGGGGCAAAATTAGCACCATTCTAAACTATAACTTTTATTGAATCTCCCTGATAAATTCTAAGTTCATTCTGTGAAGTATTCTGATTTATTTCAACAACAAAAAAATCATGCGTGTATGACCAGTGACTGGCTACACCTCCTGACTTCATTCTCCAATCAATATCTCAGAAGCCAGGGATGAAGATAGAAAACGGACCTTTCACGCAATCCACCGCAGCAAAACTGACAGGTCCCAACCACTCCGCAGCAAAACTGACAGGTCCCAACCACTTCCTGGTTCTAATCAACCATAGCATGCATGCGCAATAATGCACGCTATAGTTGATTAGAACCAGCCTCCCAACATTGTATAAAGTCATTGAACCCACAAGGCCACATTAGTAACAATTAACCCAACACTGGAGGACGTTACTCACCAGGTAAGACGGATGGACCCTCCTTTATACAATGCTGAAGACACTGGCTGAAGGGGAAATATAGAAAGGTTTAGGGTCATGGTACTAAGGGCAAACCCCAAAACAAGGTCTCCCATAAGTCTCTCCTGTCTGCCTTCCTTGTAGGAGGCCAAGTCAACTAGACAACCTCAAAGGGAATGGACCGAGCCCTAGAACAGTCTCAGAGGGAAAGGAGAGGAATAGAGAGAGACACTTACCTGACTATTTTTACAGTCAACATTCAAATGATGGACTGAAAAGGGAATGCTGGGAGGTACTAAATATTAAACAGTGAATCTATCCAACATCTATATCTAACTTATACCAGAACAAAGTCCATGTGTGTGATACGGAGGTCTAACTGATTAAGTTGGCCCTGCTGCTGCCTGGAGGATAAGGCCTCATCCTTGGACTCCAACAGGAAGTCAACCTACAGGAAGGAAGCAAATGGACACAATTAGATAGAGAACCAGTGCAGCAGCCAATCAGGTCCGTAATGTAATCAGCTGATCCCTCACTCACATTGGAACCATTTTGATGTTCCCCCAGGGGGCGGCCCCCGCTCCCAGTTGTGCAGCCCTCCAACACAGTGAAATCACTTGACCTGGTATCTTTTGCCTATAGGAGAGAAGAAAAAACTACACTGGTGCAAACCAACAAATTATCACACAAAATAAATGTCATGACTTCCTGCGCTGCCAGGACCAACACGTAGGGGGCCATGGACTGGAGGACCTTCCTCCAAGTATTAATGATTAGTGATGGACATGTCATTGGCTAGGATTTCAAATCCATTATACCAGTAATAACACTATTCACCATTAACAACCCCCCATATTGAACGGGACCAGCCACACCCTGGGAGATTGGAGTGGAGTCCCAGCAGAAAGGGAGTTAATGCTCAGTAACCTCACTGTCCGACTATCTAATCTTTGACATTGTCTCCCAGCCCTGGTAGGAGATCAAATCAGCTGATCCCTCCAATGTGACCGAGAAGGATGGAGCAGGAACCAGAGAAACAAAGGGAACATTCAGCCTAAACATTTAACTACCGTATTAACTATTTATATCCACATTGTCCAAACCTGTTATGGTATCACGATTCATACAGTAATCCCTGTCACGACCCCACCAGTCCTTCCGTGTATAAAACACACCGACCCACCTGTCCTTACCTGTATAATACAATCACCCCCCTGTCACTGACCCACCTGTCCTTACTGTATAATACAACAAGCCCACCTGTCCTTACCTGTATAATAGAATCCAGCCCAACTGTCACTGACCCCACCAGTCCTTACCTGTATAATACAACACCCCACCTGTCACTGACCCAACCATCCTACCTAATACAACCAGCCCACCTGTCCTTACCTGTATAATAGAATCCAGCCCAACTGTCACTGACCCCACCAGTCCTAACCTGTATAATACAACCAGCCCACCTGTCACTGACCCCACCAGTCCTTACCTGTATAATACAACAAGCCCACCTGTCCTTACCTGTATAATAGATCCGCCAACTGTCACTGACCCACCAGTCCTTACCTGTATAATACAACCCACCCATCTGTCACTGACCCACCAGTCCTTACTGTATAATACAACCAGCCCACCTGTCACTGACCCACCTCTCCTACATGTAAATACAACCAGCCCACCTGTCACTGACACCGTCCTTACCTGTATAATACAACAAGCCCACCTGTCCTACCTGTATAATAGAACCAGCCCAACTGTCACTGACCCACCAGTCCTTACCTGTATAATACAACCAGCCCACCTGTCCTTACCTGTATAATAGAATCCAGCCCAACTGTCACTGACCCCACCAGTCCTACCTGTATATACAACCAGCCCACCTGTCACTGACCCACCAGTCCACTAAACACCCCCCACCTCCTTACCTGTATATACACCAGCCCACTTTCACTACCCCACCAGTCCTACCTGTATAATACAACCAGCCCACCTGTCCGACCCCACCAGTCCTACCTGTATAATACACCCCCCACCTGTCCTTACCTGTATAATAGAATCTAGCCCAACTGTCACTGACCCCACCAGTCCTACCTGTATAATACAACCAGCCCACCTGTCACTGACCCCACCAGTCCTTACCTGTATGTATATACAACCAGCCCACCTGTCCTTACCTGTATAATAGAATCTAGCCCAACTGTCACTGACCCCACCAGTCTTACCTGTATAATAGAATCTAGCCGAACTGTCACTGACCCCACCAGTCCTAACCTGTATAATACAACCAGCCCACATGTCACTGACCCCACCAGTCCTTACCTGTATAATAGAATCCAGCCTCTGACAGCAGTTGGGGTGTAACACGGGCACTGTCAGGCCAGGTCTGGTAGGTGTCCAGCCGGTCTCTCTGCTCCAAAATTTCAGGGTGATGAGGCTCCCAGGATCAGTGTGGCTGCCCCAGGATCTGTCCATCTACTGAATCTGTGGCCCCATGTGGCCCTTTTTGCTTGAGAAGGAACTGCAGTGAGGGAAGAACTTTTTGTGTTCAGTATCTGGTTATTCCCCCGGCTCCCAACTCTCCAGGGCTCCCCACAGAAGAAGCACCGAACCCTGTCACCGGGGCCCAGGTAATAGAACCCAGTCTGACCAAATTGTATTGGAGAGAGCTGGGGGCAGGTGTGGGGCCTGCGCAGTTTGTCCACCTCCCTCCTCATACTGGACGGTACAGGACCCGGGGCCCCTGGGGACCCCCATCCACACCCCCACCACTTCCTCTCCTCAGCATGATAAACAGTTTGTTTCCAACACCAAGTTCCAGGGACCAGTGGGAGGAGCGGGACAGGGGGCGGAGTTAACAGCTTTCCCCTTGTGTACATGTAGACGCTGCCCCCTCCCCTCCTAACAATGGAGACAGTGTAGGGAACAGATTATAACATTGTCCACAGGCAGTGACAGAACAAGATCAGTTTATTATATCCACTGTGTGCCTGGACCTACATTGGCAGTGTGCTGCAAGTCATCAGTAGGGGGGGTGAGCGGTTAACACAGAACATTAAACCAATATAAAGGCAAAGTTACACTAAAGCCTCGTACACGCTACGATCTTTTCCCTGATGACCCCAAGCGCATGTACATTTGTCCAATAATCGCACGTGTGTATGCATTCCATCGGGGGTCGCCATGGCGAATCAATGAACAACACCTGACGGAACGCATACACATGTTCCATTATTGTCCGAAACGGCCATTCGATCGTACATGTGTCATGTCTTCCCTCCTGGGTACACGCAGTCCCTATGTATGTATGTATGTCCCCATATATGTATATATTGTCCCCATTAATACATCTATTGGCCATGATGTTCTAGTCTGATCTTTGCCTTATATCCAGTTTTTTTTTATTTTTTTTTTTTAACTGATTTATTTATTTATTTTATCTAGAATTTTTGTTTGCTAAATATAAATTAACTAGACAGTTAAACCCGTTAAATAACGGGCACTTGATCCTCCTCCTCCTCCCTCTCCCTCTCTCTCTCGTGTCTGGGAGCTGACTGTCTCTGCTCACAGGTTCAAAGAGTCGAAGTACATGTACGCACATATCTCTGGCCTCTCTCTCGTCCACATCAGTGAGCTGTGAATGATCGCGCATAGCCGAGATACTCCTCTCGCGCATGCGCAGAAGCGAAAAGCCACACACGGATTCACATACGCAGCTTTAGAATTTTATTTTATAGGATATGAAACCGCAGTGCAAATTATGGATGCCACAGAAAAATTATAGGGTCGTTATTAGAGATGGTCGAAACGACATATTTTCATTTAGTTTCATTCCGTTTTCGGATTCCCGGATCTTGGGAAAATCCTGAAGATCCGAAAAACAAAAAGATTTTCGAAGACTTTCTAATTTAAGGAGCTATTTTCGCTAATTTTGAAATATATCTTCGAATCCGAAAATATGATCAGGGACCACTTTTGAGTTTCTGATCGTATTTTTAAAGGTTTTCGAACATTTGAGGCTATTTTCGAAATTAGCTCCGAAGATTCAAAAATCTTTGAAAATTTGTTCCGAAGTCCCAAAATCCGGAGATCTTTCAGATTTCGGAAACCGAGGGGTTCCGTGTCGGATCCGCATCCCATCTCTTGTCGTTATCAGTATTTTATAATATTGGTTAAAGATGCAGAATCTTAAATTTACAATACTGCACCTTCAGTAAAATGTAGACCATTGTAAACGTAAACATAAGGCTTTTATTATGGGAAAATGCCCCCCCCCCCGTCTTTCGTTGAATTTGGTTTGACCCATATACAATGATGTCATAGCAGTTAGTCGTGACTCTACTAGACAGATTTCTGTTTTTCTCATTAGCTTGAGAAAGAGGGTAAGTGAGCAGACATTTTTCTTTAGTCTTGTATCTGGAATATTTTTTGTTGTTGTTGTTGTGTTTTTAGTGACAATTTGGAGTTCTGCGATTTTTTTTACAGCGGCACCTTCAGAAATACAGCCTATTGTAAACTTAAACATAAGGCTTATATTTTGGCAAAATGTTCCCCCCCGTCTTTAATTGCATTTGGTTTGACCCATACACTGTGATGTCACAGCAGCTAGTGACTCATCTCATTACCTGTATAATAGAATCTAGCCGAACTGTCACTGACCCCACCAGTCCTAACCTGTATAATACAACCAGCCCACATGTCACTGACCCCACCAGTCCTTACCTGTATAATAGAATCCAGCCTCTGACAGCAGTTGGGGTGTAACACGGGCACTGTCAGGCCAGGTCTGGTAGGTGTCCAGCCGGTCTCTCTGCTCCAAAATTTCAGGGTGATGAGGCTCCCAGGATCAGTGTGGCTGCCCCAGGATCTGTCCATCTACTGAATCTGTGGCCCCGTGTGGCCCTTTTTGCTTGAGAAGGAACTGCAGTGAGGGAAGAACTTTCTGTGTTCAGTATCTGGTTATTCCCCCCGCTCCCAACTCTCCAGGGCTCCCCACAGAAGAAGCACCGAACCCTGTCACCGGGGCCCAGGTAATAGAACCCAGTCTGACCAAATTGTATTGGAGAGAGCTGGGGGCAGGTGTGGGGCCTGCACAGTTTGTCCACCTCCCTCCTCATACTGGACGGTACAGGACCCGGGGCCCCTGGGGACCCCCATCCACACCCCCACCACTTCCGCTCCTCAGCATGATAAACAGTTTGTTTCCAACACCAAGTTCCAGGGACCAGTGGGAGGAGCGGGACAGGGGGCGGAGTTAACAGCTTTCCCCTTGTGTACATGTAGATGCTGCCCCCTCCCCTCCTAACAATGGAGACAATGTAGGGAACAGATTATAACATTGTCCACAGGCAGTGACAGAACAAGATCACTTTATTATATCCACTGTGTGCCTGGACCTACATTGGCAGTGTGCTGCAAGTCATCAGTGGGGGGGGTGAGCAGTTAACACATAACATTAAACCAATATAAAGGCAAAGTTACACTAAAGCCTCGTACACGCTACGATCTTTTCCCTGATGACCCCAAGCGCATGTACATTTGTCCAATAATCGCACATGTGTATGCATTCCATCGGGGGTTGCCATGGTGAATCAATGAACAACGCCAGACAGAACGCATACACAAGCTCCATTATCGGCCGAAATGGCCATTTGTCACCCATGTACATCAGGGGAAAGATCGTACATGTGTCATGTCTTCCCTCCTGGGTACACGCAGTCCCTATGTATATATGTATGTCCCCATATATGTATATATTGTCCCCATTAATACATCTATTGGCCATGATGTTCTAGTCTGATCTTTGCCTTATATCCAGTTTTTTTTAAAAAATTTTTTTAACTGATTTATTTATTTATTTTATCTAGAATTTTTGTTTGCTAAATATAAATTAACTAGACAGTTAAACCCGTTAAATAACGGGCACTTGATCCTCCTCCTCCTCCCTCTCCCTCTCTCTCTCGTGTCTGGGAGCTGACTGTCTCTGCTCACAGGTTCAAAGAGTCGAAGTACATGTACGCACATATCTCTGGCCTCTCTCTCGTCCACGTCAGTGAGCTGTGAATGATCGCGCATAGCCGAGATACTCCTCTCGCGCATGCGCAGAAGCGAAAAGCCACACACGGATTCACATACGCAGCTTTAGAATTTTATTTTATAGGATATGAAACCGCAGTGCAAATTATGGATGCCACAGAAAAATTATAGGGTCGTTATTAGAGATGGTCGAAACGACATATTTTCATTTAGTTTCATTCCGTTTTCGGATTCCCGGATCTTGGGAAAATCCTGAAGATCCGAAAAACAAAAAGATTTTCGAAGACTTTCTAATTTAAGGAGCTATTTTCGCTAATTTTGAAATATATCTTCGAACGTTCGAAAATCCGAAAATATGATCAGGGACCACTTTTGAGTTTCTGATCGTATTTTTAAAGGTTTTCGAACGTTTGAGGCTATTTTCAAAATTAGCTCCGAAGATTCAAAAATCTTTGAAAATTTGTTCCGAAGTCCCAAAATCCGGAGATCTTTCAGATTTCGGAAACCGAGGGGTTCCGTGTCGGATCCGAATCCCATCTCTTGTCGTTATCAGTATTTTATAATATTGGTTAAAGATGCAGAATCTTAAATTTACAATACTGCACCTTCAGTAAAATGTAGACCATTGTAAACGTAAACATAAGGCTTTTATTATGGGAAAATGCCCCCCCCCCCCGTCTTTCGTTGAATTTGGTTTGACCCATATACAATGATGTCATAGCAGTTAGTCGTGACTCTACTAGACAGATTTCTGTTTTTCTCATTAGCTTGAGAAAGAGGGTAAGTGAGCACCGGGAGGTTACGGACTATGCCTTACCATCCCATTCTCGCAATCCATATCTTCAAAGCCAGGATGAGTACAAACGTACCTTTCACGCAAATCCACACCGCAGCTAAACTGACAGGTCCCAACCACTTCCTGGTTTATCACCATAGCATGCATGCGCAATAATGCCACCTATATTTGATTAGAACCAAAAGCGGTCAGTGACTTTTTAATGTGCGTGTAAGTTTTCTTCTATCTTCGTCCTTGGCTCCTGTAGATTTGATTGGAAGGGGGAATCGGAGTCAGTAAGCCCATTAACCCGCCCGGGATCTTCAATCATATACTTAAGTGAACTATTTCTTTAAACTCATGATCCATGCAATGTCATAAAGCTTTCTACTAGTAACCGAAGATTTCTTTAACCTATTTGTCATGGGCAACTCAACTTTTACAAATAGGCCCCCACACACAAGTGGTATCTCAAATTGTATTATAACCAGAATCACCTTTCTGGCAAAAATTTTGGAAAATGCTGTTATTATCTGTAAGGTAATACACATGCGATCAACATTGGTATCTGTTGGGCACTGGCTTTTGGGACTGCACACACTGGACCCTACTGATCCCCATACACATATTGACGGCTCGGCTTACCCTTTACTTAAGTAAAGTACGCATACTGCCGACAGCAAAAATTTTCCCGTGTTTTTCCCGAACAACCTCATAAATGCCCGACTTATCAGACCAACAACCAAATCATCAGCGCTAGACAGATACCAGGGTGTGTCCAGGACCAAAAAAGATGGCCTGCGCCCATAGGGGATAACACGTGAGTGACCATTTGAGATGGGGTCGAAGGCTTCTCAGAGGCAGAGCATGATCGCCAGCAGCTATTATTATCGATATGAGTAGGAAAAGGCAGGTAATGTGTAATAGATGGGGACAGGTGGTATTTAATGTCACTGAATACATATACAAGCTTATATAGTCATGGTCATAGTTCAATGGTCTGCCATGAGGCCCCACTGGGCTTCCTACCGACCCCTTCCCCGCAGGCATAAGGGACCAGTACCTGTCTACATTACAATATCCCTATGTTCACATTTATAAACAACCCTATCCACCATACACATCCTATGGGGTTATCTCGTTACCCATTAGTCATATATGTAGCCCCCTTTAATGGACAGGAAGGACTAACTTCCAGGATGGGGATATGTTTTCTCACAGATTGGGTGCGGAGGGCCCTCTGTACTCCTCAATGTGACCCTATTGGACTCTCACACAATTATATATGGGCTCTTTTCTTCACCCCACATGACCACCTGTCACTGTAAAAGGAAGACAAGTCTATTATTAGAAATAAACTTTATTATCCTACAGTGAATAAATAATTGATTATTAATAATACATTTCAAATGGAAAATAAATAATCAAAATATCTGGGAGCTCCTAATAAGGTTCATCTACACATGCTCTCTTTCTTCTTCGGGCGCCCGACTCCTTCTTCTGGGCTGAGCAGTTCAGTCTAAGGGACGTAAGACCACCGTGGCGCAGTGACAGACCCAAGTGAACATTAGATGGGGATACAGAGCAGTAGGGTACACGAAGAATCACGTACTGAACTCTGGGTGGCGTTGTGGTTAACGACAAGCCCCACTGCTCATGTTGTGGGGGGATGGGCGGATCTAACCAGATGAGGAACCTCCCCCACATTGTAATAAGTCATTGCAAACCCACAAGGCCCCATTAGTACAATTTAACCCAACACTGGAGGACGTTTACTCCCAGGTAAGACGATGGACCCCCTTATACAATGCTGAA
This sequence comes from Hymenochirus boettgeri, assembly GCA_019447015.1. Classification (NCBI taxonomy): domain Eukaryota; kingdom Metazoa; phylum Chordata; class Amphibia; order Anura; family Pipidae; genus Hymenochirus; species Hymenochirus boettgeri. The sequence continues at coordinate 78,561,557 of CM033476.1, read as the reverse complement.
CGAACTGGCTGAACAGGGACATATATGAAGGTTTAGGGTCTATGGTACTCAATGGCAAACCCAACACAGGTCTCCCATTAAGTAACTTGCCCGTGTCCCCTTCCTTGTAGGAGGCCAAGTCACTAACACCTCAAAGGGAAGGACGAGCCCTAGAACAGTCTCAGTAGGAATGGAGAGGAATAGAGAGAGACCATTACCTGACATTTTTAACGTCAAATTCAATGATGGCTAGAAAGGGAAATGCTGGGAGGTATCTAAATATTAACAGTGACAATCGATCCAACCAATCCCTTATATACTAGACTTATACCAGCTAATCCATTGTGTTGATAACGGATGGGTCTATAACTGATTAAATTTGGGCCCTGTGCACCTGGGAAGATAAGGCCTCACTCCTTGGACTCCACAGGAAGACTTCACACCTAACAGGAAGTGGCAAATGGACCACAATTAGATACAGAGTAACCAGTGCAGCACAATCAGGTCCCTGTAAAATGTAATCACTGATCCCTCACTCACTTGGGAACCATTTTTGCATGTTCCCACACTCCAGGGGGCTGGCCCCCAGCTCCCAGTTGTCTAGCCCTCCCAACAGTGAAATCACTTGACCATGGTATTTTATCTTTTGCCTATCGGAAGAGAAGAAAAACATTACACCTGGTGCAAACCAACAAAGTTATCACACAAAATAAATGTCCATGACTTCCTCCTGCGCTGCCAGGACCAACACGTAGGGGGGCCATGGAATGGAGGACTCCCTCCAAGTATTAATGATTAGTGATGGACATGATCATTGGCTCATGATTTCAAATCCATTATACCATATAACAATTCACCATATCAACCCCCATATATGAACCTGGACCAGCCACACCCCTGGAGATGGTCGTGTGAGTCCCCCAGCAAAGGGTTTAAATGCTCCAGTAATCCAATCACTGTCCGACTTACTAAATCTATTGACAGTGGTCTCCCAGTCCTGGGTGAGATCAAATCAGCTTATCCACTCCCATGTGACCGAGAGGAATGGAGGCGAGAACCAGAGAACACAAAGTGGAACATTCAGCCAATCATTTCAACTACCCGTATTACTATTTATCTCCACACTTGTCCAACCTGTTATTGTGTCACGATTCATATCAGTTTAATCCCTGTCCTGACCCCCCAAGTCCTTCCCTGTATAACACAACCCGACCCACCTGTCCTTACCTGTATAATGACATCAGCCCCACCTGTCACTGACCGCGACCCTGTGCCTTACTTATACCTGTTACTATAATAGTCCCACCCACTGTCACTGACCCACCAGCCTTACTGTATAAAACACACCCACCTGTCCATGTACCACCTCGTCCATACTAGAATCATAACACAGCCCACACTGTCACTTGGCGCACACCTAGTCCTTACCTGTTATAATACTACCCCAGTCCACGCCCACCGTCCTTACCTGTATATAGACACCAGCCCACTGTCACTGACCCCACTCTCCCTTACCTTCTACAATACAACCAGCCTGCACACCACCTGTCCTTTACCGTAAAAACATCCCCCTGTCCACCTGATAATAGAATCCAGCCAACTGTCCCTGTACCCCCCGTCCTAACCTGTCATAATACAAACCCCCACTCCCCACCGTCTTACTGGTCTCATCAACCCGCACTGTTCTTACCTGTATAATAGAAATCCAGCCCAACTGTCACTGCCCCACCAGTCCTACCTTGTAAATACAACCAGCCCACCTGTCACTGGAACCCACCAGTCTACTACCTGTACTATACACCAACACCACCTGTCCTTACTGTATAATAGAATCTAGCCCACTGTCACCCTGACCTCCACCAAGTCCCTACCTGTATATTACACCAGCCCACCTGTCCACTGACCCCACCAAGTCCCTTACCTGTATATACAACCAGCCCACCTGTCCCTACCTGGCTAAATAGAACTAGCCCAACTTCACTGACCCCAACCAGTCCTTAACCTGTAATAATACACACAGCCCACCCTGTCCTGACCCATCTATCCTATAGAACAAGCCACTGCCCTGGACCCTCCAGTCCCCTGTAACTCTGAAACTACTCCCAAGTCCACTGGACCCCCACCATCCTTACCTGTAGAATAGACCCAGCCACCTGCCTTAGCAGTATGAGACCGCTGTAACGACCCAGCGAACGATCAGAGCTTGTCAGACCCACCTCTGTAAATCCTCTGACGAGTTGGGGTTAAGTGCATGTCCAGGCGGGTTCCAGTCGTCTCACTGCCTGCTCAAAATCAAATTCAGGTGATGGGCTCCCACGGTCAGTGTTGGCTGCCCCAGGATCTGAGTCCATCTACTGAATCTGTGCTCACCATGTGGCCCCTTTCATTGCTGAGAAAGGACAGCAGTAGGGAAGAACCTTTTTGTTTCATATGCTGGTTATCACCCCGGCTGTCCCACTCTCCGAGGCTCCCCACAGAAAAAGCACCGAGCCACCCTGTTCAACCGGGCCAGGACTATGAACCCAGTCTGAACCAAATTGGATTGGAGAGAGTCTGGGGGCAGGTGTGGGGCCTGCATTTTTGTCCACCTCCCTCCTCACTACTGAACCGTACAGACCCGGGGCCGCCTGGGGACCCCCATCCACACCACCCACCACATTTCCTCTCCCAGCATGATCAACAGTTACTTTGGGTTTCCACACCAAGTTCCAGGGCACAGTTGAGGAGACGGGACAGGGGTCGGAGTTAAGACTTTCCCCTTTGTGGTACATGTAGCGCTGCCCCCATCCCTCCCTAACATGGAACAATTGTGGGAACAGATTATATAATGTCCACAGGCAGTGGACAGAACAAAGATAGTGTTATTATAAGCCACGGTGTGCCTTGGACCTATCAGTTGGCAGTGTCTGCAAGTCATCAGTAGGGGGGGGAGCGTTTAACACAGAACATTAACACATATAAAGCAAGTTATACCACTAAAGCCTCGTACACAGCTACGACTTTTCCTGATGACCCCAAGCGCATGTTACATTGTCCAAAATCGCCGTGTGTATGCCATTCCGCATACGGTGGGTCGCGCCATGGCGAATCAATGAACACACTGACGAACGCAACACATGTTCCTAGTTGCCGAAACGCCATTCGATCGTACATGTGTCATGTCTTCCCACCTGAACACGATCTCCCTATGTATGTATGTATGTCCCCATATATGTCTATTATTGTCCCTATTATACATCTATGGCCAGATTTTCTATCGGCTTTGCCCTTATATCAAGTTTTTTTTTTTGTTTTTTTTTAACTGATTTATTTATTTATTTTGAGCGAGAAATTTTTGTTTGCTAAATAAATTAACTAGACGACGTACACCCGTTAAATCACGGCACTTGATCCTCTCCTCCTCCTCCCTTCTCTCTCTCGCTCTCGTAGTCTTGGAGCTTACTTGTCTCTTCTCAAGGTTCAAAGATCGAAGTTACATGTAACCACATATCTCCATAGGTGCCTCTCTCTCGTCCCCGTCAGTGAGCTGTTGAATGATCGGGGGCGCAGATGCCTGAGTATACTCCCATCTCCGCTGCATGCGCAGACGAAAACCACACACATACATACCAGCTTTACGAATTTTATTTTAATCAGGTATGAACCGCAGTGCAAATTATGGATGCCACAGAAAAAATTAATATGGGTCGTTTATTAGAGATTGTCGAAACGACATATTTTCATTTAGTTTCATTCGTTTTCGGAGTTCCGGATCTGGGAAAATCCTGAGAATTCCGAAAACCAAAAGATTCATTCGAAGACTTTCTAATTTAAGGAGCTATTTTCGCTAATTTTTGAAATATATCTGTCGAAGTCCCCGAAATAGATCAGGGACCACTATTGTAGTTTCTGATCGTATTTTTAAATGTTTTCGAACATTTGAGGCCTATGTTCGAAATTAGCTCCGAAGATGCAAAACATCTTTGAAAAATTTGTTCCGAAGTCCCACAATCGAGATCGTTCGATTTTCGAAACCGAGGGGTTCCGTGTCGGATCCATCCATCTCTTGTCGTTATCCAGTATTTTATAATATTGGTTACAAAGTGCCAGACTCTTAATTTACAATACTTTGCACCTTCAGTAAATGTAACCATTGTGTAACGTAAAGCATAAGGCTTTTATATGGGAAAATGCCCCCCCCCCCCGTCTTTCGTTGAATTTGGTTTGACCCATAGCACATGATGTCATAGCAGTTAGTCGTGACTCTACTAGACGATTTCTGTGTTTTCCCTCATTAGCTGAGAAAGAGGTAAGTGAGCAGACATTTTTTCTTTAGTCTTGTATCCTGGAATATTTTTTGTTGTTGTGTGTTGTGTTTTACTGTAGACATTTGTGAGGTTCTTGCGATTTTATTACAAGACTGCAGCACCCTTCAAAATCAGCCTATGTAAACTTAACCGTAAGGCTCTATATTGGCAAAATGTTTCCCCCCCGTCTTAATTGCATTGGTTTGACCCATACACTGTGATTCACAGCAGCCCCTAGTGACTCATCTCATATTTCTGTTTTTCTCTTCCTCATGAGCTTGAGAAAGAGGGTAAGTGAGCAAACATTTTCTCTAGTCTTGTATCTAGAATTTTTGTTGTTGTTGTGTTTTACTGTAGACAATTTGAGGTTCTGGCGATTTTATTACAATACTGCACCTTCAGTAATACACCTCTTTGTAAACTTAAACATAAGGCTTATAATTTGGAAAAAGCTCCTCCCCGTCTTTTATTGCATTTGGTATGACCTACACTGTGATGTCACAGCAGCTGTGACTCATCTCGATTTCTGTTTTGTTTTTCTCATTAGCTTGAAAAGAGGGTAAGTGAGCAGACATTTTTCTCTAGTTCTTGTTCGAAATATTTTTTTTGTTGTTGTTGTGTTTTTCTGAACAATTGTGAGTTTTTGCAATTTTATTACAATACTGCACCTTCAAATACAGCCTATTTTAAACTTAAACATAAGGCTTATATTTTGGGAAATAGCCTCCCCCCGTCTTTATTGCCTTGTAGTAGTAGCTAAGTGGCTCATCTCAGATTTCTGTTTTTTCCTATTAGCTTGGGTAAATTGAGCAAACCAGAAACATTTTTCTTTAGTCGAGATATTTTTGGTTGTGTTTTAACTAATGACGTTATTGGTGATTTTGCGGATTTATTGAATATGTAATTTTTTTCTGTATCGGAGGGTGGTGGGTGTAAGAGTTTGTTGGCTTTGTTTTTTTTGAGGGCAGGGGCCACCACTGGCAATCCGCACACGCAATCACACGAATATAGCACTGATCCACACGTGTGATTCTGCAATCTATCTTCCCCCGATTTACCCATGTGCGTATATGCCAACGCATGCAATTAACTCAAAAATAACAACGTTACCAAATTGCTGACCATCGCCAATCGCAATAATTCTCATAGATATTCTGGTACACCAGTTCTTAGTGATATAAATCATCCTTAAATAGTGACTTTCGGATCTGTGCGGCTCTTTCTTCAGACCAAAAAAAATTTATTTTTGCTGAGTTTATGTGTGCAGGATGCCTATCCATTACATTCACATTATCACTCGCATAATTTCGGTGCGTTGAACTCGATTTCTATGCAATTTGAAATCGCAGCGCAGGAATTGTTATGTTTGTAATGTTTCTGGACTCACAACTCGGATTTTCAAATGAAATTGAATGATAACTAATTATTTTTTTTTTTTTTTTATCTAGGAGGATAAACCGCAAAAATGTCCAGGCTAACTAAGTAGGTAAGTCTGCGGCAGGAGATCCTGATATATTTAGGCTGGTAATCCTCTCACCTGAACAGGACACATAACAGATTAATAATTATTAAAGGAGAATTAGCACTCACCTCCCCCACTCCTCTTCGACCTGCCAGGTATATTACCCAGGGTGCAGGGATTGGACTGGGCCTCTTTTGGGCCTGGGGCAATGCAACTAGTGACCCTTTCAGTTAGTTGCAATATTTGTTGACCACCCCACTTTGCTAGGGCACACACTTTGTTTAAGATGTCCAGTTTTAAGGACCACTATCCCATTTACATAGTTAAAAGATTATCCAGTTTATTAGGGAGTAAGGACAATTAACAGTCCTAAAATCTTTCCCTCCCCCTTACAAATACCCGGGTAAAGACCTAATCACTAGCCTCCCACCCTGGTTCACTTTCCTATGTCAATTATACCCAATTTCTTTGTTCCTAATGAACTTGAGGGCGCTCCACAGCTAATAACTTGGAGGGCTGATAACACTGGAAGAATAAACTGGGGTCTGACTTACAATGGCTAATAACTGGAGGCTGGCAACACACTGAATATTAAACTGGGGGCTGCACTTATACTGATGCTAGTGCTGGGGGGGATGACAGGTTTAAAACAATTTTAAAATGAGGAGGAGGAGAAGTTTTCCTGTTCCTTGCCCATGTTTAGACCGTATAGGTGTGTGCCTGTGCTTTCCAGCACGTAACTTACCTAGAACCTCTGGGCAGCCCAATTTTTCCATTATAGACCAAGCCGGGGGCATTTGCCCCCCTTCAGCCCTACTGGGGGCCTCCCTACCCCTTCCAGGTGATGGTCTAAGCTGCTATGTTCTTAATTATGTTTCCTTTCTTGCCCTGGTCCCTCTTCTCCCTTTACAATGTGGCCATAGAAGCCCGCTCCTGCTGAGGAGATCTCTCATTGGCCTCATCTCCAATGGACCGAAGAAGACAGAGAGGACAGAGCCGGGGGAGTGTTGTGATTAAATTCTCCTTTAATGTTGCTTATTGTTTCATAAATTATCTACACTCATGCAATGTTATTATGCCCCCAAGTGGTATGGCCGTGTGGTACTGGCCTTGGGTAAAATAGCACAAGACATGACTGCCACCGTATTACTGTTTTATTTGGTAGCCAGTTACATATTATACCCAAGCTGGAACATTGGGGTTCTCACATTGATCTAGAACAGGTTCACAAGCTCCCCAATGTAAATCTCCTTCCTAACCCCCTTTTTTCATCCTTATTACCTTCTCCATACGGACTATTTAATCAGAAATTTTTATTCTTTACAGAGAGTCCAATGGCGCTTGAACAAAATTACACTGCCGGAAATAAAACCATTCCCACCAGGGGAAAGATGCTCAAGACAGTAATTGACCATTATTACCATCTACTGCTGTTTTATTACTGATAGTAGAATGGCCGAACTTCAAAGTTCGGTCCATTTTTCGAACTATATTTAAATAAAATACAATTAACATATCAATGGTAACTTAATGAAAATGGCTCTGGACCTGGGAAATGGTCGGGGAATATGTTCGAATATCCAGAATTTGATTTTATTCTCACAAGCGTGGTACTTTCAAGCTCCCGCGTTCATTTTCATGATTATATCCCATAAACCATTCAAACATCCGATAATTATCTCATAAGCGATTCGAAGTATCGCTCTCGATTTTCGAATTCGATAATTATCCAAAGTCCGAAAATCCGGGTCGGGATAGTTCGAGAAGTCTGGTCCGTTCGAACTCGATAAGTTCGGCTCAAATTCCAGTTTGAGTTCTAGTCCATCTCTACTAGATAGTAACATGATTTTCTTAGTGCCTGTACTTGGTGGGGAGTTTTTATTTCTACAGTTGGAGGGCTGCAGTCGGGACCCCACATAGCAATCCTTGTAATTTTCTAGGGTCCATATTATTGCCCCATCACATCCTAAAATAAATAGCGTCATCACGATAACCAATGACAATGTGTCTGTTACAGTTTCATGCTCTACATTGATCCTCCACCCAGACTAACACGGTAGAGATCTAAAGAAAACCAACGCAATGCTGGGACCAAGCCAGAAGGTTTACATGTCCGAACAATCCTGTATATTTCCTGCCCATGTGTGTCATATGTTTATCTCACATGAATCTCTTATTTTCAGGACACGGGATTCTGTATATTAGAAAGGTCCCTGTGTCAACGATAGGCCATTACCCAGGAGGACAGAGATGAAAGTTCCCATCAGTAACGTTTGTTATAATCTCTTACTTTAGAGACGAGGGGTGATGGAGATTAGTTTATAATAACAGTTAGGATTCTTTCATGTTAAATACTTACACTCCTTACCCTCAATGTATTTCTAGTAACGATTCATTTATAAGTGTTGTAATAATCTGAACCAAACCTCTTACGTTTCGATGCTGGTCAACCTGTATTAGGAATTCCTAAAGATGGGAGCCAAATGTCAAGTAAACCCAGAGATTTAAGTTCTATTGGTATGGGGTAGTTGGGGATTGAAGGGTGACTATATAGGGACTCTGTTAAAAAACTGGGCTCTCCTGGCTTTATTAATGGGACATTACAGAGATGATTCTGTAATTAGGGATCCATTAGCGCCATGATTATTCAGGTCTTTAAAGGGAATCTTAAGGTGGCCATACACTATGAAGGTTGATCATTATAAATGTAAAATAAGGGAAATATCCAAGCCACACTCCTTGCAGAGATCTTCTCATTGGCCTCATCTCCCATGAACCAGAGGCAGAGAGTACAAGTCCCCGTGTAATCTCCATTCTAACCCCTTCTCATACTATACCCTCTCCAAACATTTAATATAGGAATTTTATCTTACCAGAAAGCACCTCCAGCATGGCAGGAAAAAAGTCTCTCTGCCGTTAAAAAACCCTTCCACTTCGCCGGAAGCTCAGAACGTTATGGCCCATTTATTACATCCTAGCTGCTGTTATTAGTAGATAGTGTTTAACTTCTTCATTTGGAGGGCTGCAGTCTGGACCCCAGAGCGTCCTTGGTACATTTCTAGGGCCATATTATTTGCCCTATCAAAATCACAAATAAAATACGCTCTCATGATAACCAAATGACAATCTGTTCTGTTACAGTTCTCTGTTAAGAATATCGAGCCCAAGGGCCAACAGAACGAGATGCAGCGAAGCCAGATCCGAGTGGGGAAAGCGTATAAGGTCAGTTACACATCCCAGCAATCCTGTATAGTTTCTGCCCTGTTGTCATATGTTTTATCTCACATGAAATATCTCTTATTTTCTCAGGAAAATAAAATATTCAGCGTAATTGGTGATTCCCTGCTGTCCGAGAAGGTTATTAAGGAGAGGGCTGGAGAAACGGAGATCCAACAACTGTAAGTTTTTATATCTCTTAGCTTTAGAGGACGAGGTGATGGAGATTAGTTTATAAATAAACAGTAGGAATTATTTCATGTTAAACCTTACACTCCTTACCCTCAATGTATTTCTAGTAACGATTCATTTTATAAGTGTTTGTAATAATCTGAACACAAACCTGTACTTTCTTCTAGGTCACGCCAAAGAGGAAGATTTGGAGATGGGACCCAGTACAACGGTAAATCCAAGATTTCAGTTCTATTAGTATGGGGGTAGTTGGGGATTAAAGGTTACATATTATTATAAAGGGACAGTTATAGACATCAGTATGTAATTAGAGAATTAATATTAGTATTTAAAGCTAGACATGTTCAAAATTGTTGAGTTTTGTTCAGTTTTCGAAAATCGTCTACTTTCGATTTTGGATAAATCTCTACTTTCGATTTTTCATCTACATTTGAAAATCCGAGTTCTGTGAAATACGGGATTTCCGAAAGTTTCGTCATGACTTCAAAACCCTCAGATTCGAAACTGTGTTTTATTTGAACCACAATTGCATCCTATTTATAGAAAATTAACCCCCAACATATTGTTTATTTCTCTCTTTTAGTAATCGAATTATCTTCTTATAAAACCCCAATTTGATTTGGGCGCCATCATATGAAGCCGTAACAATCATCTCATTCCACGGAATACTATTGTCACCATATCCCACAAACGCAAGTTGCCTTCACAGACTAAGGTAAGGCACTTTAACGTAGGGCCGGATGTTTCAGCTGCTAGTGGGCTTTCAAACTTATTGGGCTGATAGAAATTAAATGTGTTTTCATGGCTGAATCAAAATATGGATGAATTATTGTTTTTCCAGGGCGGATTGTGTAAGGAGACAAGAGACATTGAATGGCTGGCAGATGCTGACCCAGAATCGTTTATCCCACGTAGCTACCTACTGAGACAGCAAGAAGGGAAGCTGAAGTTCATCGGTAGGAAAACTCTTTGTTGGTTAATGATATTAGAACATTACACGGACCACCTGGCGTTTTATAATTCTAAAAATGGAATATATGGGATGGAACGCTACTGGGAATTATTGTGCATGTTTACTTTATTGTCATTACCCCTTATACGTTTTAATGTAATACTTGCTCATTACCATATATACCGTATAACAATGTTAATAAATCCTTTCCTTGGTTTTTAGATGATTTCTGCCAGACTGCTGCCCGCTGTATTCAAACAGGTGGCAGAACCAAGATTTAAAACTCTGGTAGGATCAGTCTCAGCTACGAAGATAACTACAACGCCAGACTAGGTTAGTGTAAATCCTTCTTGTGGGGGGCCCGGGCCCCTCAGGTCGTATTATGATCTCCCTGCAAGTCTATGTTATGTGATATAAACATATATAAATCATGTTACATGTGTTTCTGTTCGTTGTTTAGACTTTTTCCCTTTCTACCCCTGTTACTTATCTTTCTCATTTCTCTTTTTTGTAGCTGAAGACACATCCTGGACTTCACAGAACAGGTTCCAGAGAAAACGATAGTGACTCACTGCCCTCTCTATCTGTAATTCCTATCTGGATCACAGAGGTACGGACAAAGTTCTGCCAGCGATCAGAAAATGGAGCGAGATGAATTTCTCAGGGCCTACTATAAAGTTGTCCAGTAAGTCATATCCAATGGAATGAAATATTCTATAAAGGATTCCAGGCAGGATGTATTGCAGCTAAAACATCAATGTCTGAAACTGTTTGTGTAGAATTCTATATTTACATCTCAAGCTTTTTATCTGATCTATTTGTCACTAGAGATGGGATCCGGATCCACACAGAACCCCTTGGTTTCGAAATCCGACAAGATCCGTCCAATCCGGATTGGATCCTCTGGATTTCGGAACAAATTTTCAAAATGTTCGATTGTTCGGAGCTATCTTTGATATTTTCGGAAATATCTTTGAACGTTCGAAAATCTTCCAAAATACGTTCCGAGACCACTTTCGAGTTTCCAATAGTATTTTCGAAGATCAAACATTCGAGGGTATTTTCAGTAATTTTCGAAAATAGTCTTGAACATTCGAAAATACGATGGGAAACTCCGTTCGTATTTTCAGGGATTTTCAACGTTCGAAGATATTTTATAAATTATTTTATAAATTATCGAAATAGCTCCCTACATTTAAAAATCTTCGAAAAATTTATTTGTTTTTTCAGATCTTTGGGATTTTCCCGAGATCCGGGAATCCGAAGACGGAACGAAACTATTTAGTTTTCTGCCATCACAATTTCTTACTAATAACTATGAAAGGCATCGATAGAATAGAACATGTATTCGCCATTAGGGTATAGCGGTGCCAGCTATAAATGCCAAGTTCGCCACAGCAGTTTTGCAATTAAGGTGATTCAGGTGGTTTAATTCATGTTGATAACATTTCCTCCTGTCTTATGCAGCAAAGACGCCATTTTGGACGGAGCCGGACGCTACGTAAACCGGTGCTTCCAGGTATTGCCAGAGCTGAAATCAGCCAAACCACACATGCGATATGAGGGCGATAGGAATATCTGGGTGATAAAACACCCACATGCGAGAGCGGAACTGGAGAAATCTTTAAGTGTGGAATTGTGTCTATGGAATAGTAGGTTTGGGTTATGGACGTAGTTTCTATAGGCAATTCAGCGCTCTAGGTTGAAACTTTATTCTTTCAAATGAGATGTGATTTACACCTGGACTAATTCTGACTGTTCAATACCTTTTAGGTCTAAAGCTGGTGAAATCGCCTTGAAGACGCCCTAAAGATTGCCGATAAAACAGACTGCCCGTTGGTGGTTCAGAAGTACCTGGAAAGGCTCGTCCTTGCCTACGGCAATAAATGTGGATCCAGGCAGTGGTTTCTGGTAAAATACGGAAACCCCTGGACCATAATGGCTCTATAGGATTCCTACTGCAGATAGCTCACAGCAGTACAAACCCTGGATAACCTGGACAGGTAGGTTCCTGTTTTCCATAGTAAGTGGGAAGGACTGAGCGTAATTGTGCGATAGGTGACCAGTGGAGGAACACATTGGGTTTGCATTAAAATAAAAACCAGTTTGTGTGATTGTGTGGTTTGAATTGCTGTAAAGTCTGATCATTTGTGGTGTTTTTTGTCATTGCAGCTCCATCCATCAATGCGGAGCTCCAGTCAGGATAGTGGCCAGAACTCCCGAAATCGCCACCCCCCGGTTGCCCGAGAACACACTTGGTGGCACTCTGACCAGTTTTAGGAATACCATACAAATTATGGGAGAAGGATCCGCCTGGGACCAAGTCATTGTGTCCTGGAATGAAAGAGGCAATTATAAAAACTTTCCAGGGGCCCAACACAAATAGAGAACATCGGGCAAACCAGCTTTTGAGCTGTATGAACGGATTTCCTGATTGGAGAAATCACAACCTTGGCTGATCGACATCAATAAAAATCCGGATTCATCATATCGTCGGATGCAGTTGGGAATCTCTTTGCCAGAGTCCAAGAGGAACACACTGCGTGCTGTCCTAGACCGTAAACGGAACGTGCGTGTGATGTCAGAGCATTTGAGCTCATATAAACAGGTAGGTGCCATGGATGTATAAATGTCTGTACACAAATATTTAAGGGGAAATGTTCCATGGATAGGCGAAGAGGTTAACTACAAGTTTAGGGTGCTGACACACATGGAACGTCACAATATTCTGTGGAAAGTGTCCACCACCTGGCCACGTATTATATTGATTGGTCCATGTAGTGTTTATTGACACGGGATTAACAGAACACAAGCAGGTAAAGGGAAGGTGTATATTATCTCCTACACACCACATAGAAGGAACCAGCACGTCATTTTGGTTTCTGGAAAGGCCAGCTGTGAAATGGGTTACGGAAGGTCTGTAGACTGTCAGCCATGGAACTCCATATACATATCAGTGATACTGCCCTTTGTATTTTATACCCCGGATTATCCCTGGGTAAAACCTGTCTTTATAGCTATTGTATTTCTAGATTCCGATTCTCTAATCATTTCTATTCCATTTTTTGTAGGCCCCAACACTGGTTATAAACAGAGGCCCACGTTGTCCATACACGGGACCAAGATAGAGTCCACCAGGTTTCCTAAGCTACCTACTGCTCTGAACAGCAGAAGGAAACCTAGTTTGGTGCCTGTTACCAGACAATCCGGGACCTGGCAATGAAGACATTTTAAAAATGCTGAATGGAAGAGTACCATTCCTCCACCAGCGAGGACTACAAAAAAACCCTCAACTCTCACAAAATATAGACAAAAAAGGACCACAAAATCAGAACCACCAAGAAAACACCTCTGAAGGAATGTACAGCCCACCTGGAAAAGAAGAGTTTGGCACCAGTGACCAAGAGGAAGAGGGCAGCCATTTTGCCTATCGGTCGTGTATGGGTGCTCGTTCGGCAATCATTGAGGATCGACCCAGCAGATTATCAACAATCTGCTGGTTCAAAAGAGCTATCTGGATAAAAGCTTCTTACATGCGTGTGATCACGGGGAGGACACACAATGTATATAAATGCCTGTTTTGTCCGACTATCAGTAATTGTATGGGCGCTCATCAGGCTTTGTTGATAAATGATACCAGACTAAAAGCGTCCATACATATACTGATAGTTGGGTGAAACAGCCTGTTCTACCATTGTGAGTCTGGCCCTGTGATAACACGTGTGTACCAAGACAAGAGGCTCGCACCTGATAATGAGGGTTGTTCCAGACAAAGAGTCGGAACCTGGAGAGAGGGCGGCACAGACAAGAGGGGCAGCACCTGATAATGAGGGTGGTTCCAGGACAAAAGAGGATGGCAACCAATGGACAAAGAGGAGTGGTTCCAAGGACAGAGGCGAACCTGGAAAAGAGGAGGCACCAGGACAAAGAGGGAGGCACCAGCACAAAACCATCTTGTGTGTTCACCTAAATAAAAGAGTGTGGCACCAGGACAAAGAGGTCACCATCAGGAAAATGAAGGCGGTACCAAGACAAAGAGGTCGCCACCTTGGACAATCAGGGCAGTTCCGGACAAGAGGATGACCAGGACAAAGAGGGTGGCATCTGGATAAAAGCTTCTTACATGCCTGGGATCACGGGGCGGGACACACAATATATATAAATGGCTGTTTTGTCCCACTATTAGTAAGTGTAAGGGGCCAGTCTTGGCTTTGTTTGATTTCTGAGCCCGGCAGATCATCAATGATACCAACTAAAAGGCGTCCATGCATTTGCTGATAGTCTTGGTGAAACATGTTCATTGTTCATACACCATTGTGATGTCTGGCTCCTGTGATAACACGTGTGTACCAAGACAAAGAGGCTGGCACCTGGACATGAGGAGGCGCCACCTGGATGGGAGGTAAGTACCTGGATGGTAACTGTTATTTTACTTTCTTTTTTAAAATTTTTTGTTCAGTTTTTTATAAATAAAGAGGCGACGCCTGGATGGAAGTTGGTACCTAGACGAAGATGCCGGTAGTTTACTCTTTTTTTTTTTTCTTTTTAGATATTTACCTGGACAAAGAGGGCAGCACTTGAATGGAAGGACATCACCTGACAAAGACGACTGCACCTTTATTTTGTACATTTACATATATGAAGTTGTAATAATGTCATTTTGTAATATGTTACAATAAATGTTTTCATTTAATAGATTGTGAGTTTTTTATTAATAGAAAATGTAATTTAAAGACACCCTGCGTATATACCCAACATCCTGAACTTGGCCAATTTAATGATTCCCTTCTTACAGAGTGCATCTTCCAAAGGCAGGGCCGTCTCGCTAATGAGCTGCTTTTGAGACAATGCGCAGATTGGCACCCTGTCTCTGGCTCTGAGAAGCGCATTTCAATGGGGGAAGGAAAAAAAAAGTTTATTACCCGGTCCGGCACCGGGTGAGAATGAGGAAGCGCCGTAACATAATGTGCCGGTCCAAGGCGGAGTTAAAGCAGAGCGGAGAAAGGCAGCAGTATCCAACCACACACAGTGGGATTGAAAAAGTATCCACTGCCTTGGACACAATCAACAGAGACTCTCCCTGACCTGTCACCTGATTGCGCGCCCATGTCGGGGGTTGGGGTGTGTTGCGAGCGTGCAGAGACATCTAGGAGTCAGGACTGTCACTGTGGAATAGGCAGAATAGGCCATATGTGTAAGCGCTGCCGGCGCCCTCTTCTACCCACACCTCTGAACTCCATTTCCTGTTATTAAGTACCGACTATGCTCTGTCCTGTCCCAGTGATGATTGACAGTAGCATGTGGCGGGAGCACCTGCAATCACCTGTCCCTGTTCAGGAGGAAGGAGCAGATGCTGTGCAGTTTTCACTTTGTTTGATGAGAAGAGAGGCTGATTAATGATAAGCAGTAGGGGAATCTTTACTGCTGACACCGGCACAAAGATGGGGATATAAGAGCCCAATGTGTTCCTCTGCACAGACCTACTTTTAACCCTGCCTGTGACCCTGTAAGAAGTCTAAGAAAAGTGGAGGGGCAGTGGTATAGCAAGCAGGGGGAGATGGAACAAAGGAGGAAAGGATGCAGAACAGGGGCCTACCTGTAGTGCATGGACTATGGTCAGGCACATGCGATTCCTGCTGGATCGTCCAGGTTACTTTGTGCTTCTCATCTATCCTATCTATACTATCTTATCTATCTATCTATATCATCTATCGCTTATCCTATTCTATCCTACTCTCTATCTAATCATATCATCTCCTCTATCGTATCTATCTATCTATTATCTATTATCTATCTATCTCTCTATCTATCATCTATCATCATCTACATCCCATCTTAATAATTTTCTATGATTTGATTGGTGGATGGACTCAGGGCCCAGCATCTATCTATCTATCATCTCTCTATCTATCTATCTATCTATCTATCTATCTATCTATCTATCTATCTATCTATCTATCTATCCATCTATCTATCTATCTATCATCTCTCTATCTATCTATCTATCTATCTATCTATCATCTATCTATCTATCTATCTATCTATCTATCTATCTATCTATCTATCATCTATCTATCCATCCATCTATCTATCAATCTATCTATCATCTATCTATCTCTCTATCATATATCTATCATCTATCTATCTATCTATCATCTATCTATCTATCATCTATCCGTCTATCTATCTATCTATCTATCTATCTATCTATCTATCATCTATGTATCTATATCTATCTATGTATGTCTATCTATCTATGTCTGTCTATCTATTTATCTATCTATCTATCTCTATCTATCTGTCCATCCATCTATCCATCCATCCATCATCCTAGTTTAATTGACCTTTACTTTCAAAATTGTAATAATTTTCTATGATTTGATTGGTGGATGGACTCAGGGCCCAGCAGAGTTGCCCTGGTAAACATATGAGCCAGTCTGATCCTGTGATCATTTTACCAAGGAGGGACATAGAAAATCTTTAATAAACATTTATATAATGTCTCTGTGAGTGGAACCATACTTGTACTAGTCACACTGTGAGCAAACTTGTTTCTACCAGAGAGAGGGAGTGTGTTTGAGATATGGATGATAGACTACAGGAGAGAGAGAATGTGAAATATATATATAAATAAATAGCTGGTTGGACTGGACCTAGTGACCACAGTTCAGGTCCTCACCCAGGGCACTTAAATGGGGAGAGGGGAAATAATGGGTGGTGCGTCCTTTAATTATGTCCTCTTATCCCCTTCCAAGAATGAGTGCATTCTGCCATCTTGTGTTCCAGACAGGAAGTGTGTTTAGATCATTCTCTACTTCATCTACTTCAAATACAGTGTTCTGAGACTGTGTTCTCCACAATGGGTAATTAGGAAACGAAAAAAAATCCTGTAAAAGACTCATACACATGTGCGATTGCGGGGGCTGTCACAATGTGTATAATTGCCTGTTTCACCAAACAATTGTGCCATGTATGTTAGGCTGGGTACACACCAGCAGATATTTTCGGCCAACCGACCGTTTCACGGCACTTTTAGTCGGTCGTCCGAAAATATCTACTGGTTTGGGGTGGCCGGCAGCGACCGACCTCGATCGTCCGTTCATTCGGATTGGATGAACGAACGATCGGACGTGTCGGTAAATTCCGATTGATCGTGCGGTTCTCTATGGGACCAGAAGATCCATTGTTCGCAAATTTGGCCGCGGCCGAATTTGCCGCAACCGATGGACATTTGAACTAGAGATGAACTAGAACTCAAATTCGAGACGAACTTAACAAGTTCAATCGGACCCGGACTTTTCAACTATCCCAGACCAGGGTTTCTCAGACTTTCGATCTTTCCGGACTTTTGATAATTATTGATCATATGATTCAAGAGTTCTGTAACCCTCGATTACACGATTCGATGGTTCGATAACGGTTGAATCTTCTATTCGTTTGTGGGATAATTATTGAAAATCGTACACGGGAGCTCGAAAGTATCACGCGTAAGAATAAAATCTTTTTTGAAAACAATAAGTAAGAATAAAAACTTTTGTCAAAGTTCGAAAACGGACCGAATGTTATGAAGTTCAGCAATCTCTACTCAGGACTTCAGCGATGCAAAGCATCAGTGCTAACCACTGAGCTACCATGCTGCTCATTTTATGCTGAACCCTGGACTGAGCTTGAATTAGAAATAAGTTAAATCTTATAAACTAACCCGCAGTTACGGACACCCATAGACACAGTGTAGCATTGCTTTTTCATTCCGAACACACAATTATACCTTGATACTGTATTTTTTGGAGTAATAGTCACTAGTGAAAGAGAAATTGAGTAGAGACCTTATCACTTACTCACATAATTAATATTCATGTGTATTTTTTAAACACATGTCCATACAGATACATCGGTGGTTCTCAGACTTTTTCTGATCGTGGCGCACCAGTGTTTTTAAAGTTGGGATTTTATGTTGTAATTCCACAGACTTTATGCACTTCACAGTGTTAATTGTCTAATTAATTTAGTGTAGTGTTACACTACATTGAATGTGTTAAAATGTTATCATTAAATATATTTTATGTGCAAAATAACAAAAATGTAAGTTATACTTGTGAAAAGTATACTACATTATCAAAATTCTGACGCACAACTCTGGCTCTTTGAAGTCACACCAGTGTTCCCCGGTACACACTTTGAAAAACCCTGATACATACAGGGCTATACAAGTTCTTATCATTAACAGGGAGAAGTAATACAAGTTCTTATCATTAAAAATGGTGCTAAATTTGCCCCAACCAATCAGATGTGATTTACCATTTGAAAGCTAACATCTGATTGGTTGGGGCAAAATTAGCATCATTTTTAACGATAAAAACTTTTATTACATCTCCCTGTTAATCTTTTAATACATCAAAACACCCAATGCATTTGTATGTAGCAGTATGATCGTAAAAGAGAACAAACTCATTGCATTAAATGTAAATGAATGACAACCCATTAACCCACTTTTGCTTTGTTTGCAAATAATGAATTGTTGATCTGGTATCACTAAATGCTGAATACCATTGGCATACAATTGCTCCCATTAGTCTTGTGCATTACATATAAGATTTAATTGTATCGGGAAGATAAAACAGGCAGTGATCCAGACACACCAAACAGAATAAAACCCCAACTTGGCAAGAAATGATTTCAAAGGAGAAATAGACAACGAGGGATGATAACAGTAAGGATCTTCTCTAAAGCTGGCCATACACGGATGATTCGGAAGTGCAATCATCGTTAATCCGATCGGAAGAACTCAAAAGCCTCCCACCTTGGGGACTGAAGATTTTCTGCCTGACCTGATCTTTGTTTTTCTGATTTCAGAAAAGCCGAAAATGGTTTGCGACTTTTTGAGCGAACCTTTAAGGTTCTACAGAGGATAATGAGTTTCTTGGCCATAATTTTATTTATTTTTTTTTAAAAAGTGCACAATTTAACCCTATCAGGGCCTGCCTGGCAGCCTGGGAAGGGAATGGCAAACTACGGCACGTGACTGGGTCAAAAGAATGAGGCTTATAAACCTTCTGCATTCTAATGAAGCTTTGGGACATTAAGTTCTTTTTTAAAGGGAATGTACACTGGGAAATTTGTTTTTTTAAATTGTCCATTGGTGGAAACTATAATTCTTTCCAACTATCACATTTCATCAGTCAATCAAGTGCCTTAGTATCATAAACTCTTCTGTTATGTATAGTTTTGCTGTAGCTGGAATGGTGACAGTTGGTATGTGAACTGCATGGTGGGAAATTCCCTTTTACCAGTGCTGCCTCATAGGGATTACTGAGCATGCTTGCCCTCACAGAGAGTCAGATCGTCTGGCAGGGGACTAATTGCAAATCCCATTCATTTTGCGATCACATGTCGGTCACATAGAAGAACGGGAAAGGTAGTTCCGGCAGGATCAGTCTAATGTGACGGGAGCACTCCGTCGGGTAAGTAAAATCGGATATATGTATGGCCACCTTAAGGAACTGAGCTTGAGCAAAAAAAAAAATCAGACCGCGAGCAAAAAAGTGTACACTAGTGTTGTCCAATTGGTGTGGCCACACTAGGTGCTCCGCGATCCGCTTTTCGGAGCACATGCAAATCCGGTGCAATAGTGCATGTGGTAGTGTGGCCTCACTGTCCTGTCCTTAAGTGGTTGCTATATAAAGGGCATTATCGATCTACATGGTGCATCAATAAGGCTAAAGGGGCCATACACGATCATCGCCCCCAATTTTAGGCCTTATTGAGAGATAGGAGCATTTTTTATTGCCTCAATACCGATTGAACGTCTGGGATTGGTCCGTGTATGGTCTACTTCAAGCCTGCACAGATTATTTTCTTTAAGCGCTAACCCTCTGTTTAACCAAAAACCGAGAAGGTCAATTGGAGCCGGAGAGCTGTAAAAGGCAGCTGTATTGTGGGTAAAAAATATGTCACTGCACAAGAATCAAGTCCATACCATCCCCTTTTTATAAATGAGTGTCCTTAATCGTCATACCATAAGCGATGACACTCGATATAGATGTCACATGAAGGTCACACTGAACCGGCTCATGTTTAATTCATGCTCTCATTTACCTGCTGTTATCAAATGTTTGTGAGTTGAGGGGTGTGGTGTCAAGTGTGTATGTGTGCTGAAAGAGACTGTTATGGAATGGGACTGACTTACGGAATAGAACATTGAGATATTAATATAGATCCTTGGACAGCAGTCAGCCAATAGGCATTTACTCTTCTAGAAAATAAACTGAACTGTATAAATTTAGTCACTGTTGTCACCGTCAAGTCTAGTACAGATGTGCAATTCGGATTCTTTTTTCTTTCAAGGAAATAATATCCCTTTATATGTATTGCAAAAAGATAGGGAATGTTTACAAGAAAGCAACAATGGCCAAAGGTGATTTTTTTTTGCACAATGAATACCAAACAAATGATGAATGCATTTAAAAATTCTTTACTGGGCTTAGACAAGTGGGTGTGGGTGGATCAGCTGCTAAGTAGGCATCATATGTAGGGTAAAAACTAGATATACAATGTTACTATGTTTAAAGGGAATGTCCACCCCCTACCTAAGATAAAGCACCCACCAACCCCAATATCTGTTACCCCTTTCACCTCCTGAAAACTGTGCGGAGCTCCAAGTGCTTATTTGACATTCTTAATAGGGATACTCCTTTTCTCTTTCTGCTTTTTAACCTTGTAGGATTCCCAGACCCAGAAGTCTTGTGGTTTCACTCTGGCTCCCCAATCCAAGAATCCAGACGTTTCCGTATTGAGTACGAGGAAACCGGGAGCTGCTCTCTAGTTATAGCAAGTGTTTCACAGACAGACGCTGGAAAATACACCTGTAGAACCTTGAATTCCCTCAGAGAAGCTGAAAGCTCTGCGAAATTAAATGTTCACTCTCTGCTGGCAGAACGACGTGCTAGACAGTGTGCACAATAGATCACATGGTGTGTGGAGAGAGGTGTGTAGATCTGTTACTACACAATACACACAAGCAATGAATATACTGTAAATTATGTCCTTATTAAAGATGGACCCAAACCTGGGTTCTAAGCGGATTTCAAGGATCTGCCGGAATTCAGACTTGATCTGTTTCAATTATCGAATGTTCGAGAATATTTGAATTTAAATATTTAACATTTTTTCAATTTCTAGATATTTTTCATTTAAAACATCAATTTTCACATTTCTAGAAATCTCGAAAATACTAAGTGGAATGCCAAAACAGGAAGCGCATGAAGTTTCCTGTGCTGAGCAGATTTCAGCGAGTTTGCCCTTTTCCAGTGCTTAGAAATGGTGCTTAGCTATGTCATCAGTTATAATTGGTGCTCGACGATATATAATGGAGCTTTTAGAGTAGCCATTATAATGCAATAGAATAGCCTGTAGACAAAAAGGTTGTAGCACTTGCAGGCATATTGGTTATTCTCTTATGTGGCATGCAAGTGGACTAAACTGTTTTTTTTATAGATGGGTAAGAGGTGTAAAGAATTTTGCTTACAGAAAATATCAGCGTGTCTGTGCTACTGTAAATAATGTGTTTACTTTTATATAATAGGACAATAATAAACACACAGGGTTATTCAATAAAAGTTCTTATCGTTAAAAATGGTGCTAATTTTGCCCCAACCAATCAGATGTTAGCTTTCAAATGTTAAATAAGATCTGATTGGTTGGGGCAAAATTAGCACCATTCTAAACTATAACTTTTATTGAATCTCCCTGATAAATTCTAAGTTCATTCTGTGAAGTATTCTGATTTATTTCAACAACAAAAAATCATGCGTGTATGACCAGTGACTGGCTACACCTCCTGACTTCATCGTCTAGGTACCAACTTCCTCATCCAGGCGTCGCCCTCTTTATTTAATAAAAAACTGAACAAAAATTTTAAAAAAAGAAAGTAAAATAATCATCCAGGCGTCGCCCTCTTTATTCAATAAAAAACTGAACAAAAATTTTAAAAAAAGAAAGTAAAATAACAGTACCATCCAGGTACTTACCTCCCAATCCAGGTGGCGTCCCCTCATTGTCCAGGTGCCAGCCTCTTTGTCTTGGTACACACGTGTTATCACAGGGCCAGACTCACAATGTGTATGAACAATGAACAGCTGTTTCACCCGACTATCAGCAAATGCATGGACGCCTTTTAGTCTGGTACACGCATGTAAGAAGCTTTTATCCAGATGCCTCTTTGAACCAGCAGATTGTTGATAATCTGCTGGGTCAGATCCTCAATGATGCCCGACCGAGCACCCATACACGACCGATAGGCAAAATGGCTGCCCTCTTCCTCTTGGTCCTGGTGCCACAATCTTTTCTTTTCCAGGTGGGCTGTACATTCCTTCAGGTTGTTTTCTTACATGTTCTATTCTATCGATGCCTTTCAATAGTTATTAGTAAGAAATTGTGATGGCAGAAACTAAATAGTTTCGTTCCGTCTTCGGATTCCCGGATCTCGGGAAAATCCCAAAGATCTGAAAACAATAAAATTTTCGAAGATTTTTAAATGTAGGGAGCTATTTTCGATAATTTTCAAAAATATCTTCGAATGTTTGAAAATCCCTGAAAATACGAACGGAGACCACTTTCGAGTTTCCCATCGTATTTTCGAATGTTCAAGACTATTTTCGAAAATTGTATTTTGGAAGATTTTCGAACGTTCAAAGATATTTCCGAAAATTATCAAAGATAGCTCCGAACATTCGTAGAGATTTATCCAAAATCGAAAGTAGACGATTTTCGAAAACTGAACAAAACTCAACAATTTTGAACATGTCTAGCTTTAAATACTAATATTAATTCTCTAATTACATACTGATGTCTATAACTGTCCCTTTAATAAATAGTAACCCTTTAATCCCCAACTACCCCCATACTAATAGAACTGAAATCTTTGGATTTACCTCTCTTTAATAACCCTTCTCGGACAGCAGGGAAATCACCAATTACACTGAATATTTTATTTTCCTGAGAAAATAAGAGATTTCATGTGAGTTAAACATATGACACACAGGGCAGAACTATACAGGATTGCTGGGATGTTGTTTCACCCGACTATCAGCAAATGCATGGACGCCTTTTAGTCTGGTATCATTGATGATCTGCCGGGCTCAGAAAATCAACAAAGCCAGACTGAGCGCCCATACACTTACTAATAGTCGGACAAAACAGCCATTTATATATATTGTGTGTCCCGCCCCGTGATCCCAGGCATGTAAGAAGCTTTTATCCAGATGCCACCCTCTTTGTCCTGGTCCATCCTCTTTGTCCTGGAACTGCCCTGATTGTCCAGGTGGCGACCTCTTTGTCTTGGTACCGCCTTCATTTTCCTGATGGTAACCTCTTTGTCCTGGTGCCACACTCTTTATTTAGGTGAACACAAGATGGTTTTTGTCCTGGTGCCTCCCTCTTTGTCCTGGTGCCTCCCTCTTTGTCCAGGTTCCGCCCTCTTTGTCCTGGAACCACCCTCTTTGTCCAGGTGCCATCCTCTTTTGTCCTGGAACCACCCTCATTATCCAGGTGCTGCCCTCTTTGTCCTGGTGCCGCCCTCTCTCCAGGTTCCGACCTCTTTGTCCTGGAACAACCCTCATTATCCAGGTGCGAGCCTCTTTGTCTTGGTACACACGTGTTATCACAGGGCCAGACTCACAATGTGTATGAACAGCTGTTTCACCCAACTATCAGTATATGTATGGACGCCTTTTAGTCTGGTATCATTTATCAACAAAGCCTGACTGAGCGCCCATACACTTACTGATAGTCGGACAAAACAGGCATTTATATACATTGTGTGTCCTGCCCCGTGATCACACGCATGTAAGAAGCTTTTATCCAGATGCCTCTTTGAACCAGCAGATGTGATAATCTGCTGGGTCAGATCCTCAATGATGCCCGACCGAGCACCCATACCACGACCGATAGGCAAAATGGCTGCCCTCTTCCTCTGTCCGGTCCACATCTTTTCTTTTCCAGGTGGGCTGTACATTCCTTCAGGTTGTTTTCTTGGCTGGTTCTTGATTTTGTGGTCCTTTTTTTGTCTATATTTTGTGGAGAGTTGAGGTTTTTTTTGTAGTCCTCGCTGGTGGAACTGGTACTCTTCCATTCAGCATTTTTAAAATGTCTTCATTGCCAGGTCCCGGATTTGTCTTGGTAACAGGCACCAAACTAGGTTTCCTTCTGCTGTTCAGAGCAGTAGGTAGCGGATCCAATCCGGATTTGGACGGATCTTTCGGATTTCGAAACCAAGGTGGATCCGGATCCCATCTCTAGTGACAAATAGATCAGATAAAATAGCTTGAGATGTAAATATAGAATTCTACACAAACAGTTTCAGACATTGATGTTTTAGCTGCAATACATCCTGCCTGGAATCCTTTATAGAATATTTCATTCCATTGGATATGACTTACTGGACAACTTTATAGTAGGCCCTGAGAAATTCATCTCGCTCCATTTTCTTGATCGCTGGCAGAACTTTGTCCGTACCTCTGTGATCCAGATAGGAATTACAGATAGAGAGGGCAGTCACTATCGTTTTCTCTGGAACCTGTTCTGTGAAGTCCAGGATGTGTCTTTCAGCTACAAAAAGAGAAATGAGAAAGATAAGTAACAGGGTAGAAAGGAAAAAGTCTAAACAACGAACAGAAACACATGTAACATGATTTATATATGTTTATATCACATACATAAGACTTGCAGGGAGATCCAATACATACCTGCAGGGGCCCGGGCCCCCCACAAGAATGGATTTACACTAACCTAGTCTGGCGTTGTAGTTATCTTCGTAGCTGAAGACTGATCCTACCAGAGTTTTAAATCTTGGTTCTGCCACCTGCTTTAGAATACAGCGGGCAGCAGTCTGGCAGAAATCATCTAAACCAAGGAAAGGATTTTATTATACATTGTTATACGGTATATATGGTAATGAGCAAGTATTACATTAAAACGTAGTTAAGGGGTAATGACAATAAAGTAAACATGCACAATATATTCCCAGTAGCCGTTCCATCCCATATATTCCATTTTTAGAATATATAAAACAGCCAGGTGGTCCGTGTAATGTTCTAATATCATTAACACAAAGAGTTTTCCTACCGATGAACTTCAGCTTCTCCTTCTTGTCTCTCAGTAGGTAGCTACGTGGGATAAAGGATTCTGGGTCAGCATCTGCCAGCCATTCAATGTCTCTTGTCTCCTTACACAATCCGCCCTGGAAAAACAATAATTCATCCATTTATGATTTTCAGCCATGAAAACACATTTTATTTTCTATCAGCCCAATAAGTTTGAAAGCCCCACTAGCAGCTGAAACATCCCGGCCCTACGTTAAAGTTGCCTTACCTTAGTCGTGAAGGCACTTGCGTTGGGGATATGGTTGACAATAGTATTCCGTGTAATGAGATGATTGTTCACGGCTTCATATGATGGCGCCCAAATCAAATTGGGGATTTTATTAAGAAGATAATTCGACTAAAAGAGAGAAATAAACATATTGGGGGTTAATTTTCTATAAATAGAGATGCAATGTGGGTTCAAATAAAACACAGTTTCGAATCTGAGGGTTTTGAAGTCATGACGAAACTTTCGGAACTCCCGTATTTCACAGAACTCGGATTTTTCAAATTTTAGATGAAAAATCGAAAGTAGAGATTTATCCAAAATCGAAAGTAGACGATTTTCGAAAACTGAACACACTCAACAATTTTGAACATGTCTAGCTTTAAATACTAATATAAAAAGCTCTTTAATTACTACTGATGTCTATTAAACTGTCCCTTTAATAAATAGAACCCTTTAATCCCAACTACCCCCATACTAATAGACTGAAATCTTTTGGAGTTATTACAGGGTCTTTATGGGTCCCATCTTTAATTCCTACTATTCAGGTATTCTAGAAAGAAACGTACAGTTTGTCGTTCAGATTATTACAACACTTTATAAAATGAAATCGTTTATAGAAATACATTGAGGGTAAGGAGTGGTAAGTATTTAACATGAAATAATGTCCACTGTTATTTATAAACTAATCCCATCACCCTCGTCCTCTAAAGCTAAGAGATATAAAAACTACAGTTTTGGGAATCCCGTTTCTCAGCCATCCTATCTTTATAACCCTTCTCGGACAGCAGGGGGAAATCCCACCAATTACGCCGAATATTTTATTTTCATGAGAAAAATAAGAGATGTCATGTGAGATAAACATATGACACACAGGGGCAGAAACTATACAGGATGCCTGGGATGTGTAACTGACTTATCCGCTTCCCCCTCGGATCCTGGGCCTTCTCGACCTGCCCATCTCAGTTGTTGGCCCCCTTGGGCTCGATATTCTTAACAGAAACTGTAAACCGAAACAGATTGTCATGGTTATCATGAGCGCTATTTTATTTAGTGACATGTGATAGGGCAAAATTAATATGGGACCTAGAAATGTACAAGGACCTCTGGGGTCCAGACTGCAGCCCTCCAATGAAGAGTTTAAACACTATCACTAAATAACGCAGCGAGAGATGGTAAAAATGAGCCACTTAACGTCCTGAGCTTCTGCCGAAGATGGGAAGTGTTTTAACTGGCAGAGGAGTTTTTTCCTGCCATGTGGAGGTGCTTTCTGTAAAGATAAAATTCCTTAATTAAATGTTTGGAGAGGTTGGAGAGGGTAATAGTATTGAGAAGGGGTTCGAATGGAGATTTACACGGGGACTTGTATCTCTGCTCTTGGTTCTTGGGAGATGAGCCAACTGAAGATCTCTGCAAGGAAGTGTGCTGGGATATTTCCTTATTTTAAATTTATAATGATCAAAACCTTACATGTGTATGGCACCCTAGATTCCCTTTAAAGACCGAATAATCATGGCGCTAATGTTGTTGTTTGTTTTTTTTTAGATCCCTAATTACAGAATCATCTCTGTAATGTCCATTAATAAATCCAGGAGAGCCCAGTTTTTAACAGAGTCCCTATATAGTCACCTTACAAATCCCCAACTACCCCATCCATAGAACTTAAAAATCTCTGGTTACCTTGACATTTCTGGCTCCCCCATCTTAGGAATTCCTAATACAGGTTTACCTAGAAGAAACATACAGGTTTTGTGTTCAGATATTACAACACTTTATAAAATGAATCGTTACTAGAAATACATTGAGGGTAGGAGTGTAAGTATTTAACATGAAATAATTCCTACTGTTATTTATAAACTAATCTCATCACCCTGTCCTCTAAAGCTAAGAGATTATAACAAACTTACTGATGGGAACTTTCATCTCTGTCCTCCTGGGTAATGGCCTATCTTGGACCACAGGGACCTTTCTAATATCACAGAATCCCGTGTCCTGAAAAATAAGAGATTTCATGTGAGATAAACATATGACACACATGGGCAGAAATATACAGGATTGTTCGGACATGTACTGACCTTCTTGGCTTGGTCCGCATTGCGTTGGTCTTCTTATGATCTCTAACCGCTGTTAGTCTGGGTGGAGGATCAATTGTAGCAGCAGAAACTGTAACAGAACACATTGTCATTGGTTATCGTGATCGCTATTTTATTTTAGGATGTGATGGGGCAAATAATATGGACCCTAGAAAATGTACCAAGGATGCTATGGGGTCCCGACTGCAGCCCTCCAACTGTAGAAATAAAACTCCCACCAAGTACAGTGCACTAAGAAAATCATTGTTACTATCTAGTAGAGATGGACTGAACTCAACTGGAATTTGAGCCGAACTTATCGAGTTCGAACGGACTCAGACTTCTCGAACTATCCCCGACCCGGATTTTTCGGACTTTGGATAATTATCGAATTCGAAAATCGAGCGATCTTCGAATCGCTTATGAGATAATTATCGGATGTTTGAATGGTTTATGGGATAATCATTGAAAATCGAACGCGGGAGCTTGAAAGTACCACGCGTGAGAATAAAATCAATTTCTGGATATTCGAACATATTCCCCCGACCATTTCCCAGGTCCCAGAGCCATTTTCATTAAGTTACCATTGATATTTTAATTGTATTTTAATTACAATATAGTTCGAAAATGGACCGAACTTTCGGAAGTTCGGCCATCTCTACTATCCAGTAATAACAGCAGCTAGATGGTAATAATGGTCACTTACTGTCTCTGAGCATCTTTCCCCTGGTGGGAATTGGTTTTTTCCGGCAGTGTAATTTTGTTCAGCGCCATTTGGACTCTCTGAAAGAATAAAATTCCTGGTATAAAATCACCGTATGGAGAAGGTAATAGGATTGAAAAAGGGGGTTAGGAAGGAGATTTACTTGGGGACTTTGTACCTGTTCTAGATCAATGTGAGAACCACAATGTTCCAGCTTGGGTAATAATATGTAACTGCTACCAACTAACACAGTAATACGGTGCAGTCTGTCTTTGTGCTATTTCTACCCAAGGCCAGTACCACACGGCCATACACTTGGGGGCATTAATAACATTGCATGAGTGTAGATAATATTGTATAACAATAAGCAACATTAAAGGAGAATTCTAATCACACACTCCCCCGGCTCCTGTCCTCTCTGTCTCTTCGGTCCATTGGAGATGAGGCCAATGAGAGATCTCTCTGCAGGAGCGTGGCTTCTATGGCCACATTGTAAAGGGAGAAGAGGGACCAGGCAGGAAAGGAAACATTAATTAAGAACTAGCAGCTTAGACCCTCACCCTGGCAGGGAGGACTGGCCCAGTAGGCTGAGGGGGCAAATGCCCCCCGGGCTGGTCTATAATGAAAAATTTGGGCTGCCCAGAGGTTCTTAGTAGTTACGTGCTTGAAAGGCACAGCACACACCTATAGGTCTAACATGGGCAAGGAACAGGAAACTTCTCCTCCTCCTCCTTTAAATTGTTTACCTGTCATCCCCCCAGTTCACTAGCCAGTATAAGTCAGCCCCCCAGTTTATTATTCAGTGTTTGCCAGCCCTCCAGTTCATTAGCCATTGTAAGTCAGACCCCCAGTTTATTATTCAGTGTTATCAGCCCTCCAGTTTATTAGCTGGAGCCCTCCAGTTCATTAGGAACAAAGGAAACTTTGGGTATAACTTGACATAGAAAGTGAACCCAGGGGTGAGGACTTAGTGATTCAGGTCTTTACCCCGGGTATTTGTAAGGGGGAGGGAAAAGATTTTAGGACTATAATTGTCCTTTAACCACATCATAAACTTGATAATCTTTAACTATGTAAAATGGGAATAGTGGTCTTAAAATGGCCATAAATTAAAACAAAGTGTGTGCCCTTAGCAAAGTGGGCGTGGTCAAAAATATTGCAATCTAACATGAAAGGGTCACTTAGTTGCATTTGCCTCCCAGGCCAAAAGGTCCCAGTCCTCCCCTGCACCCTGGGTACTATACCTGGCAGGCAGAAGAGGAGTGGGGGAGGTGAGTGTAATTCTCCTTTAATAATTATTAATCTGTGTTATGTGTCCTGTTCAGGTGAGAGGATTACCAGCCTAAATATCAGGATCTCCTGCCGCAGACTTACCTTACTTAGTAGCCTGGACATTTTTGCGGTTTATCCTCCCTAGATAAAAAAAAAAAAAAAATAATTAGTTTATCATTCAATTTCATTTAAAATCCGAGTTGTGAGTCCAGAAACATTACAAACATAACAATTCCTGCGCTTGCGATTTTAAATTGCATAGAAATCGCGTCAACGCACCGAAATTATGCGATTGATATGTGAATGTAATGGATAGCATCCTGCACACATAAACTCAAGCAAAATAAATTTTTTGTTTGGTCTGAAGAAGGAGCCGCACAGACTCCGAAACGTCACTATTAAAGGATGATTTATATCACTAAGACTGGTGTACCCAGCATATCTTATTGAGAAATTATGCGATTGGCGCATGCGTCAGCAATTTGGTAACGCTTGTATTTTTTTGAGTAATTGCATGCGTTGGCATATCGCACATGGGTAAATCGGGGGAAGATTGCAGAATCGCACGTGTGGATCACGTGCTATATTCGTGTGATTGCGTGTGCGATGCAGTGTGGCCCTGCCCTCAAAAAACAAAGCCACAAACTCTTACACCCCACCACCCTATTACAGAAAAAAATTCTACATATTCAATAAATCCGCAAAATTCACCAATAAAACGTCATTAGTAAAACACAACCAAAAAATATTCCGACTAAAGAAAAATGTCTGTCTGCTCAATTTCTACCAAGCTAATGAGAAAAACAGAAATCTGAGATGAGCCACTAGCTACTACTACCAAATGCAATAAAAGACGGGGGGAGCATTTTCCCAAAATATAAGCCTTATGTTTAAGTTTACAACAGGCTGTATTACTGAAGGTGCAGTATTGTAATAAAATCGCAAAACTCACAAATTGTCTACAGTAAAACACAACAACAACAAAAATATTCTAGATACAAGACTAGAGAAAAATGTCTGCTCACTTACCCTCTTTCTCAAGCTAATGAGAAACAGAAATCTGAGATGAGTCACTAGCTGCTGTGACATCACAGTGTATGGGTCATACCAAATGCAATAAAAGACGGGAGGGAGCTTTTTTCCAAAATATAAGCCTTATGTTTAAGTTTACAAGAGGTTGTATTACTGAAGGTGCAGTATTGTAATTTAAAAATAGACAATTTGTGAGTTCTGCGATTTTATTACAATACTGCACCTTCAGTAATACAACCTCTTGTAAACTTAAACATAAGGCTTATATTTTGGAAAAAAGCTCCCTCCCGTCTTTTATTGCATTTGGTATGACCCATACACTGTGATGTCACAGCAGCTAGTGACTCATCTCAGATTTCTGTTTTTCTCATTAGCTTGAGAAAGAGGGTAAGTGAGCAGACATTTTTCTCTAGTCTTGTATCTAGAATATTTTTTTGTTGTTGTTGTGTTTTACTGTAGACAATTTGTGAGTTTTGCAATTTTATTACAATACTGCACCTTCAGAAATACAGCCTATTGTAAACTTAAACATAAGGCTTATATTTTGGGAAAATGCTCCCCCCGTCTTTTATTGCATTTGGTAGTAGTAGCTAGTGGCTCATCTCAGATTTCTGTTTTTCTCATTAGCTTGGTAGAAATTGAGCAGACAGACATTTTTCTTTAGTCGGAATATTTTTTGGTTGTGTTTTACTAATGACGTTTTATTGGTGAATTTTGCGGATTTATTGAATATGTAGAATTTTTTTCTGTAATAGGGTGGTGGGTGTAAGAGTTTGTGGCTTTGTTTTTTGAGGGCAGGGCCACACTGCATCGCACACGCAATCACACGAATATAGCACGTGATCCACACGTGCGATTCTGCAATCTTCCCCCGATTTACCCATGTGCGATATGCCAACGCATGCAATTACTCAAAAAAATACAAGCGTTACCAAATTGCTGACGCATGCGCCAATCGCATAATTTCTCAATAAGATATGCTGGGTACACCAGTCTTAGTGATATAAATCATCCTTTAATAGTGACGTTTCGGAGTCTGTGCGGCTCCTTCTTCAGACCAAACAAAAAATTTATTTTGCTTGAGTTTATGTGTGCAGGATGCTATCCATTACATTCACATATCAATCGCATAATTTCGGTGCGTTGACGCGATTTCTATGCAATTTAAAATCGCAAGCGCAGGAATTGTTATGTTTGTAATGTTTCTGGACTCACAACTCGGATTTTAAATGAAATTGAATGATAAACTAA
Organism: Hymenochirus boettgeri; assembly: GCA_019447015.1. Taxonomy (NCBI): domain Eukaryota; kingdom Metazoa; phylum Chordata; class Amphibia; order Anura; family Pipidae; genus Hymenochirus; species Hymenochirus boettgeri. The sequence continues at coordinate 78,529,777 of CM033476.1, read as the reverse complement.
TTATTTTTTTTTTTTTTTTATCTAGGGAGGATAAACCGCAAAAATGTCCAGGCTACTAAGTAAGGTAAGTCTGCGGCAGGAGATCCTGATATATTTAGGCTGGTAATCCTCTCACCTGAACAGGGACACATAACACAGATTAATAATTATTAAAGGAGAATTACACTCACCTCCCCCACTCCTCTTCTGCCTGCCAGGTATAGTACCCAGGGTGCAGGGGAGGACTGGGACCTTTTGGCCTGGGAGGCAAATGCAACTAAGTGACCCTTTCATGTTAGATTGCAATATTTTGACCACGCCCACTTTGCTAAGGGCACACACTTTGTTTAAGTTATGTCCATTTTAAGACCACTATTCCCATTTTACATAGTTAAAGATTATCAAGTTTATGATGTGGTTAAAGGACAATTATAGTCCTAAAATCTTTTCCCTCCCCCTTACAAATACCCGGGGTAAAGACCTGAATCACTAAGTCCTCACCCCTGGGTTCACTTTCTATGTCAAGTTATACCCAAAGTTTCCTTTGTTCCTAATGAACTGGAGGGCTCCAGCTAATAAACTGGAGGGCTGATAACACTGAATAATAAACTGGGGGTCTGACTTACAATGGCTAATGAACTGGAGGGCTGGCAAACACTGAATAAAAACTGGGGGGCTGACTTATACTGGCTAGTGAACTGGGGGGATGACAGGTAAACAATTTAAAGGAGGAGGAGGAGAAGTTTCCTGTTCCTTGCCCATGTTAGACCTATAGGTGTGTGCTGTGCCTTTCAAGCACGTAACTTACTAAGAACCTCTGGGGCAGCCCAAATTTTTCATTATAGACCAGCCCGGGGGGCATTTGCCCCCTCAGCCTACTGGGCCAGTCCTCCCTGCCAGGGTGAGGGTCTAAGGCTCTAGTTCTTATTAATGTTTCCTTTCCTGCCCTGGTCCCTCTTCTCCCTTTACAATGTGGCCATAGGAAGCCACGCTCCTGCAGAGAGATCTCTCATTGGCCTCATCTCCAATGGACCGAAGAAGACAGAGAGGACAGGAGCCGGGGGAGTGTGTGATTAGAATTCTCCTTTAATGTTGCTTATTGTTATAATTATTATCTACACTCATGCAATGTTATTAATGCCCCCAAGTGTATGGCCGTGTGGTACTGGCCTTGGGTAGAAATAGCACAAAGACAGACTGCACCGTATTACTGTGTTAGTTGGTAGCAGTTACATATTATTACCCAAGCTGGAACATTGTGGTTCTCACATTGATCTAGAACAGGTACAAAGTCCCCAAGTAAATCTCCTTCCTAACCCCCTTTTTCAATCCTATTACCCTCTCCATACGGTGATTTTATACCAGGAATTTTATTCTTTTCAGAGAGTCCAAATGGCGCTGAACAAAATTACACTGCCGGAAAAAACCAATTCCCACCAGGGGAAAGATGCTCAGAGACAGTAAGTGACCATTATTACCATCTAGCTGCTGTTATTACTGGATAGTAGAGATGGCCGAACTTCCGAAAGTTCGGTCCATTTTCGAACTATATTGTAATTAAAATACAATTAAAATATCAATGGTAACTTAATGAAAATGGCTCTGGGACCTGGGAAATGGTCGGGGGAATATGTTCGAATATCCAGAAATTGATTTTATTCTCACGCGTGGTACTTCGAGCTCCCGCGTTCGATTTTCAATGATTATCCCATAAACCATTCAAACATCCGATAATTATCTCATAAGCGATTCGAAGATCGCTCGATTTTCGAATTCGATAATTATCCAAAGTCCGAAAAATCCGGGTCGGGGATAGTTCGAGAAGTCTGAGTCCGTTCGAACTCGATAAGTTCGGCTCAAATTCCAGTTTGAGTTCTAGTCCATCTCTACTAGATAGTAACAATGATTTTCTTAGTGCACTGTACTTGGTGGGAGTTTTATTTCTACAGTTGGAGGGCTGCAGTCGGGACCCCATAGCATCCTTGGTACATTTTCTAGGGTCCATATTATTTGCCCCATCACATCCTGTACGTTTCTTCTAGGTAAACCTGTATTAGGAATTCCTAAAGATGGGAGCCAGAATGTCAAGGTAAACCCAGAGATTTTAAGTTCTATTGGTATGGGGTAGTTGGGGATTGAAGGGTGACTATATAGGGACTCTGTTAAAACAGAATGTCAAGGTAAACCCAGAGATTTCAGTTCTATTGGTATGGGGTAGTTGGGGATTGAAGGGTGACTATATAGGGACTGTTAAAAACTGGGCTCTCCTGGCTTTATTAATGGGACATTACAGAGAAGGTTGATCATTATAAATGTAAAATAAGGGAAATATCCAAGCCACACTCCTTGCAGAGATCTTCTCATTGGCCTCATCTCCCATGAACCAGAGGCAGAGAGTGGTGTTGTTTTACTGTCGACGAATTGTGAGTTTTGCGAATTTATTATCAATGTTACTGACCTTCAGAAATACAGCATATTGAAACAAAACATAAGGCGTATATTTTGCGGAAAGAAAATGCTCCCCCCGTCTGTTATTGCAGTTGGTAGTAGTAGCAGGGCTCATCTAGATTTCTGTTGTTTCTCAGTAGCTTGGTAGGAAAGTGAGCGACAGAACATTTTTCTTTAGTCGGAATATTTTTTGGTTGTGTTACTAATGACCGTTTTATGGTGAATTGGGCTTATGTGAAAGGTAGATGTTTTTCTGTAATAGGGGTGGCTGGGTATGAGTAAGAGTTTGTGGGCTTTGTTTTTTGAGGGCAGGGCCACACTGCATCGCCAAACGCAGATCACACGAATATAGCACGTGATCCAACGCGTGGTGCGATTAGGCAATCTTCCGCCAGAGTTCCCATGTGCGAGTAATGCAAACGGACATGGCGTAATACTCAAAAAAATACCAAGCGTTACCAAATTGCTGACGCATGCGGCCAATCACATTACATTTCTCAATAAGATATGCTGGTAAACCACCAGTATTAGTTGATTAATCATGTTAATAGTGAGTCGGAGTCTGGCGGCTCCTCTTCAGCCAACGAAACAATTTATTTGCTTGAAGGTTATGTGTGCAGGATGCTATCAAGTACATCACATATTCAAATCGAAGTAAAAAGGTTTTTCGTGCGTGTGACGCGATTTCTATGCAATTTGAAAATCGAAAAGCGCAGAAGTTAGGAGGAATGTGATGTTGTAAGTTCTGGACTCACAACTCGGATTTTAAATGAAATGAATGATTAATAAAACTAATTATTTATTTATTTTTTTATTCTAGGGAGGATTAACCCAAAAAGTCAGATACTAAGTAAGGGTAAGTCTGCGGCAGGAGTACCTGATACACCTCACCCAATTTAAGCGCCCGAATCCTCTCACCGAACAGGGACCCAAACCCATATCAAACACCGTCTAAACACCCTCCCCCACTCCTCTTATCCGCCAGTATTAGACCATTGGAGAGGTCTTATTATTCTTCCTTTTTTTTTGTCTGTCACTTTTCCTTTTTTTCTCCTCGATGTCCTTATATGCCACACCTTCAACAATGGACGAAGTGATCATGTGTTTTAGATTGCAACCCCTGACACTTAATTTCCCCTTCCCCACTTTCATCTAGGTACTCCCGTTTTTGAACGCCGATACTTTTACAGCTGTTTTCTATCGAAGAGCCCCACTCGAGAGAGTTTGATGTAGTGTGTAGTTTGGCGAGAGGCACCCTATATTGGGGATCAGTATTTGGCGTCATTTAACTGGGTGGGTATTAGATGGTTGTATGGTCAAGGGTTTTCGTTGTTTTGTTTTGGTTGTGCGTCGGTTAAAGAAAGCGAAGTTGTGCAAATTATGTGGCTTGGTGTGATGGGTGAGTTTCTTCTTACTTCGACTGTATAGCAATTTTATTCACCCATCCCCTACAAAGTATCCCGGCGTCAGGACCGTAACGACTATAGTCTCAGTCCGGTTCCTCGTCTATGTCTAAGGTGGCTACCCACACAGATGTAATTTTGGTTGTTGGTGGACCTTGGTGTCCGATGTGTGAGGTTGGAGGGTTGCGGGGAGAGAGGGGACAGCGGCGAGAGTTTATCTGGTGTCTCAATACCCTGGAGCTGTGATAACATTGAATAATAAACTGGGGTCTGACTTACAAGGGCTTAAGAATGGGAGGGTGGTGCAAACACTGAATAGAGTAAACGTGGGGGCGACTTGCTTCATACTCGGCTAGTGGACAATGGGGGTTGGTGCGTTTTGGGGGGATGACAGGTAAACAATTTAAAGGAGGAGGAGGAGAAGTTTCCTGTCCTTGCCCATGTTAGACCTATAGTGTGTGCTGTGCCTTTCAAGCACGTAACTACTAAGAACTCTGGGGGCAGCCCAAATTTTCATTATAGACCAGCCCGGGGGGCATTTGCCCCTCAGCCTACTGGGCCAGTCCTCCCCTGCCAGGGTGAGGGTCTAAGCTGCTAGTTCTTAATTAATGTTTCCTTTCCTGCCCTGGTCCCTCTTCTCCCTTTACAATGTGGCCATAGGAAGCCACGCTCCTTGCAGGGAGATCTCTCATTGGCCTCATCTCCAATGGACCGAAGGAGACAGAGAGGACAGGAGCCGGGGGCGAGTGTGTGATTAGAATTCTCCTTTAATGTTGCTTATTGTTATACAATTATTATCTACACTCATGCAATGTTATTAATGCCCCAAGTGTATGGCCTGTGTGTACTGGCCTTGGTAGAGAAATAGCACAAAGACAGACTGCACCGTATTACTGTGTTAGTTGGTAGCAGTTAAATTATTACCCAAGCTGGAACATTGTGGTTCTCACATGATCTAGAACAGGTACAAAGTCCCCAAGTAAATCTCCTCCTAACCCCAACCTTAATCCTATTACCCTCCATACGGGTAATTTTATACCAGGAATTTTATTCTTTTCAGAGAGTCCAAATGGCGCGAACAAAATTACACTGCCGGAAATAAAACCAATTCCCACCAGGGGAAAGATGCTCAGAGACAGTAAGTGACCATTATTACCATCTAGCTGCTGTTATTACTGGATAGTAGAGATGGCCGAACTTCCGAAATTCGGTCCATTTTCGAACTATATTGTAATTAAAATACAATTAAAATATCAATGGGAACTTAATGAAAATGGCCTGGGACCGGGGAAATGGTCGGGGGAATATGTTCGAATATCCAGAAATTGATTTTATTCTCACGCGTGGTACTTTCAAGCTCCGCGTTCGATTTCTAATGATTATCCCATAAACCATTCAAACATCCGAGTAATTATCATCATAAGCGATTCGAAGATCGTCGATTTCGAATTCGATAATATCCAAAGTCCGAAAAATCCGGGTCGGGGATAGTTCGAGAAGTCTGAGTCCGTTGAACTCGATAAGTTGGCTCAATTCCGTTTGAGTTTAGTCCATCTCTACTAGATAGTAACAATGATTTTCTTAGTGCACTGTACTTGGTGGGAGTTTTTTCTTACAGTTGGAGGGGGCTGCATAGTCGGACCCCATAGCATCCTGGTACATTTTCTAGGGTCAATTATTTGCCCATCACATCCTAAAAAAAATAGCGATCACGATAACCAATGACAATTGTTCTGTTACAGTTTTCTGTGCTACAATGATCCTCCACCCAGACTAACAGCGGGTAGTAAGAGATCATAAAGAAGACCAACGCAATGCTGGACCAAGCCAAGAAGGTCAGTTACATGTCCGAACAATCCTGTATATTTCTGCCCATGTGTGTCATATGTTTATCTCACATGAAATCTCTTATTTTTTCAGGACACGGGATTCTGTGAATAGAAAGGTCCCGTGTCCAAGATAGGCCATTACCCAGGAGGACAGAGATGAAAGTTCCCATCAGTAAGTTTGTTATAATCTCTTAGCTTTAGAGGACGAGGGTGATGGAGAAGTTTATAAATAACAGTAGGAATTATTTCATGTTAAATACTTACACTCCTTACCCTCAATGTATTTCTAGTAACGATTCATTTTATAAAGTGTTGTAATAATCTGAACACAAACCTGTACGTTTCTTCTAGGTAAACCTGTATTAGGAATTCCTAAAGATGGGAGCCAGAATGTCAAGGTAAACCCAGAGATTTTAAGTTCTATTGGTATGGGGGGATGTAGTTGGGGATTGAAGGGTGACTATATAGGGGACTCTGTTAAAAAGGGCTCTCCGGCTTTATTAATGGGACATTACAGAGATGATTCTGTAATTAGGGATCCATTAGCGCCCATGATTATTCAGGCTTTAAAGGGAATCTTAAGGTGGCCATACACTATGAAGGTTGATTCATTATAAATGTAAAATAAGGGAAATATCCAAGCCACACTCCTTGCAGAGACTTTCTCATTGGCCTCATCTCCCATGAACCAGAGGCAGAGAGTACAAAGTCCCCGTGTAAATCTCCATTCTAACCCCTTTCTCAAACTATTACCCTCTCCAAACATTTATATAAGGAATTTTATCTTTACAGAAAGCACCTCCAGCATGGCAGGAAAAAACGTCTCTGCCAGTTAAAAAAACACTCCCATCTTCGGCAGGAAGCTCAGAGACGGTAAGTGGCCATTTATTACCATCTAGCTGCTGTTATTAGTAGATAGTGTTTAACTTCTTCAGTTGGAGGGCTGCAGTCTGGACCCAGAGCGTCCTTGGTACATTTTCTAGGGCCCAATTATTTTGCCCTATCACATCACTAAATAAAAATGCGCTCATGATAACCAAATGACAATCTGTTCTGTTACAGTTTCTGTTAAGAATATCGAGCCCAAGGGGCCAACAGAAGCGTGAGATGCAGCGAGAAGCCAGGATCCGAGTGGGGAAAGCGTATAAGGTCAGTTACACATCCCAGCAATCCTGTATAGTTCTGCCCTGTGTGTCATATGTTTATCTCACATGAAATCTCTTATTTTCTCAGGAAAATAAAATATTCAGCGTAATTGGTGATTCCCTGCTGTCCGAGAAGGGTTATTAAAGAGAGGATGGCTGGGAGAAACGGGATCCCAACAACTGTAAGTTTGTTTAATCTCTTAGCTTTAGAGGACGAGGGTGATGGAGATTAGTTTATAAATAACAGTAGGAATATTTCATGTTAAATACTTACACTCCTTACCCTCAATGTATTTCAGTAACGATTCATTTTATAAGTGTGTAATAATCTGAACACAAACCTGTACGTTTCTTCTAGGTCACGCCAAAGAGGAAAGATTTGGAGATGGGACCCGTACACGGTAAATCCAAGATTTCAGTTCATTAGTATGGGGGTAGTTTGGGGATTAAAGGGTTACTATTTATTAAAGGGACAGTTATAGACATCAGTATGTAATTAGAGAATAATATTAGTATAAAGCTAGACATGTTCAAAATGTTGAGTTTCGCTTCGTTATGTTACCGTTATGGAGGAGGGTAATAGGATTGAAAAAGGGTTCGTTATGGAACGGTGATATGCTTAGCCGGGCGGACTTTTTTTTTTTCTGTACACCCGCCTTGTCTCTAGTTAGTCAATGTGAGTAACCACAAGGTCCAGTCTGAGTTTGCAATGTAATATTTGTAAAAAGTATTTGCTATTCTACCCCTAAAACTAACATAAGTTGATTGAATACGGGCAGTCTGTCTTGTGCTTATTCCTACCCAAGGCACCAGTACCCCACCAACGGCACCATACACTGGGGGGCATTGTTAATAACACTTCGCATGAGTGTAGATAATAATTGCTATACAATAAGCAAAACATAAAGGAGAATTCAAATCCACACACTCACCTCCCCCCCTGGTTCTGTCCTTTCTCTGTCTCTTCGCTCCATTGGAGTATGAGGCCAAGAGATGATCTCCCTCTGCACCGAGGAGCGGGGCTTCCTCATGGCCACATTGTTGATATAGGTGTATGAAGTTTATGTGGGGACCCGGGCAGGAATAGAAACCCATTATTTATATATCGACACAGAACAGCTTTGAGTTATACCTCACACCCGTGGGTAAGTGGTTTGAGTTGACTGGTGCAGAGCCGGCTGAGGGGCAAATGCCCCCGGGCTGTGTTCTATTAATGTGAAAAACTTTGTTTTTCCGCCCACCCTGTTCCACAGACTGGTTCTTCGTAAGTTCATCGGCTTGAAAGGCACAGCAAACCACCATTAGGTCGTTAACTAATGGGACAAGGACACAGGAAACTCTCCTCTTTTCTATAATCCTTAAATCGTTTGTACCTGTTATTCCCCAACACCTCAACAAGGTCTTCACTGTAGCCACCGTATAAGTCCACGCCGCCCCCATTGTTTTATTATTTTCAGTGTTGCACCGCCATCCAGCTTGAGGAGCCATGTGTAGTCCTTTTCCCCCCCCTCAGACGATCACCCCCAGCTCCTATATTCAATGTTATCAGCCCTCCAGTTTATTAGCTGGCATTGCACCCCTCCTAGTCATTAGGGAGCTAAGGAAACTTTGGGTATTAACCCTGACATTACGAAAGTGAACCCAGGGTGTTTTTTTGAGTTCGAGGATTTCACGTCGATCAGGTCTTTACACAGTGTATGGGTACAGTTTGGGGAGGAAAAAAGATTTTAGGACTCATAGGGTACCTTTACACCACTATCATATTTATTATTGAACATACTTCCTAACATGTAAATTTTGGCGAATTAATAGTGGGCTAAAATTGAAATACTTAACAACAAATTGTGGGTTCCTTAGCAATTATGCTGGGTTCTGTGTGTTCAAAATCATTTTTGTTGACAACTCTCTAACAGAAATCCGTGCCTTCCACTAGTTGCATGTTGCCCCCTCAGGCCAAAATGGTTCACAGTCTCCCAGCACCGTTTTTCCGGTTTACGATACTCTCTCGGTCTGGCAGCCAGAAGACCCGCCAGAAGACAGAAAGTGATCCTTGTGGGGGAGGTTTGGAGTGTTAAATGTTCCTTTTAATATATTATTCCACAGTAAAACACAACAACAACAAAAAAATATTCTAGATACAAGACTAGAGAAAAATGTCTGCTCACTTACATCTGAGATGAGTCACTAGCTGCTGTGACATCACAGTGTATGGGTCATACCAAATGCAATAAAAGACGGGAGGGAGCTTTTTTCCAAAATATAAGCCTTATGTTTAAGTTTACAAGAGGTTGTATTACTGAAGGTGCAGTATTGTAATAAAATCGCAGAACTCACAAATTGTCTCGCAGAACTCACAAATTGTCTACAGTAAAACACAACAACAACAAAAATATTCTAGATACAAGACTAGAGAAAAATGTCTTGAGATGAGTCACTAGCTGCTGTGACATCACAGTGTATGGGTCAAACCAAATGCAATTAAAGACGGGGGGGAACATTTTGCCAAAATATAAGCCTTACGTTTAAGTTTACAATAGGCTGTATTTCTGAAGGTGCAGTATTGTAATAAAATAATCGCAGAACTCACAAATTGTCTACAGTAAAACACAACAACAACAACAAAAAATATTCCAGATACAAGACTAAAGAAAAATGTACAACAACAACAAAAAATATTCCAGATACAAGACTAAAGAAAAATGTCTGCTCACTTACCCTCTTTCTCAACTGGTGGGGTCAGTGACAGTTCGGCTAGATTCTATTATACAGGTAAGGACAGGTGGGCTGGTTGTATTATACAGGTAAGGACTGGTGGGGTCAGTGACAGTTGGGCTAGATTCTATTATACAGGTAGGTTGGGACCTGTCAGTTTTGCTGCGGTGGATTGCGTGAAAGGTACGTTTTCTATCTTCATCCCTGGCTTCTGAGATATTGATTGGAGAATGCGTTTTCTATCTTCATCCCTGGCTTCTGAGATATTGATTGGAGAATGGGAGGTAAGGCATAGCTCCTTAACCTCCCGGTCTTCAAGCAATGCATTAAAGGAATAGTTAACATTTAAAGTGAACTATTCCTTTAAGTACAACTAAAGCCTCGGAACAACAATGAATCAGAAGGCAGAGCACCTTGATCTAAAATCGTTAATCTGTGTCTTACCTTTCATTTAAAACTGGGAAATGTACCTTACTAGCAGGTTTTTTTCCCCCAACATTGCAATATCACACAGTGTGGTCACTGACCATTGTGTTCTCTGCTCATGCCCAGTTGTAAGCTACTTCAGGAACTTTTTACGCCAACTAGTGGTCTATAGAAAATCCTTTTACAGTCCATATTAGGCAAGGGACCATGTGATTGAAGTCAGGAGGTGTAGCCAGTCACTGGTCATACACGCATGATTTTTGTTGTTGAAATAAATCAGAATACTTCACAGAATGAACTTAGAAATTATCAGGGAGATTCAATAAAAGTTATAGTTTAGAATGGTGCTAATTTGCCCAACCAATCAGATCTTATTTACATTTGAAAGCTAACATCGATTGGTGGGGCAAAATTAGCACCTTTTTAACGATAAGAACTTTTATTGAATAACCCTGTGTGTTTATTATTGTCCTATTATATAAGTAAACACATTATTTACAGTAGCACAGACACGCTGATATTTCTGTAAGCAAAATCTTTTACACCTCTACCCATCTATAAAAAAAACAGTTTAGTCCACTTGCATGCCACATAAGAGAATAACCAATTGCCTGCAAGTGCTACAACCTTTTTGTTACAGGCTATTCTATTGCATTATAATGGCTACTCTAAAAGCTCCATTATATATCGTCGAGCACCAATTATAACTGATGACATAGCTAACCACATTTTAAGCACTGGAAAAGGGCAAACTCGCTGAAATCTGCTCAGCACAGGAAACTTCATGCGCTTCCTGTTTTGGCATTCCACTTAGTATTTTCGAGATTTCTAGAAATGTGAAAATTGATGTTTTAAATGAAAAATATCTAGAAATTGAAAAAATGTTAAATATTTAAATTCAAATATTCTCGAACATTCGATAATTGAAACAGATCAAGTCTGAATTCCGGCAGATCCTTGAAATCCGCTTAGAACCCAGGTTTGGGTCCATTTTAATAAGGACATAATTTACAGTATATTCATTGTTGTGTGTATTGTGTAGTAACAGATCTACACACCCTCTTCCACACCATGTGATTATTGTGCACACTGTCTAGCACGTCGTTCTGCCAGCAGAGAGTGAACATTTAATTTCGCAGAGCTTTCAGCTTTTCTGAGGGAATTCAAGGTTCTACAGGTGTATTTTCCAGCGTTCGTCTGTGAAACACTTGCTAAACTAGAGAGCAGCTCCCGGTTTCCTCGTAATCAATACGGAAACGTCTGGATTCTTGGATTGGGGAGCCAGAGTGAAACCACAAGACTTCTGGGTCTGGGAATCCTACAAGGTTTTAAAAGCAGAAAGAGAAAAGGAGTATCCCTATTAAGAATGTCAAATAAGCACTTGGAGCTCCGCACAGTTTTCAGGAGGTGAAAGGGGTAACAGATATTGGGGTTGGTGGGTGCTTTATCTTAGGTAGGGGGTGGACATTCCCTTTAAACATAGTAACATTGTATATCTAGTTTTTACCCTACATATGATGCCTACTTAGCAGCTGATCCACCCACACCCACTTGTCTAAGCCCAGTAAAGAATTTTTAAATGCATTCATCATTTGTTTGGTATTCATTGTGCAAAAAAAAATCGCCTTTGGCCATTGTTGCTTTCTTGTAAACATTCCCATCTCTGTTTGCAATACATATAAAGGGATATTATTTCCTTGAAAGAAAAAAGAATTGCCTAAATAATGCAAAGACAATGGGGCATATTTATAAAAGAGTGAAAATTAGCGAAATGTTTTCGCATTCGCTTTTCGCATGGGTTTTCGCCAAAAAGACAGTTAATGCTATTTATAAAGGTAGCGTTAACGAATGGCGAAACCGTTTCCGCGAGCTATCGCTAAACCCTTTTCGCCTTACTTCGCAATGGTAATTTTAGCGAAAAGGCATAACGCGATTTATAAAAGAGCGAAAGGTGGTTTTTGCGTTAAAAAGAGCGAAAGATTAGCGCGACCCTGAAGGTGGTGAAAAGTCATTGTTTGAGCGAAAAGGCATTCTAATGGGTAATATGCCTTGAAAAAGCGAACGCACATTATAAGGGCGATCGCGCATTAGAATGAAATATGCCTCGGAAAAGCGATCGCGCATTAGAAAGGCGAATGCACATTAGAAAGGCGACCACGCATTATAATGGAATATGCCTTGGAAAAGCGATCGCGCATTAGAAAGGCGAATGTGCAGTGCAAAAGAAAATTGTATTCCAATTGAGAAATTCTAAGAAGATTGACTAAATAAGACATGGCTGACTTCTTGGTAAATGTGAGGTGGCCATTTTGAACTTGACATCATTTTCTAGTGGGCTTTTCTGGTTTTGAATGGTTTTCGCAATGCAGTCTTCTTAGATGCGTTAAGTTTTCGCTGCGTTACTTTTCGCTCTTTATCGTGCACGTTCGCCTTTTTCAGCCGCGAAGTGTGTTTTTTTATAAATAAGGCGAAACGAAGCCCCAAATGGCGCTATTTTCGCTGCGATGTGCTGCGCTAATTATTTGGCAAAAAAGACAATCCTTTATAAATATGCCACAATGTCTTAGTCTTGTTGAGAATTCTGGGCAGCACGTTTTGCACCCAATGTGTTTGTGGATGCTGCTTCTCCGAATTGCACATCTGTACTAGACTTGACGGTGACTACAGTGACTAGATTTATACAGTTCAGTTTATTTTCTAGAAGAGTAAACAATGTTTTTAAATGAAAAATATCTAGAAATTGAAAAAATTTTAAATATTTAAATTCAAATATCTCGAACATTCGATAATTGAAACAGATCAAGTCTGAATTCCGGCAGATCCTTGAAATCCGCTTAGAACCCAGGTTTGGGTCCATCTTAATAAGGACATATTACAGTATATTCATTGCTTGTGTGTATTGTGTAGTAACAGATCTACACACCTCTCTCCACACACCATGTGATCTATTGTGCACACTGTCTAGCACGTGTTCTGCCAGCAGAGAGTGGAACATTTAATTTCGCAGAGCTTTCAGCTTCTCGAGGGAATTCAAGGTTCTACGGTGTATTTTCCAGCGTCTGTCTGTGAAACACTTGCTATAAGAGAGCAGCTCCCGGTTTCCTCGTACTCAATACGGAAACGTCTGGATTCTTGGATTGGGGAGCCAGAGTGAAACCACAAGACTTCTGGGTCTGGGAATCCTACAGGTTAAAAAGCAGAAAGAGAAAAGGAGTATCCCTATTAAGAATGTCAAATAAGCACTTGGAGCTCCGCACAGTTTTCAGGAGGTGAAAGGGGTAACAGATATTGGGTTGGTGGGTGCTTTTCTTAGGTAGGGGGTGGACATTCCCTTTAAACATAGTAACATTGTATATCTAGTTTTTACCCTACATATGATGCCTACTTAGCAGCTGATCCACCCACACCCACTTGTCTAAGCCCAGTAAAGAATTTTTAAATGCATTCATCATTTGTTTGGTATTCATTGTGCAAAAAAAAATCGCCTTTGGCCATTGTTGCTTTCTTGTAAACATTCCCTATCTTTTTGCAATACATATAAAGGGATATTATTTCCTTGAAAGAAAAAAGAATTGCCTAAATAATGCAAAGACAATGGGGCATATTTATAAAAGAGCGAAAAGTAGCGAAATGTTTTCGCATTCGCTTTTCGCATGGGTTTTCGCCAAAAAGACAGTTAACTATTTATAAAGGTAGCGTTAACGAATGGCGAAACCGTTTCCGCGAGCTATCGCTAAACCCTTTCGCCTTACTTCGCAATGGTAATTTTAGCAAAAGGCAAAGTAACCGATTTATAAAAGAGCGAAAGGTGTTTTTGCGTTAAAAAGAGCGAAAGATTAGCGCGACCCTGAAGGTGGTGAAAAGTCATTGTTTGAGCGAAAAGGCATTCTAATGGGTAATATGCCTTGAAAAAGCGAACGCACATTATAAGGGCGATCGCGCATTAGAATGAAATATGCCTCGAAAAGCGACATTAGAAAGGCGAACGCCATTAGAAAGGCGACCAGCATTAATGGAATATGCCTTGGAAAAGCAACGCATTAGAAAGGCGACCGCGCATTATAATGGAATATCCTTGGAAAAGCGATGCGCATTAGAAGGCGAATGTGAGTGCAAAAGAAAATTGTATTCCAATTGAGAAATTCTAAGAAGATTGACTAAATAAGACATGGCTGACTTCTTGGTATGTGAGGTGGCCATTTTGAACTTGACATCATTTTCTATGGGCTTTTCTGGTTTTGAATGGTTTTCGCAATGCAGTCTTCTTAGATGCGTTAAGTTTTCGCTGCGTTACTTTTCGCTCTTTATCGTGCACGTTCGCCTTTTTCAGCCGCGAAGTGTGTTTTTTTATAAATAAGGCGAAACGAAGCCCCAAATGGCGCTATTTTCGCTGCGATGTGCTGCGCTAATTATTTGGCAAAAAAGACAATCCTTTATAAATATGCCACAATGTCTTAGTCTTGTTGAGAATTTCGGGCAGCATTCGACGCACGTTTTGCACCAATGTGTTGTGGGATGCTGCTTCTCCGAATTGCACATCTGTACTAGACTTGACGGTGACTACAGTGACTAGATTTATACAGTTGCCGTTATTTTTCTAGAAGAGTAAATGCCTATTGGCACCTTCGGTACCCTGAGCTGTCATGTCCAGTGAAGCACTGTGAACCTTTATTACTACCTATACAGTAGAGATTGTTGGGAGGTCATGTACATATTTATTCATTTTGGTAATTGTCCTGAAGTTCTGAAAAGAAATACGTTAAAGTACATGCAATTAGTCACTATTAGAGATGAGTCCTGGTTTTAAAATGATCCTTGTTCCGATGTTGAACTGTCGGTTTTGAAAATTTGCCGACATTGATCGGAGTTTCAAAAGTCGGTACTTACCAAAAATCGTATTTAAAAAATGCAGTAAAAAATTCTAAATTCAAGGTCAAAAATCGTGGCCCAAAAATAGAAAATCTCGTTTGGAATTTGATTATTTCAATATGTTCTGTAGAACCGCTGGCAGAATGAAACTTGACAGGTTCACCGATCTCTAATCACTACCTGCCATGGTGGAACATACTATGTAAGGCTGGGTACACAGTTCGCATTGACGGATCGTGTGGTCCACAGCACGATTGGCTGTGATTTACCGACATGTCCAATTGTCCATCTGTCCAACACCAAAAACACCGCCGATTTTTCAGGCCGGTACATGGAAATATCGGTTTGGCTGAAAAATCTGCTTGTGTGTACCCATCAATCACCCTGCGTTGCAGTTCGACTCCATATATCTACCTCTTAGGACAGGTCACACACCTTTCCATTCTGGTGAATGTCATGTTAACCAATCACTGCTCCCTACTGTTCTGTTGTCTATATCTGGGCCTGTTCGTAAAGCTTGCCTGAAACTGACCTAACCATGTTGAATGGGACGCAGGTTGTATTAGTGTCCCATTTGCTAAATCATGTGCATTGCAGTAAATTTGTCAACACTTCTTCAGTTATTAGAAGCCGAGAAAGCAATTTCCTGTTAGAAATTTGTAAATCCTCGCACTTCTCACCATGTAACTTCCGTGGCACCAGTTGGTGGTGTGAAAAGGTGTCATAAGTAAGTTAGGAATCGAACATTTTGCTTCGGGTTATCAGGTTAAACACATTTTGGGGAATATATTGAGAGCCCCAAGCACAAAGCACTCGCCTGCCATTGGTTTAATATTACAGTTGCTGCTGGGATTTTGAGGCCTGCATATGTGACTTTTGTAAAATCATATGCAGCCCTGCAAATCGCATGCTAATGTTCCGCTAACCCATTAATTTTTTGACCTGTGGAGGAATCATTCTAAAGTATAGTATAGAAACAGCTGATTAAATCAATATACTATTTACTTTATCTAGTTATGTCTAAACAGAAATATACAAGTGTACACTACAGTAAACTCTGTTGTTTCTTTCAGATTTTTTCAGTCCCTCCAATAATAGGGAGATACAAATTAACAGTGAAAGTTCCTCCCTCTCCCTGTGTGAATCACACTGACCATGCCTAAGCCAGTGGCTTGAAGAAAAAGGGGAAATTAAGTGTTTGAAGGACTTGAATTCTAACAGGTATAATTCTGTTTAGAAAAGCAAGCATTGTACAGTGTTTTAACCAGTGTGTGTGTGTGGGGGGGGGGTTGTGTTAAGTCAGAAATAAATGTGTTTAGGCTGAACTTTTCTGATGTATCACATCCTCACCTGTAATGATTTCACAAAGGTTTGTCGTGATAAATTAATCAATAGCTTTGAATCTGACGTTTGCTTTAATCATTTTTTTTTCAACCAGACCAATGAAATCTTCTAACTGATTATAATGGATTACTGAGAAAAAGTAAATGTATGCTACCACATCAGAGTATCTTTGCACCAGAATCATAAACCCGCACAGTGTGTGAGACTTTCCTACCTTTAATATGGCAATGGAATCGAGCTGTGCTGCCTGCTACCTCTGTCTGGTCCTTTAAGGGGGTAGTAAAAACAGGGGGACCCTGATTTTCATGGCTGCCTGCAGAAAGAAATAAAAGACGGTAGATAGGAGGGGGGGGGGGGTAGGAGCAAGATAAAAGCATTAACTTGGAGACATGTTGGATCTTCCAGGGGATATAGGAATACTGTATATCTCCCTTGTTAAAGAGATTATATGGTCAGTCAATCTAGTTTAAAGGCTGTAAAACCCAATATGGACTACACTGTATGGCAGTAGGAGCTAAATCTTATATAAATTTACTAAGACCTATGGGCGAAATTTATAATGAGTGGCATAGTTACAATCGTTATTGTTCGGTATTTTGCGATAGTGCGGTGTACATTACGGCTAGCGTTATCGTATTATACAATCGGTAACAATCGTTATTGCATGATAATGTCTGCAAGCCCGTAGATTACGACAGGGATGTGGGAATTATTACAAAATAACGATTGTTACCGATTGTACTTTTTAAAATAACGCCAGCGGTAAAACTACAGGAATGGGGATGAAACAATCGTAAATCGATGCGTAAAGTAACAATCATTACCGATTGTAATTTTACTATCATGCCTACGGGAAAGTATAACGATCGATATTTTACTATAACAATGTTTTATCATTTTCGCCTACAAACCTTCTTCATAGCAGGAGAGCAAAATAATAATTTGTACCAAATATTACATTGTACATTATTATAAACACTGGATGTTTTACCGTCTAAGTGTGTTGAGGTTGTGTGGTTGTTGTCTGACTTGGCACTGAGCAGCGTCATCCTGTTTAAAGCCAGTACAGCGTTGCAAGTTTTCTGTTTATGGGGAAGAAAAAATCAGTTGTAAATCCATTGCCAGAAGATAGGGACAGCCAACCTCAGAACTTTTATTATATACAGAGTACAATCTCTTCTGTTTTGGACAAACATACAGATAATCAATAATAAAAAAAATTATCGTTTGTGAAGGTTCTCATTCATCCAGGTCATGGTATATCTGTAATATTCATTCATCCAGGTCATGGTATATCTAAAATAGAAAGAATACAAGGTGGTCGATGTTACAAATCCTACCTCCCTGCCCCAGGCATTTTTTGTTATAATGAGTTCTATCGTATATAAAACTTGCTGTTCGGTTTTCGTGACTGCTGTCCAAGGATCTATATTAATATCTCAATGTTCTATTCCGTAAGTCAGTCCCATTCCATAACAGTCTCTTTCAGCACACATACACACTTGACACCACACCCCTCAACTCACAAACATATATATATACATGATAACAGCAGGTAAATGAGAGCATGAATTAAACATGAACCGGTTCAGTGTGACCTTCATGTGACATCTATATCGAGTGTCATCGCTTATGGTATGACGATTAAGGACACTCATTTATAAAAAGGGGATGCTATGGACTTGATTCTTGTGCAGTGACATATTTTTTACCCACAATACAGCTGCCTTTTACAGCTCTCCGGCTCCAATTGACCTTCTCGGTTTTTGGTTAAACAGAGGGTTAGCGCTTAAAGAAAATAATCTGTGCAGGCTTGAAGTAGACCATACACGGACCAATCCCAGACGTTCAATCGGTATTGAGGCAATAAAAAATGCTCCTATCTCTCAATAAGGCCTAAAATTGGGGGCGATGATCGTGTATGGCCCCTTTAGCCTTATTGATGCACCATGTAGATCGATAATGCCCTTTATATAGCAACCACTTAAGGACAGGACAGTGAGGCCACACTACCACATGCACTATTGCACCGGATTTGCATGTGCTCCGAAAAGCGGATCGCGGAGCACCTAGTGTGGCCACACCAATTGGACAACACTAGTGTACACTTTTTTGCTCGCGGTCTGATCGCACATTAAAACGTGCAAGTGTGGCCATATATAAACTGTGTCCATAGAAGTTGATAAACTGTGTCCATATTTATAACTGTGATAAACTGTGTCCATAGAAGAGTTGTGTTTATATTGAACGTTGTGTTTTGGGGCCCACCCACTTAGCGCTATGCATAATTTGGAATCTTTACTAATTATGGAACTGACCTTTCACATAACGTACCATCTCCCTCACTACTTCCCTAGTTAGCGATATGCTTTGGCTGTACTCACTAAAAAAAAGAAACCGCTGGCACTAAAAGACTTGAACATCCAATGTTTACCATTTTTCTTGACTAGTGGACACACCTGCTTACATATCAGATTCATACCTAAACATCCTTTATATAGATTACAGATATAAAGGTTTAAACAGCAATCAAAATGGAAGAAAAATCCCTGACAATCTCTCATGAAAGGAAATGATATTTGTCCAGCTTTCTAATATTGATTAATTAAAGGACAACTGAACGGTTTTTGCTCCACCTCCCTTGTGACCCAGGGCCTAACCAATAGGAAGACATATTCTGCATCAAGCTCCTTTTGCCATTGGCTAGATCCCAGATTGGTGGGGCGGAAATAAGACAATACAGTTCTTTAACTTTCAATTTCCTTACTTTAAAATCAGGAACCTATCAGGAGCTGTAGTACAATTTGGAAGCAATGTTGTGATGTTCATAGCTCTGTGCAAAAACTACTAAGAAAAACTTAGGGACCATGTTACAACTTCTGCAGCAGTAACTGTCCCCCAGAATTTCCCTGGCCCTTGATAGGAGCCAAAGCGCCTTGTGGATAATCCCAGACTGGCAACCACAGTGACTGAGTAAAGGCTTTATTTCCATAAATCTTTAGCCAGTGATCGGTAATATCTGTGTATTGGGTACTTTTATAACTCTCTCTCTTTTGAGACACATGGTCCACTCATATAATCAGTACTACTGAGTGCAGCCTATGGGTGAGGTTAGGGCATATTAGGTGGAATTGGACATATTGGGCAGGGACACTCCTCAAATTACAGATTAGTGGCAAAATGACGCTAGTGCAGCTCTCTTTCTACAACAATTTGGGCCCCCTACTATGAATCTAATCCAATGTGATGTTCAGCATCCAAGACAAACCTGGTGAGATTCAGTTTAGTGGGATAACGATAAACCCCATTAAACTAAACTCACTACAATGTTTTGTGACTATGTATGGAATTAAAAACAACTTTATTGCCCACTGCATTCACAACATCAGAGAACACAACTTATGTTCCAGATCACCAAGTTCAAATGCAGCAAATTGAATGTACTGCTCAATAGAAGAACATCGCTCAATGTTATTCTGTAGACCAATCATTTCTTGCTGCCAATTTCACTGTCCAAATGTTAAGGGGTTTCCTACAGCACAAACTTACTAATTTAGAAAAAAAAACACCTGCAGTTACCACATCAGTGGTAAGGGGGTAAGGGCTGTGATACATGTTTATGTCACTATCGAATTAAATATAACTATATATATATATATATACATATATATGTATATCACACAGTAGAAAAATATGTTGAACTTGATGATCCTCGTGACACCAGAAAGTTTTTAAATACACAATAAAAAAATAAAAGAAAACAGTGAACTTTTTCATAAAAATGCCTATTATTGACTAGACATACAGGCAACGTTTTGGCCATAGTCCTGGGCCTTTATCAAGCGTTCTTATATACATAATGAGACAACTCTCCAAAGCATTTTAATATAATATAGTAAAAAAAAAAAACAATAAAATTTCTAGAAGACAGAAAACATTTGTGAGTATATTGGGTTTTAAAAATAATCTCCATTCATTGGGGAAAAAAACTCGTAAAACTTAAAATCCTTCTGTAGATATCATATCGCTTTGAATATATTTTTAAAGCATGTCTCTCTCTCTGATCGGCATACAGATATTTGTTATCCCAAAGACTATTGCAATTCCTCCTTGGTATAAATGTAATCCTGTTAAGTGACCTACTCTAATATTTCACTTGCTATTATAGACGCAATGGTAGGGTCCTTAGGTATCTATGCTATTTGTTCTGCTAACACTCTCTGCCCTAAGAATTTGGTAAATACTTCTAGGTTGATTGTGTATATTACCAGTGGTGGGCTATGTACAGACACCAACCTTGCAAAATACATTGATCAACCCTTAAAGACAAATGTAAAGTGTTTTAAAAAGTCGGATAGTTATGACCAAGAAAGTCCATATCCTCCTCCTTGTCTGTTGTTACTTTGGATCTTATCTTGCAGGGTTTGGATTTTTGCTATTTGGTGTGTCTGGATCACTGCCTATTTTATTGTCCTAGTTCCATTAAATCTTAAATGTAATGCACAAGACTAATGTATGGCATTGTGATACTAGAACAATTCATTATTTGCAAGGGAAGCAACAGGCATAATAAGTGTGTGGGTGTGTTTGCACGCCAATTGTTACATTTAATGCAATTAAACATTTTGAACATTTGCTTTGAGTTTACTTACCAACACTGCATTGAATCTCTCTTCCAGTTCTCCAGAATGTGGCCTTGGTAGCTTGTGTAGGGTGCCCTCTTTTTGTTTTTGGGGGGGTGTCCCAGAAGATGACTGTCCTTTTGAATCCCGGGCCTGGAACATGTCCAGGCTTCCAGCTGCGTTCCCCATTATCCAGTCTGCTCCGCGCCTTAAAAGTCCAAAATCCAGCCTTGGTACCTGAAAAGGGACGTTATGTAGACCAAACCAGAAAGAAAATCAGAGACTGGTGCAGGGGAAACTAAGAGACAAGCCAACTACCAATACAGTTTTTAGGTGGCACACCCAATTTCCGATTTGCTTTGCCACACACACAAAAAAAAAAAAGCTGAAGTAACTTTAAAAAAAAGTGCAAGAATCTCGTCATTAGCAATGTATAAAATGGGAGGTGGAATTGAGTAGGACCGGCCAATAACCGTTCTGCATCTAAAGTTCAGGTTAAACAGCTACTCGGTCTAGATTGTGCCCAATAGCAATAAAAGTCATTCTGTAGCTGCCGTTAGTCTAAGGTGACTTCTGTGAGGATGTGAAATACAGACCACAAGGCAGAAGGAAGCAGGGTTTCAAAATCAAATGGGGGAAGGAGCACAGGGGGCCAGGAAGCTTAGTTTAGATCTGTTCAGTTTCCACACTTTGTATTGTAGTGTCATTACAGGAGAACAATATTCGGTGCCAGTCTAATTCCTTTTGGGTACCCAGAACTATAGAGAGGGAGCTGGAAGAGAGTCACATAGACAGACAGGTTTGGAGCATCCGCTGAAACAGGATCCTGCTGACTTGTTATAGGATCTCTTGCTCTTTAACTTGCAGAATCTTTTAACCCTTTCTCTGCCAGAAATTGCATTAGCACTGCAACCAAGTCTGTGTGTGCTAACGGCTAACGGTTTATCTGATGGCTTCACAGGAAAAAGACCAAGTGAAAAGATAGGGCAGGACAAGGTGTCAGGAGATAAAGAAAGGAAAGCCTTTCATTTTTATTGAACTGTGAAAATATTTGGAATTTGTACACATGTAGTATGAGCTTGAGAATCATGTAGGAAGCTTTCAATGGAGCTTATGGGGGGGGGCACAGACTTGCTCCCCCTACTGCTGCCCCAAACAGAAGTTGTCAAAGCACTGGTGGCTGGTTGAAGCTCTATAGCAAGCAGGTTTCTCTATAGGTAATAAAGTGAAAAGGAACTGGTAGTGAAAAGGAATTGTACAATGAATAAATGAGTTTGCCTCATTTCAATCTATAAATCTATAATTTATTAATTAAGCTATATTTATCGTTCGCCGATCCTCCAGGAGGATCAACGAATGACCCCTGACCGAACGCATACACATGGACGATTCTCAGCCGTAACGTCCGTTCGTCACGTGTATCGCTCTGCCGTCGGGTCGTTGCTCGCTCGCAAATTGAGCGTGTGTACGAACCTTTACTCTGATGTGTTTGTGATGCTGGATGACTTCAATCCAGTACTTTTTTTTTTTGCTCAAGCTCAGTTCCTTAAGGTGGCCATACATATATCCGATTTTACTTACCCGACGGAGTGCTCCCGCCACATTAGACTGATCCTGCCGGAACTACCTTTCCCGTTCTTCTATGTGACCGACATGTGATCGCAAAATGAATGGGATTTGCAATTAGTCCCCTGCCAGACGATCTGACTCTCTGTGAGGGCAAGCATGCTCGGTAATCCCTATGAGGCAGCACTGGTAAAAGGGAATTTCCCACCATGCAGTTCACATACCAACTGTCACCATTCCAGCTACAGCAAAACTATACATAACAGAAGAGTTTATGATACTAAGGCACTTGATTGACTGATGAAATGTGATAGTTGGAAAGAATTATAGTTTCCACCAATGGACAATTTAAAAAAACAAATTTCCCAGTGTACATTCCCTTTAAAAAAGAACTTAATGTCCCAAAGCTTCATTAGAATGCAGAAGGTTTATAAGCCTCATTCTTTTGACCCAGTCACGTGCCGTAGTTTGCCATTCCCTTCCCAGGCTGCCAGGCAGGCCCTGATAGGGTTAAATTGTGCACTTTTTAAAAAAAAAAAAATTATGGCCAAGAAACTCATTATCCTCTGTAGAACCTTAAAGGTTCGCTCAAAAAGTCGCAAACCATTTTCGGCTTTTCTGAAATCAGAAAAACAAAGATCAGGTCAGGCAGAAAATCTTCAGTCCCCAAGGTGGGAGGCTTTTGAGTTCTTCCGATCGGATTAACGATGATTGCACTTCCGAATCATCCGTGTATGGCCAGCTTTAGAGAAGATCCTTACTGTTATCATCCCTCGTTGTCTATTTCTCCTTTGAAATCATATCTTGCCAAGTTGGGGTTTTATTCTGTTTGGTGTGTCTGGATCACTGCCTGTTTTATCTTCCCGATACAATTAAATCTTATATGTAATGCACAAGACTAATGGGAGCAATTGTATGCCAATGGTATTCAGCATTTAGTGATACCAGATCAACAATTCATTATTTGCAAACAAAGCAAAAGTGGGTTAATGGGTTGTCATTCATTTACATTTAATGCAATGAGTTTGTTCTCTTTTACGATCATACTGCTACATACAAATGCATTGGGTGTTTTGATGTATTAAAAGATTAACAGGGAGATGTAATAAAAGTTTTTATCGTTAAAAATGATGCTAAATTTGCCCCAACCAATCAGATGTTAGCTTTCAAATGGTAAATCACATCTGATTGGTTGGGGCAAATTTAGCACCATTTTTAATGATAAGAACTTGTATTACTTCTCCCTGTTAATGATAAGAACTTGTATAGCCCTGTATGTATCAGGGTTTTTCAAAGTGTGTACCGGGGAACACTGGTGTGACTTCAAAGAGCCAGAGTTGTGCGTCAGAATTTTGATAATGTAGTATACTTTTCACAAGTATAACTTACATTTTTGTTATTTTGCACATAAAAAATATTTAATGATAACATTTTAACACATTCAATGTAGTGTAACACTACACTAAATTAATTAGACAATTAACACTGTGAAGTGCATAAAGTCTGTGGAATTACAACATAAAATCCCAACTTTAAAAACACTGGTGCGCCACGATCAGAAAAAGTCTGAGAACCACCGATGTATCTGTATGGACATGTGTTTAAAAAATACACATGAATATTAATTATGTGAGTAAGTGATAAGGTCTCTACTCAATTTCTCTTTCACTAGTGACTATTACTCCAAAAAATACAGTATCAAGGTATAATTGTGTGTTCGGAATGAAAAAGCAATGCTACACTGTGTCTATGGGTGTCCGTAACTGCGGGTTAGTTTATAAGATTTAACTTATTTCTAATTCAAGCTCAGTCCAGGGTTCAGCATAAAATGAGCAGCATGGTAGCTCAGTGGTTAGCACTGATGCTTTGCATCGCTGAAGTCCTGAGTAGAGATTGCTGAACTTCATAACATTCGGTCCGTTTTCGAACTTTGACAAAAGTTTTTATTCTTACTTATTGTTTTCAAAAAAGATTTTATTCTTACGCGTGATACTTTCGAGCTCCCGTGTACGATTTTCAATAATTATCCCACAAACGAATAGAAGATTCAACCGTTATCGAACCATCGAATCGTGTAATCGAGGGTTACAGAACTCTTGAATCATATGATCAATAATTATCAAAAGTCCGGAAAGATCGAAAGTCTGAGAAACCCTGGTCTGGGATAGTTGAAAAGTCCGGGTCCGATTGAACTTGTTAAGTTCGTCTCGAATTTGAGTTCTAGTTCATCTCTAGTTCAAATGTCCATCGGTTGCGGCAAATTCGGCCGCGGCCAAATTTGCGAACAATGGATCTTCTGGTCCCATAGAGAACCGCACGATCAATCGGAATTTACCGACACGTCCGATCGTTCGTTCATCCAATCCGAATGAACGGACGATCGAGGTCGGTCGCTGCCGGCCACCCCAAACCAGTAGATATTTTCGGACGACCGACTAAAAGTGCCGTGAAACGGTCGGTTGGCCGAAAATATCTGCTGGTGTGTACCCAGCCTAACATACATGGCACAATTGTTTGGTGAAACAGGCAATTATACACATTGTGACAGCCCCCGCAATCGCACATGTGTATGAGTCTTTTACAGGATTTTTTTTCGTTTCCTAATTACCCATTGTGGAGAACACAGTCTCAGAACACTGTATTTGAAGTAGATGAAGTAGAGAATGATCTAAACACACTTCCTGTCTGGAACACAAGATGGCAGAATGCACTCATTCTTGGAAGGGGATAAGAGGACATAATTAAAGGACGCACCACCCATTATTTCCCCTCTCCCCATTTAAGTGCCCTGGGTGAGGACCTGAACTGTGGTCACTAGGTCCAGTCCAACCAGCTTCCCATTTATATATATATTTCACATTCTCTCTCTCCTGTAGTCTATCATCCATATCTCAAACACACTCCCTCTCTCTGGTAGAAACAAGTTTGCTCACAGTGTGACTGGTACAAGTATGGTTCCACTCACAGAGACATTATATAAATGTTTATTAAAGATTTTCTATGTCCCTCCTTGGTAAAATGATCACAGGATCAGACTGGCTCATATGTTTACCAGGGCAACTCTGCTGGGCCCTGAGTCCATCCACCAATCAAATCATAGAAAATTATTACAATTTTGAAAGTAAAGGTCAATTAAACTAGGATGATGGATAGATGGATGGACAGATAGATAGAGAGGATAGATAGGATAGAAATAGATAGATAGACATAGATAAGATAGATGATAGATGATAGATGATAGATAGAGAGATGATAGATAGATGATGATAGATAGAGAGAGATACAGATAGATAGATAGATAGATAGATAGATAATAGATAGATAGAGATAGATAGATAGATAGATAGATAGATAGATAGATAGATAGATAGATAGATAGATAGATAGATAGATAGATAGATAGATAGAGAGATAGATAGATAGATGATAGATAGATAGATGATAGATAGATGGATAGATATGATGATAGACGGATAGATGATAGATAGATAGATAGATAGATCGATAGAAGATAGATAGACGGATAGATGATATATATATAGATAGATAGAGAGATAGAAGCACAAAGTAACCTGGACTGTACCAGCAGGAATCGCTGTGCCTGACCCTATGTTCCATTGCACTTACAGGTAGGCCCCTGTTCTGCATCCTTTCCTCCTTGTTCATCTCCCCCCTGTTTGCTATATCCACTGCCCCTCCACTTTTCTTAGACTTCTTACAGGTCACAGGCAGGGTTAAAAGTGTCTGTGCAGAGGAACACATTGGGCTCTTAACTCTCCATCTTTGTGCGGTGTCAGCAGTAAAGATTCCCCTACTGCTTATCATTAATCAGCCTTCTCTTCTCATCAAACAAAGTGAAACTGCACAGCTCTGCTCCTTCCTCCTGAACAGGGACAGGTGATTGCAGGTGCTCCCGCCCACCTGCTACTGTCAATCATCACTGGTACAGGACAGAGCATAGTCGGCTTAATAACAGGCATGGAGTTCCGAGGTGTGGGTAGAAGAGGGCAGCCGGCAGCGCTACACATATGGCCTATTCTGCCTATTCCACAGTGACAGTCCTGACTCCTAGATGTCTCTGCACGCTCGCACACACCCACCCCGCACATGGGGCGCGCAATCAGGTGACAGGTCAGGGAGTCTCTGTGATTTGTGTCCAAGGCAGTGGATACTTTTTCAAATCCACTGCCTTGGTTGGATACTGCTGCCTTTCCTCTGCTCTGCTTTAACTCCGCCTCGGACCTGGCAATATTGTTACGGCGCTTCCTCATTCTCACCCGGTGCCGGACCGGTAATAAACTTTTTTTTTCCTTTCCCCCTATTGAAATGCCGCTTCTCAGAGCCAGAGACGGGTGCCATCTGCGGCATTGCTCAAAGCAGCTCATTAGCGAGACGGCCCTGCCTTTGGGAAGATGCACTCTGTAAGAAGGGAATCATTAAATTGGCCAAGTTCAGGATGTTGGGTATAATCGCCGGGGTTGTCCTTTAAATTACATTTTCTATTATAAAAATCACAATCTATTAAATTGAAAACATTTATTGTAACAATTACAAATGACATTATTACAACTCTATATTGTAAAATGTTACAAAAATAAAGGTGCAGTCGTCTTTGTCCAGGTGATGTCCTTTCCATTCAAGTGCGCCCTCTTTGTCCAGGTAAATATCTAAAAAAGAAAAAAAAGAGTAAACTACCGGCATCTTCGTCTAGGTACCAACTTCCTCATCCAGGCGTCGCCCTCTTTATTCAATAAAAAACTGAACAAAAAATTTAAAAAAAGAAAGTAAAATAACAGTACCATCCAGGTACTTACCTCCCAATCCAGGTGGCGTCCCCTCATTGTCCAGGTGCCAGCCTCTTTGTCTTGGTACACACGTGTTATCACAGGGCCAGACTCACAATGTGTATGAACAATGAACAGCTGTTTCACCGACTATCAGCAAATGCATGGACGCCTTTTAGTCTGGTATCATTGATGATCTGCCGGGCTCAGAAAATCAACAAAGCCAGACTGAGCGCCCATACACTTAATAATAGTCGGACAAAACAGCCATTTATATATATTGTGTGTCCCGCCCCGTGATCCCAGGCATGTAAGAAGCTTTTATCCAGATGCCACCCTCTTTGTCCTGGTCCATCCTCTTTGTCCTGGAACTGCCCTGATGTCCAGGTGGCGACCTTTGTCTTGGTACCGCCTTCATTTTCCTGATGGTACCTCTTTGTCCTGGTGCCACACTCTTTATTTAGGTGAACACAAGATGGTTTTTGTCCTGGTGCCGCCCTCTTTGTCTGGTGCCTCCCTCTTTGTCCAGGTTCCGCCCTCTTTGTCCTGGAACCACCCTCTTTGTCCAGGTGCCATCCTCTTTTGTCCTGGAACCACCCTCATTATCCAGGTGCTGCCCTCTTTGTCCTGGTGCCGCCCTCTCTCCAGGTTCCGACCTCTTTGTCCTGGAACAACCCTCATTATCCAGGTGCGAGCCTCTTTGTCTTGGTACACACGTGTTATCACAGGGCCAGACTCACAATGTGTATGAACAGCTGTTTCACCCAACTATCAGTATATGTATGGACGCCTTTTAGTCTGGTATCATTTATCAACAAAGCCTGACTGAGCGCCCATACACTTACTGATAGTCGGACAAAACAGGCATTTATATACATTGTGTGTCCTGCCCCGTGATCACACGCATGTAAGAAGCTTTTATCCAGATGCCTCTTTGAACCAGCAGATTGTTGATAATCTGCTGGGTCAGATCCTCAATGATGCCCGACCGAGCACCCATACACGACCGATAGGCAAAATGGCTGCCCTCTTCCTCTTGGTCTGGTGCCACAATCTTTTCTTTTCCAGGTGGGCTGTACATTCCTTCAGGTTGTTTTCTTGGCTGGTTCTTGATTTGTGGTCCTTTTTTTGTCTATATTTTGTGGAGAGTTGAGGGTTTTTTGTAGTCCTCGCTGGTGGAACTGGTACTCTTCCATTCAGCATTTTTAAAATGTCTTCATTGCCAGGTCCCGGATTTGTCTTGGTAACAGGCACCAAACTAGGTTTCCTTCTGCTGTTCAGAGCAGTAGGTAGCTTAGGAAACCTGGTGGACTCTATCTTGGTCCGTGTATGGACACGTGGGTCCTGTGTTATAACCCAGTGGTGGTGCCTACAATAAATGGAATAGAAATGATTAGAGAATCGGAATCTAGAAATACAATAGCTATAAAGACAGTGTTTACCCAGGGATAATCCTGGATATAAAATACAAAGGGCAGTATCACTGATATGTATATGGATTCCATGGCGACAGTCTACCAGACCATTCCGTAAACCCATTTCACAGCTGGCCTTTCCAAAACCAAAATGACCGTGCTGGTTCCTTCTATGTGTGTGTGTAGGAGATCATTAACACCTTCCCTTTACCTGCTTTGTGTTCTGTTAATCCCGTGTCCAACACTACATGGACCAATCAATAAATACGTGGCCCAGTGTGGACATTTTCCACAGAATATTGTGACGCTTCCATGTGTGCTCAGACCTAAATTTAGTTAACCTCTCTGCCCTATCCATGGAACATTTCCTTTAAATATTGTGTACAGACATTTATTACATCCATGGCACCTACCTGTTTGTATATGAGCTCAAATGCTCTGACATCACACGCACTGTCCCGTTTACGGTCTAGGACAGCACGCAGGTGTTCCTCTGGACTCTGGCACAGAGATTCCCAACTGCATCCGACGATATGATGAATTCCGGATTTTTATTGATGTCGATCAGCCACGGTGTGATCTTCTCCAATCAGGAAATCCGCTTCATACAGCTCAAAGCTGTTTGCCCGTGTCTCTATTTTGTGTTGGGCCCCCTGGAAAGTTTTATAATGCCTCTTTCATTCCAGGCACAATGACTTGGTCCCAGGCGGATCCTCTCCCATAATTTGTAGGGATTCCTTAAAATGGTCAGAGTGCCACAAGTTGTTCTCGGGCAACCGTGGGTGGCGATTTCGGGAGTTTTGGCCACTATCCTGACTGGAGGCTCCGCATTGATGGATGGAGCTGCAATGACAAAACCACCACAATGATCAGACTTTACAGCAATTCCAAACCACAAATCACACAAACTGGTTTTTATTTAATGCAAACCCAATGTGTTCCTCCACTGGTCACCTATCGCACAATTATCGCTCAGTCCTTCCCACTTACTATGGAAAACAGGAACCTACCTGTCCAGGTTATCCAGGGTGTACTGCTGTGAAGCTATCTGCAGGTAGGAATCTTATAGAGCCATATGGTCCAGGGGTTTCGTATTTACCAGAAACCACTGCGGATCCCACATTTATTGCCGTAGGCAAGGAGAGGCCTTTCCAGGTACTTCTGAACCACAACGGCAGTCTGTTTATCGGCAATCTTTAGGGCGTCTTCAAGGCGATTCACCAGCTTTAGACCTAAAAGGTTTGAACAGTCAGAATTAGTCCAGGTGTAAATCACATCTCATTTGAAAGAATAAAGTTTCAACTAGAGCGCTGAATTGCCTTATTAGAAACTACGTCCATAACCCAAACCTACTATTCCCATAGACACAATTCCACAGTTAAAGATTTCTTACCAGTTCCGCTCTCTGCAGTTGCTGGTTTTATCACCCAGATATTCCTATCGCCCTCTATATCGCATTGTGGGTTTGCTGATTTCAGCCTGCGCAATACCTGGAAGCACCGGTTTACGTAGCGCTCCGCTCCGTCCAAAATGGCGTCTTTGCTGCAATAAGACAGGAGGAAAAGAGCTGGGTACACACAGGTATAAAGCTGGGTACACACAGGTATGAAACTGGGTACACACAGGTATAAAGCTGGGTACACACAGGTATAAATCTGTAAGATTCTGTAATTTTTCTGCAGTTTCTCCTTATATAAAGTATAAGGAGAACTTTTGGGACTGGCTGAGGAACGCTCTTTGGCCTCGGAAACGCTTGTTTCTGTGCTACTCACTTTAACTCACTTTTAATCGTCCCTTTATTATTAAAGTGTGTACCCAGCTTAAAGGGCATGTCCACCCCCCCTTCCCTCCGCCGAGAGATCAATCTCGGTATTAGAATGGGGGGAAAGGCTTCATGCAGAATGTGTTTTCCCATTGGTTAGGCCCTGGACCACAAGGGGTGGAGAGTAACAACCATACAGTTGCCTTTAAGAACCAAAGATCAGTAACAATGTTTTTCCCCCTTAATCAGGTGTGGTGAACCAGGCCATGTACACACAAGTCTGATATTTTGCCCAGATCGACCATAAAAACTGAAATTAAAGTAATTGGCCCAAAATTTAGGCTGATGTCAGTCGAAAGTAACCAAATTGCACAAATGTCGTGGTAAATTTGGAACATTGTTCAGTCCTAAACGGGACGTTTGATCTTCGATATTTTGACCTGCAGACAGGTTGCATGTGTTAATTGGGTTAAATATTAGATCTTTAGTTCTCTCCATGCTTTAAAAAAACACTTAAGGGGTAAGTAAACGGTTATACCCCTGTACCCAGACAGGCAGCTAAGAGCAATATCTTAATCTGGATGATCATCCAAGTTATCAGCTTTACATTCTCCGCATCGGTGATTCCCTCCCTTAGCTGGCAAATCTCATTGGTTAAGGGCCATCAATTAAGGAGGTATCACCAAAGAAGATATGGGCTGCTGAACTGTTACCCAATGTAAATCTTACATTCTTACCATTAGTTTTAATTTATAGATTTTAATATAGCTTTGCAGTTCTCAATGTACCCCAAGGGGAATACTAATGATTCACTTACTGGCAGCCCATTTGTATAACTTAGATGCTGCACTTAGTCTTAAGCTCTTGAAAATGGTGCAGAACCATCATTTCAAGCAAACTAACAGCAGCCATAGCCTACCATAAGCACTGAAATAAATGATGTACATTACTACATGATATAATGCAAGTATATAATATAACAATAATTTTGAAACAATGGACTAAACGTGGATTTCTAATTTATTTTTAATACAGGACATTTTTTTTTTTTATATGTACATAGTACCCAAGCAGCACCTTATAAATAAAAGATACACAAGGCATGTATTCCCTTTAAACCAAGATGCTAATCATAGCAAAGCTCCGAAACATTCATCCCACGTCGTGCAATGCAATGCAGAATGAATGGAATAGTTGCTCTGTGGTCTGAATGGTTTATAAGATCTCTTCTTCCGGACACTGAAAAAAGCAGACTTTTAATGATGGATAATTGCTGAAATGTCCCTTAGGCAAACAGGAGAGGCAACTAATTTGTTGAAAGTGAAGAAGTCTTGCTACTGGACAATTGGTTTTACAGGTCCCCCTGGAGAGGCTAGCTGTGGGGAGAACTGCATGCATCCTCGCATTATTTATCAGACGATTTATGGTATAATGGAAGCATCTTCAATACCCTTGTTTCAACCATTAGACCAGGGGATTTAAATATTGCTGACAGATGTATATGTTACAACACATTAAAAGCTGTTAATTGCAAACAACACTGGAAATGGGGCTTATGTTGGCCAATAAATACAGATGCTATTTTAAGTGAAATGCTGCATATAAAATAAAAAACTTCTGCTTGGCAAAAGTTTTGTGTCATTTATGAATGCGATTCTTTTTGTTTAATATACAATTAATTAGTCCTGGGCAATTCAGCCTAATATTTACACTATTATTCATCTTTACATGGGGGTAGTAAAGAACTCATTTGTCAGCATGGGAAGCCACCATCTTGTATGATGTTGTTGACATGGGAACTTGTGATTATTGAGCTGTACTGCTTCACCACTGCAGTGCGATCTCTGTCTTACCCTCTCCGATTTAATACCTTAAGGGAGAGTCACGCAGACGCACTGAAGCAAGCAGTGAACAGTCAGTGTCTATAAGAACACGTACTTTGACAGCCGTACTTGTACATGCAGTCATCCAGGCAGGAAGATAAGATTTCTACCTCCCTGGGATATAGACTTAACAAACACTAGACAGGGCCTTATCTATCTGCCACGAAATGTAGTTACCCACGGACAGTTATATGTTGCGGGGCACGCCAATTAGCAGTTTAACTTTTAGGTATTCGGCAGTGGATAGCTACAGATCTATGGGCCCCCCATGCA
Organism: Hymenochirus boettgeri; assembly: GCA_019447015.1. Classification (NCBI taxonomy): domain Eukaryota; kingdom Metazoa; phylum Chordata; class Amphibia; order Anura; family Pipidae; genus Hymenochirus; species Hymenochirus boettgeri. The sequence goes on along the minus strand of CM033476.1, from coordinate 78,497,317 downwards.
GACCTGGACCCCTATACATCCTGCACCACACACACCATTAAGTGTGTACGGCCAAAAGGAGAGTTTTCCAATGCCAGATGACCGTTCATCCTCTGCATACAGAAAACGGTTGTTCGGACTGAAAAATTTCCCTTGTCCGCGGTTGGCCCCACCTGACTATAGGGAGTCGGCCGCATTAGTAGGGAGTAGGTCAGCCACAAACATTCTCATTATACTTTACACTATTACTTTATATAGGGAGAACGATCATGACTGTGAGTACTCCCATCTTGCAGATTCTGTCTTCATCTTTGACAGATTGTTACGTGTGTAACCACCTTTAGTGTCCCCTCAAGCGTCAGACTGTCACCCACAAAAAAGCCTGGAACATACAAAGTACACAAAACCATGTAACAAAAGTACAACAACCATCATAGTTTTGCTGCGGGGGCAGCGATTCCTAGTTACGCCACTGTGCCAAAAAACATGTACAAAGGACACAAACCATGTATTACTCTAAGTAATCATAAAAGGGTGACAGTGATGAGCACACACACAATGACAATGGTTACATTCTGCTATATTTTCCGAAACTGAACTCCCAAAATTCTAATAATCCATTAAATTTAGCTTCTGTCTCCAAATACTGCGCTAAGCATTACCCAGGGACAGAAAAGAAACCAGGATTCATAAGATAGAATGTTCAATGACAGTATAGAATACTATAATTCATATACATTGACATGCATATGGTCATAGAACTCCATGGGGACGTTTAAATCATTATTGTTTGTAACCAAAAAGAGGAAACATACCACTAAATATATTCACATATATTGATTATCAAAAGAGCCCAAGTTAGCCCAAAGGGGTCCCTGTTACTAAATTTAATTCAGGCAACAAAAATTCTCAAAAGCAGGTGGATAACAGAAGCCAACAAATCACGGATCACTCCAAGCACTAACAGCATACCTCGTGATTCAACGACATTCCCAACTGTTTTCGGATTTAACTAAAACTATAGAGGAGTGTGGCAGCACAAAAGAAGCACTGTGCATTTCTGTGCACATTACGAGCTCTTGCTTCGCAGAGGGTTATGGGTAAAAAGAAAATTGATAGTCACAATGATTGGTGGCTGCCTGTTCTGCTTTTATGTGCAACTTTCCCTTTTATAAGGTACTCGAAATACACTGCACAGAGCTGAGCTAAGTTCAGGTTCCATTATTATCATCCTTCCTGCAGCCTGTACTATGTTATTTCTATAAAGTGTAACTATTAAAGTTGTGATATTGAGAAATACATTACACAGAGCTGTGCTAAGGTCAGGGTTCACTTCATTATCCTCCCCCTGCAGCTCTGTACTATATTTTTTATAAGTGTAACTTATTAAGTTTGATATGAGAAAATACATTGCACAGAGCTGTGCTGGGATCAGGGGTCAATTCATTATCCTCCCCCTCAGCTCTGTACATGTTATTTCTATAAGTGTAACTATTAAAGTTGTGATATTGAGAAATACATTGCACAGGGCTGTGCTAAGGTCAGGTTCATAATTCTCCTCCCCCTGCAGCATGTTTTTTTTTTTACAAGGTCTTGGACAACTAGCCTGTTTCTCATGCACTTATGATCATCGCGTGTTTGCAATCTGGTTAGCATGTGAGAAAGGCATGCAAGGTTAACACAATGTGGGTCGCCCATTGCATGCTCTGCTAAACCGTTTTTGGTAACGCATGCAATCACAAATAGTTTTGTGAATCGCATGTGTCAGCGCAAGCAGACCAAAGCTAGTGTGTTACAGTCTGTCCCAGTCGGCTGCAGGCAAGACAATGAAAACAGCCATGGCTATCTGCCATTGTTGCTACAGTTAGGTCGTACACACGTGTGATTGCGGGTGAGAGTAAAGTGCCCATACACGGGCCAAGTTATGTCCCAAACATCGAGGTCGGCAACCCACGATCGCACGTATGTACGAACCTTTAAGTCCGATATCTACCAGCACCCCCAAATCTTTTTTAATAGAGATTTACTTAGCACAGAGCCATTTATGGTGTACGTGACACAAGGATTGGATATCTTTGCCTACAAGTAGGTTGTGGTAAGGTGAGTATTGTGTGTTTATATGTTAGGGGGGCTCTCCCTACAGGGCATATTCAGTATTAAATATAGGGAAATTTGTACCTTTTAGTCATGTTTACAACCATGTTTAAACTTCAGGCAGACACTGACCACTTCAGTCCTTAGAGAACTTTCTACTCAATCAACTACAATCATTTGTGGACTGTGATAGAACCAGACGTTACTTCACTTATTGCATTTGGTACTTTCTCTCATCCAAGTCCCACCACACACCTCTAACCAATTTATTGTGATTAATGGAAACTTTTCAAATAGTCCATTGCCTTACTTTCAGACACACAGTTATTCCCTAGGCTAGAGCTTTCTCATCTTTAAAGGGCATGTCCATTCCCAAATAACATTTGCCCCAGTGTTGGCCAGAAATAGGCTTACAGGACCTCGTTCCCTCGGCTATCTCAATAGCCGGCAGTTGCCATCTGTGATTGGCTGACTCTCAGCTTATCACAGACGGGTCGCTGGTCCGGCCCCTATTGCTACTTCTGGGAACAGAAGAGCAATAGAGGCAAAAAACCAAGGGGAATAAGGTGGGTAAGGGCTCATTCACAGTAGGTCTGTTTTTTTAAAAAACACCGGGACACATAGAATACAATAGTACCGTTCACACTATTGCGTTCCAGTCCTTTTAGAAAATGCATTGCCTTGCTGCATTTCTGTCCATTCTCTGCATGCATTTCTTATGAATATAAAGAAAACAATTGTGAAAAAACAGACAAGCTAAAAACTGAAAAAACGCATGCAGTGCATTTCCGGTCGACCACGGTCGCTGGGGGGGGGGGGGGATGGGCAGTAGGGCCCGCCACAAGCCCCTAATCTGTGCGGCGACATGCAGGTTTTAATCATTTGATCGCGCGTATGAATGAAACAGCTGTTTAAAATACCGGAAGTTCGGGTCCAGTTTCAAATAGCTGATTGCGCGTATGTTTCATTCATATGTGCGATCAACTGATTAAAACCTGCGCGTCGCCGCACAGATCTTGCAGTCTGGGAGGGAGTCAGGGGCCCGGCCCCAAACTCAACGGGGGGGGGGGGGGGGGCCTTCAGTGTACGCCCCTGATGAGCCCCAAGTCATTTCTGACCCTTTTTAAAGTTAAAAAACGTTTTGGGGTGGGGGGGTCCCTACAATAAGCAAAAATGTAATTTGGGGGTGGAGATCCCCTTCACAGGACATGGTTGATCCATGCCATGGAACCTGTATAAGACAACTGCATAGGTTACTTTCACATCCCTTAAATTGTTCACGCAACATGGAGGTCAGACAGGGCTCACTCATATTTCTATCAGGACGATTCACAAGAGAGAAGTCCAAGCCCCTGTTGTGGAGTTTCAGTGGCCGATAACCAATGTATCAGTTAATATCATTTGTTTTGGCGGGTTGCATCACTTGTGCAAATGTGAACCATCCACGCAAGACTGCAAGTAAACTTAGATGCAGAGAATGGCTATTGCTAGTGGCTGGCATTAAAAGTGTAGCGATAGTATGGCTATTTGCATCTCTCAGTGCATCTCCGTGTTAGTGTCGATAATTGCCCCTGGCTTATCAAATGATCAGTTTATTCAACAACCATCAGTATTGACAATGAAAACATTCAAGATTTTTAGGAATCACTGATCCCCCCAGCAAAACTATGATGGGCCCCTATCTGTGCTTCATCTACAGTGGTTTTCTTGTCATAGGAAAAAATTTAAAGATGGGGGCCTCCTTGGCTCAGCCCCTGCTGTTGCTCCCCTGCTTCCCTGGTAGTTCACACCCTGGGTAGAGACGCACGCCACACAGTATCTCAGTCTGCAATTATCATTTGAACCCAAGTCATTTTAGTCAATCAGGACATAGCTACAGACCTATGGGACCTGGTGCAGAATTTGGGTGATGGGCCCCCGCCCCGCCGCAAAAAACAAATCAATGGTAAATTGCTCGGCACACAGACGGTAAAATACTTGTCACATGAACACTGGACAATGCTGAGAAAAAAAAACACTGCCAAATGCTTAGTTCGTGGACAACTGTAAATGCTTGGCACAGAATGGTTAAAAATGCTTAGTTACATGGACCACTGGTAAAATAATTGGCACACACCGACTGGTTAAATACTAGGACAACAGACATTGATAAAATGCTCAGCAAGCAGTAACTGGTAAAATGCTTGCTCATAGGCAATGGTAAAAATGTTTGGCACACAGTGAATGATTAAAGTACGCGATACCGGTTAAATAGTTGGCACACAGACTGGTAAAATGGTTGGAAAACAGATATGGGGTAAATCACAGACACTGGTAAAATGCTGGGCCACTCATTTTGGTAAATGGTTTGGCACACAGACTGGTAAAATGCTTTCACACTTGAAACTTGGCACACAGACAACTGATTAATTGGTTGGAAAACAGACAATGGTAAATGGTTGGCACAGAACTTGTAAAATGCTTTCAAACTTAAAAACTTGGCATACAGACAAAGACATTGGTAAAATAGTTGGCAAATTGGCAGTGATAAAATGGCACTTGATGAACAGAAAATGCCACCAATTACAACTGCCAATTTTCCAACCATTTTAACAATGTCTGTATGTCAAATTGGCTTGGGTTGGCAAATTGACATTGACAAATGATAATCACGGTTGGTGGCAGCGTGGACAAAGAAAATAAAGCAGGGCTGGCACAAAGACCCTAGTTGTGAAACCGGGTAGTGCAGCAGGTGGTACTCACCATGCAGAACCCATGAATTTAGGGTCTAGGTGACATCACATAGTTGCAGCGGTTAGCACTGTGGTGCGTTCCACAACCCTCCCCTCCCCAGTTCCTACACTGCACCTGACCTGACCTGTTCATTTCCGTTTGGTTCCTGATTTGTTAGGGAGCGGTGCACACTGTCCCTGTTGTGTGGGCAGGCTCGTAATTACAAATCGGATTTTTTGTAATTCAGTGTTGCCGACCGTGCTTGCGACCATTGCGACCCTGGTACCTACGCCAGTGTTTACAATTATAAATGATACAAATTTCCTTGAAAGAAAATGCCCAGATATAGCGTGTGTCACATTAAAACCTTAACACATAAACTTTGGCCATTTAGTTTTTTTGAGAACGGGAGGAAAGGAGCTGTGTCTTACCTCCTGTCCTCCAATAAGACCTGCAGGAGCAGGAACAAAGGAAAGGTATTGGGTACTTACCCGACCGCTTGCTCCTCCCGTCGGGACCCTGTCAGATAAATGTGGCTGAGGAGCGATCGGTAGGGTAAGCAGCTTTATGGTGGGTAATGGTGCTAATTTCCCCCAACCAATCCACTCTAACGATAGAACTTGATTGGATCTCCCTGTAGGTATTTATACAATAATGATATACAGTTTTAGAAGACTTCCTGAAGTTTTACTGTAAAGAAAAAACGCAGCCAATGATAATAAAATAATGTTCAATATTCTCTGTTATTGGCAATAAACTACAAAATATTACAGCAAAGAATATCCCCAAACCACCTAGGGAATGGGTGGGCAGGGAATATCCCTTCCGCCACCCAAAGTGGTAGGGTTGGTTGCCTGTCCAGTAACGGCCAAACTCGCATGGATTTCTATGTTAATCTCTGTTGGAATCAGCAGCAGATAGCAAGATACTGACCTTATAACATAAATAGGCTTTCTCAAGGGGGGAAAGCAACAGTTAAGGCCTCATTGGAATATGCAGTGCAGTGTTTGGACATGAAGGAGAAGGTTTAGAGAAGGACAACAACATTCATTGGGGAATAAGAGGAGCTTGACTGTAAGGACAGATACAAGTAAGTGCTATCTAACGGTAGCAGAGGAGCGTGACTACGAAGACAGATAACAGAAAATGGCGGTGTTTTCACGGTAGAGGAGCGTGCATGGAGATATGAGCACTTTAGATAAATACATTATCAAGCCATACAATAATATTAATAAAGTCTTTTGATTGGGGATCTTCTAATTGTCGTTTGGCGAGGAGTCGAGAAGATGTTTTTCCATTCAGGCTTTTTATCTCATTTTTTTTTGTTAGGCAGACATCATAGGTACAGTACAAAGGTTGAAATAGATGGGTATTTTTAGCCTAAGGCTGGGTACACACCAGCAGATATTTCATATGTGGTTGGTTGGTCGGAATAATATCTGCTGGTGTGGGGGCGGCCGTGAATTGGACGATCGGTAATACACGCTGAATCATGCGGTTCCCTATGGGACCGCAAGATCAGTCGTGCACCGTCGGCCGCACCCACTATTGCAGTGACTGACAGTCGTTTGTCCCGGCCAAAAGCACTGATTCTTGCAGTGAACACTTGATCGGGACAAATATTGGCCGGTGGCACACAGCCTTAAGATTAGATGTTCTTCTGTATTCATCATCTGATAATTCTAAAGGTACTAAATGAACATGAATGGAAATAGGATAACAACAATAGTACATACACACGTCATTATCATTCCAAAAATTCCCCTTACATTACAAACCCCCAGTATTGTGCAAGCAGGTCTCCCCTGAAACATTTGTGTTTTTGTGTGAAAACTCGTGCTTCCTTTGCATGTCAGCAATGGGAGAGAGTGAGCTGCTGCAGGTGGGGGACAGGGGCAATGGGAGAGAGTGAGCTGTGCAGGTAGGGGGACAGGGGCAATGGGAGGAGGAGCTGCTGCAGTTGGGGGAAGGGGCAAATGGGAGAGAGTGAGGTGCAGGAGGGGGACAGGGGCAATGGGGAGTGGGAGTGAGCAGTGGCTGCAGTAGGGGGACAGGGGCAATGGGAGAGAGTGAGCTGCGCAGGTAGGGGGACAGGGGCAATGGGAGAGAGGAGCTGCTGCATTGGTAGGTAGGGGAGGGGCGATGGGGATGAGAGTGAGCTGCTGCAGGTAGGGGGACAGGGGCGGGGGATGGGAGAGAGTGAGCGCGCTGCTGCGGGTAGGGGGACAGGGGCGGATGGGAGAGAGTGAGCTGCTGCAGGTAGGGGGACAGGGGCAATGGGAGAGAGTGAGCTGCTGAATGTAGGGGGACAGGGGCAATGGCACCAGAGTGAGCTGCTGCAGGTAGGGGGACAGGGGCATGGCACAGAGTGAGCTGCTGCAGGTTAGGGGGACGGGCAATGGCACAGAGTGAGCTGCTGCAGGTAGGGGGACAGGGGCATGGCACAGAGGGAGCTGCTGCAGGTAGGGGGACAGGGACAATGAGGAGAGGAGGAGACTGTGCAGGTAGGGGGACAGGGCAATGGCACAGAGTGAGCTGCTGCAGGTAGGGGGACAGGGGAATGGCACAGAGTGAGCTGCTGCAGGTAGGGGGACAGAGGCAATGGGAGAGAGTGAGCTGCTGCAGGTAGGGGGACAGGGGCAATGGCACAGAGTGAGCTACTGCAGGTAGGGGGACAGGGCAATGGAGAGAGTGAGCTTCGGCAGGTAGGGGGACAGGGGCAATGGCACACGAGTGAGCTGCTGCAGGTAGGGGGACAGGGGCAGGCAATGGCACAGAGTGAGTGCCTGCGGTAGGGGGGACTGTGGCAATGGCACAGATTGACGCTGCTGCAGTAGGAGGACAGGGGCAATGGCAACAGAGTGAGCTGCTGCAGGTAGGGGGACATGGGCAATGGCACAGAGTGAGCTGCTGAAGGTGGGGGACAGGGGCACTTGTTACTTGTTAACTGTAAGTATAGTGAACATGGTGTTACTGGGGGGGCTCTTCACTAACTCAAAGTTACGTCTATAGAAACCCACTGGGGCTGTATTGGCTCCTCCCACAAGTGCCCCCATCTTCATCTCTCGGACAGGACCTAACTTTAACACTCCTCCTTACTATATTATTCATTGTCATTGCACCTTAGGCTATGTGCTTTATCAATACAAACTGGGCAGTGATGATCATAGCTCCGCCCCGTTATGTAAATAGCCAGTAGTGATGTCAACTTTACCATGCTATTATTTTTTTTATATAAATATATACTGGGCAGCACAGTGGCTGAATGGTATGACTCGCTCCTTGCAGCACTGGGTCCGAGTTGATTCCGTCCTCGGACACCCAACTGCAAATGAAGTTTGTACATTCTCCCTGTGTTAGGCGTGGGTTTACTCGGGTTACTAGGTTCCTCCCACATACAAAAAGCAGTCAGTAGCACAGATGGCTAAGTGATAAGCGATGAAGCATCTGCAGGTCTTGGTGTGGCATACAAGATCTGCATGGAGTTTGGATGTTCTCCCTGTGCTTGATGTGGTTGTACAAATCATTCTAAATTGAGAAAGCCAATCAGAGACTAGCAAAACGCTTCAAGTCCAGTGATCTAACTGAATACTACAGTATACAGTGAACTTGGCATGAATGATTACATACTACAGCCATACAGTGACATGGCATGAATGATTACATACTACAGCCATACAAGTGACTTGGCATGAATGAATACTACAGCATACAGGACTTGGCATGATGATTACATACACAGCCATACAGTGACTTGGCAGAATGATACATACTACAGCCATAACGTGACTTGGCATGAATGATTACTAACTACAGCCATACAGTGACTTGGCATGAATGATTACATACTACCAGCTACAGTGACTGGCAGAATGATTACATACACAGCCATACAGTGACTTGGCTAGAATGATTACATACTACAGCCCTACAGTGACTTGGCATGAATGATTTGCATACTACAGCCATACAGTGACTGGCGAATGATTGCATACACAGCCATACAGTGTGACTTGGCGTGAATGATTGCATACTACAGCCATACAGTGGACTTGGCGTGAATGATTGCATACTAAGCAATACAGTGACTTGGCGTGAATGATTGCATACTACAGCCATACAGTGACTTGGCGTGAATGAATGCATACTACAGCCATACAGTGACTTGGCGTGAATGAATACATACTACAGCCATACAGTGACTTGGCGTGAATGAATACATACTACAGCCATACAGTGACTTGGCGTGAATGAATACATACTACAGCCATACAGTGACTTGGCGTGAATGAAACATACTACAGCCATACAGTGACTTGCGTGAATGAATACATACTACAGCCATACAGTGACCTGGCGTGAATGAATACAACTACAGCCATACAGTGACTTGGGTGGAATGAATACATACTACAGCCTACAGTGACTTGGCGTGAATGAATACATACTACAGCCATTACACAGTGCCTTGGCGTGAATGAACGAATACTACAGCCAACAGTGACTTGCATGAATGAATAGTTACAGCCATACAGTGACTTGGCATGAATGAATATTACAGCCATACAGTGACTTGGTATGAATGAATATAACAGCCATACAGTGACTTGGTAGGAATGAATATTACAGCCATACAGTGACTTGGCATGAATGAATATTACAGCCATACAGTGACTTGGCATGAATGAATATTACAGCCATACAGTGACTTGGCATGAAGAATATTTACAGCCATACAGTGGACTTGTAGGAATGAATATTACAGCCATACGTGACTTGGAGAGAATTATCAAGCCCACGTGACTTGGTATGAATGAATACATACTACAGCCATACAGTGACTTGGCAATGAATGAATACATACTACAGCCTACAGTGACTTGGCCGAATGAATGACATACTACAGCCATACAGTGACTTGGGTGTGAAGAACGAATTCACAGCCATACAGTGACTTGGCTTGGAATGAAGGAATACTACAGCCATACAGTGACTTGGCTGAAGGCGAATCACATACTTACAGCCATACAGTGACTTGGCGTGAATGAACGAATACTACAGCCATACAGTGACTTGGCGTGAATGAACGAATACTACAGCCATACAGTGACTTGGCGTGAATGAACGAATACTACAGCCATACAGTGACTTGGCATGAATGAATATTACAGCCATACAGTGACTTGGTATGAATAAATATTACAGCTATACAATGACTTGGCATGAATGAATATTACAGCCATACAGTGACTTGGTATGAATGAATATTACAGCCATACAGTGACTTGGTATGAATGAATATTACAGCTATACAGTGACTTGGTATGAATGAATATTACAGCCATACAGTGACTTGGTATGAATGAATATTACAGCTATACAGTGACTTGGTATGAATGAATATTACAGCTATACAGTGACTTGGTATGAATGAATATTACAGCTATACAGTGACTTGGTATGAATGAGAACCTTCACAGGCATTCCACCTAAATGTTTTACTTTGTTACTATTTTGCAAAGTTTAAAGGAATGGTTCACTGGAAAAATTAACTATTCCTTTTGGTAAAAGCATTTTTTGCTACTACGTTTTAACTGAAAAACAGGAGGTAAACGAGCTGTGTCTTACCTCCCGTTCTTCAATAAAACATTCTGGAGCCGGGAACGAAGGTAAGGTACTTACCTGATCTCTCGCACCTCCGCCGCGTCCTCTGACGGACTGTTTGTGCAAGAGATTGTGCAAGTTCCTTACCTTCGTTCCCAGCTCCTGAATGTTTTATTGGAGAACAGGAGGTAAGCACACCAGTGGATATACCCTTTAAAGGGCATGTCCACCCTTCTGATAAACTTTTGAGATAATGTACTGCTCCCTCCCCCAGCCCCAACCGCATTACTATTATTCACAGAAAGTGCCCCGATCTTTACTTACCTTCCCTCTCTCCTTCGCCGCACTGCCCCTGCCCTCTGCTTGCACAGAAATGCAAGCAGGGGGCAGGATTGGCCGCCGCGTCCGTCATTGGCTGAGAGGCAGCCGATCACGGATGCGGCTGCCGGGAGTTCAGACCGGCGAAGGAGAGTGACATGGTAAGTAAAGATCGGGGCACTTTCTGTGAATAATAGTAATGCGGTTGGGGCTGGGGGAGAGCAGTACAATATCTCAAAAGGGTTTGGAGCTAGGGGGAGGGAGACAAAATCGGGAGGCAGAGGGAGGGGGAGAAGGGCTGCAGTGCGCATGCCAAACTTCTCCCCGAGGGAAGACAGGAGGCAGAGTCCTATATGGACTCTGCTATCCTCCTGGTGGGCAGTTTTTGGGACTTTGTAGGGACATTACAGGAGAACCAGATGGAGCTGGGATGTAAGGTAAGGATTTTATTACACTACATAGTAGGGTCAGTGGTGGGTTAAATTATAGTTTGGGGGGTGGACATGCCCTTTAATGCATTGATTGAAAAACAGGTTAAAGCTATGCCTTCCCTCCCATTTCAAGGAGCCACTGACAGTTGTATACAAAATTACAAACATATACCGAGGGACGCACTCACTTTTTGTGACATTTTATTCTCCGACTGACAGGTCCCAACCGTTTTCTGTTATAGTTTAACTATAGAGATCGCAAACAGTGGTAAAAAAAAAATGTGTAGGTGTCTGGGCTTAAAATAAATCTGGCCAAGTTATTGAACTAATTGCGGCAGGCTTCTATTTTGTATGTCCGTAGAGAGGAGTCTGCCGCGGCCGACGGCAGCCGCGTCCGTGATTGGCTGCCGCTCAGCCAATCACAGACGCGACTGCCGGTCCTGCCCCTCTGCTTGCATTCTCGCAAGCAGAGGGCCGGCAGCGCGGTGAAGGAAAGAGGGGAGGTAAGTAAAAGTTTGGGGCACTTTCTAAAAATAAAAATGATGCGGTTGGGGCTGGGGGACCAGGGGGAAGGCTATATCCAAAAATAGATTTAAGGGTGGACATACCCTTTAATGTTTAATATGGTGCTAATTTTGCCCCAACCAATCAAATGTTAGCTTTCAAATGTTAAATAAAATCTGATTGGTTGGGGCAAAATTAGCACCATTTTAAACGATAAGAACTTTTATTGAATCTCCCTGGTAGTTTCTAAATATATTTCACTTGTGGGGTTGTTTTAGCCGATATGGTAGTTATCCTACGTTAACCATCCCATGGGCTTATACATTTCATATCGTTTTGGGGGGGGTTTCCTGGAGGCCTTTTATTTTGCAAGTTTTACAAAACTGTGTAATTTTCTTAGTGTTTTGTGTGTCGTATTTCACCCCAAAATCCAGACAAATCTCTGGAGAAGCTACAAAATTGTGTTATTTTATTGTTCCAGTGCCTCTGTGACAAAAACTGCTATCTAATGGTCCCTACTTCATGCAAGCTTTCCTAATGCAGGTATCGCACCCTCCCGCGAGACCACCCCAGAGTCCCGCGATGAAGAGGAGTCTCTAATATCCTCCCCCATCATGACGCAAACCCCGCATCCCTCCACCCCCTAGGCCGATAATTCCGCCTCTGCCCACCCCCTAAGTGCCGTCACAAATGTCAGGCCCCCTTCCCCCCACCCCCAGAAGTCTCACATGGCAGGGTGGGATGTCTGCTAATGTAAATCTTCCCAAAACAGCAAGTGCAAAATTTAAATTCTCCTGGCACAGAGTGCATGTGGGTGCTGGCACTGAAAGGTTTAAAGCAGTGTAACAGGTAACCAGTAGCCTTTCGGGGGTTTAAAAACGACAATCCCCGTTGCAGTGCTTTTAGTGGAATGCTGGGAGTTTCAAATATCTAAAGGGCTACTTAGGTTTCCTACCCCTGGGTTAAAGGGGTTCAACTTTTTTACACTTCAAGGTTAAGTCGATAAATTTTAAATTACAGTATAAAAATCTCCTCTGTCCTGCACCTCTACCTGGCTCCCCATTAAGCAGCGCATTATCTACAAAATCCTTCTCTTAACATTTAAATCTCTTCGCTCTGCTCTTACTTCTTATGTTTCTTCTCTAGTGTCCCCATATGTCCCTGCCCGTACCCTCCGCTCATCACAGAACCATCTCTTATATAGACCCCCCACTCGTACTGCTTCCTCACCTTAAACCGTTCTCTCTAGTGTCCCCATATGTTCCTGCCCGTACCCTCCGCTCATCACAGAACCATCTCTTATACAGACCCCCACTCACACTGCTTCCTCCCACCTTAAACCTTCTCTCGTGTCCCCATGTGTCCTGCCCGTACCCTCCGCTCATCACAGAACCACTCTCTTATACAAACCCCCCACTACACTACCTCTCCTCACCTTAAACCTTTCTCTCTAGTGTCCCCATATGTTCCTGCCCGTACCCTCCGCTCATCACAGAACCATCTCTTATACAGACCCCCCACTCACACTGCTTCCTCTCACCTTAAACCTTTCTCTCTAGTGTCCCCATATGTCCCTGCCCGTACCCTCCGCTCATCACAGAACCATCTCTTATATAGACCCCCACTCACACTGCTTCCTCTCACCTTAAACCTTTCTCTCTAGTGTCCCCATATGTCCTGTCCGTACCTCCGCTCATCACAGAACCATCTCTTATACAGACCCCCCACTAACACTGCCTCCTCTCGCCTTAAACCTTTCTCTCTAGTGCCCCATATGTTCCTGCCCGTACCCTCGCTCATCACAGAACCATCTTTATACAGACCCCCCACTAACACTTTCCTCTTCTTAAACCTTTCTCTCTAGTGTCCCCATATGTCCCTGCCCGTACCCTCTGCTCATCACAGAACCATCTCTTATACAGACCCCACATAACCCACACCTCCTCTCGCCTTAAACCTTTCTCTCTAGTGTCCCCATAGTCCCTGCCCGTACCTCTGCTCATCACAAACCATCTCTTATACAGACCCCCCACTAACACTACCTCCCTCACCTTAAACCTTTCTCTCTAGTGTCCCATATGTCCCTGCCCGTACCCTCTGCTCATCACAGAACCATCTCTTTACAGACCCCCCCACTAACACTACCTCCTCTCGCCTTAAACCTTTCTCTCTAGTGTCCCCCATATGATTCTCCCTGACAAGAATCGATACATTAGACAGTTAACCATCTCTTATACAGACCCCCACTCACACTGCTTCCTCCCACCTTAAACCTTTCTCTCGTGTCCCCATGTGTCCCTGCCCGTACCCTCCGCTCATCACAGAACCATCTCTTATACAAACCCCCCACTAACACTACCTCCTCTCACCTTAAACCTTTCTTCTCTTGTGTCCCCATATGTTCCTGCCCGTACCCTCTGCTCATCACAGAACCATCTCTTATACAGACCCCCCACTCACACTGCTTCCTCTCACCTTAAACCTTTCTCTCTAGTGTCCCCATATGTCCCTGCCCGTACCCTCCGTTCATCACAGAACATCTCCTATACAGACCCCCACTAACACTACCTCCTCTTGCCTTAAACCTCTCTCTCTAGTGTCCCCATATGTTCCTGCCCGTACCCTCCGCTCATCACAGAACCATCTCTATAACAGACCCCCACTAACACTGCTTCCTCTGCCTTAAACCTTCTCTCTAGGTCCCCATATGTCCCTGCCCGTACCCTCTGCTCATCACAGAACCATCTCTTATACAGACCCCCACTAACACTACCTCCTCTGCCTAAACCTTTCTCTCTAGTGTCCCCATAGCCCTGCCCGTACCCTCTGCTCATCACCGAACCATCTCTATAACAGACCCCCCACTAACACTACCTCCTCTCGCCTTAAACCTTTCTCTCTAGTGTCCCCATATGTCCCTGCGTACCCTCTGCTATCACAGAACCATCTCTTATACAGACCCCCCCACTAACACTACCTCCTCTCGCCTTAAACCTTTCTTCTAGTGTCCCCATAGTTCCTGCCCGTACCCTCTGCTCATACAGAACCATCTCTTATACAGACCCCCACATCACACGCTTCCTCTCGCCCTAAACCTTTCTCTCTAGTGTCCCCATATGTCCCTGCCCGTACCCTCTACTCATCAAGAACCATCTCTTATACCGACCCCCCACTAACACTACCTCCTCTCGCCTTAAACTTCTCTCTAGTGTCCCCATATGTCCCTGCCCGTACCTCTGCTCACACAGAACCATCTCTTATACAGACCCCCCAATAACACTACCTCCTCTCGCCTTAAACCTTTCTCTCTAGTGTCCCATATGTCCCTGCCCGTACCTCTGCTCATCACAGAACCATCTCTTATACAGACCCCACCACTAACACTACACCTCCGCCTTAAAACCTTTCTCTCTAGTGTCCCCATATGTCCCTGCCCGTACCCTCCGCTCATCACAGAACCATCTCTTATATAGACCCCCACTCACACTGCTTCCTCTCACCTTAAACCTTTCTCTCTTGTGTCCCCATATGTCCCTGTCCGTACCCTCCGCTCATCACAGAACCATCTCTTATACAGACCCCCCACTAACTACTGCTTTCCTCCTCTCGGCCTTAACCTTTTCTCTCTAGTGTCCCCAATGTCCCTGCCCGTACCCCTGCTCATCACAGAACCATCTCTTATACAGACCCCCACTAACACTGCCCTCCTCTCTCGCCTTAAACCTTTCTCTCTAGTGTCCCCATATGTCCCTCTGCCCTTACCCTCTGCTCATCACAGAACCATCTCTTATACAGACCCCCCACTACACTACCTCCTCTCGCCTTAAACCTTTCTCTCTAGTGTCCCCCATATGTCCCTGCCCGTACCCTCTGCTCATCACAGAACCATCTCTTATACAGACCCCCCACTACACTACCCCTCCTCTCCCTTAAACTTTCTCTCTTGTGTCCCCATATGTCCTGCCCGTACCCTCTGCTCATACAGAACCATCTCTTATACAGACCCCCCACTCACACTGCTTATCCTCTCGCCTTAAACCTTTCTCTCTAGTGTCCCCATATGTCCCTGCCTCCGTACCCTCCTCATCACAGAAATCTCTTACAGACCCCCCACTACACTACTCTCCTCTCCGCCTTAAACCTTTCCTCTCTAGTGTCCCCATATGTCCCTGCCCGTACCCTCTGCTCATCACAGAACCATCTCTTATACAGACCCCCCCACTAACACTACCTCCTCTCGCCTTAAACCTTTCTCTCTAGTGTCCCCATATGTTCCTGCCCGTACCCTCCGCTCATCATATGGGGACACTAGAGAGAAAGTTTAAGGCGAGAGGAGGTAGTGTTAGTGGGGGGTCGTTTAGAGATGGTTCTGTGATGAGCGGAGGGTACGGGCAGGGACATATGGGGACACTAGAGAGAAAGGTTTAAGGCGAGAGGAAGCAGTGTGAGTGGGGGTCTGTATAAGAGTGGTTTCGTGATGATCGGAGGGTACGGGCAGGAACATATGGGGACACGAGAAAAAGGTTTAAGACGAGAGGAGGTAGTGTTAGTGGGGGGTCTGTATAAGAGATGGTTCTGTGATGAGCAGAGGGTACGGGCAGGGACATATGGGGACATAGAGGAAAGGTTTAAGGCGAGAGGAAGCAGTGTGAGTGGGGGGTCTGTATAAGAGATGGTTCTGTGATGAGCGGAGGGTACGGGCAGGAAACATATGGGGACACTAGAGAGAAGGTTTAAGGCGAGAGGAGGTAGTGTTAGGGGGGGGTCTGTATAAGAGATGGTTCTGTGATGAGCAGAGGGTACGGGCAGGGACATATGGGGACACTAGAGAGAAAGGTTTAAGGCGAGAGGAGGTAGTGTTATTGGGGGGTCTGTATAAGAGATGGTTCTGTGATGAGCAGAGGGTACGGGCAGGGACATATGGGGACACTAGAGAGAAAGGTTTAAGGCGAGAGGAGGTAGTGTTAGTGGGGGGTCTGTATAAGAGATGGTTCTGTGATGAGTAGAGGGTACGGGCAGGGACATATGGGGACACTAGAGAGAAAGGTTTAAGGCGAGAGGAAGCAGTGTGAGTGGGGGGTCTGTATAAGAGATGGTTCTGTAATGAGCGGAGGGTACGGGCAGGAACATATGGGGACACTAGAGAGAAAGGTTTAAGGCGAGAGAGGTAGTGTTAGTGGGGGGGTCTGTATAAGAGATGGTTCTGTGATGAGCAAGGGTACGGGCAGGGACATATGGGGACACTAGAGAGAAAGGTTTAAGGTGAGAGGAGGTAGTGTTAGTGGGGGGTCTGTATAAGAGATGGTTCTGTGATGAGCAGAGGGTACGGGCAGGGACATATGGGGACACTAGAGAGAAAGGTTTAAGGCGAGAGGAGGTAGTGTTAGTGGGGGGTCTGTATAAGAGATGGTTCTGTGATGAGCAGAGGGTACGGGCAGGGACATATGGGGACACTAGAGAGAAAGGTTTAAGGCAAGAGGAAGCAGTGTTAGTGGGGGGTCTGTATAAGAGATGGTTCTGTGATGAGCGGAGGGTACGGGCAGGAACATATGGGGACACTAGAGAGAAAGGTTTAAGGCGAGAGGAGGCAGTGTTAGTGGGGGGTCTGTATAAGAGATGGTTCTGTGATGAGCGGAGGGTACGGACAGGGACATATGGGGACACAAGAGAGAAGGTTTAAGGTGAGAGGAGCAGTGTGAGTGGGGGTCTATATAAGAGATGGTTCTGTATGAGGCGGAGGGTACGGGCAGGGACATATGGGGACACTAGAGAGAAAGGTTTAAGGTGAGAGGAAGCAGTGTGAGTGGGGGGGTCTGTATAGAGATGGTTCTGTGATGAGCAGAGGGTACGGGCAGGAACATATGGGGACACAAGAGAAAGGTTTAAGGTGGAGAGAGGTAGTGTAGTGTGGGGGTTTGTATAAGAGATGGTTCTGTGATGAGCGGAGGGTACGGGCAGGGACACATGGGGACACGAGAGAAAGGTTTAAGGTGGGAGGAAGCAGTGTGAGTGGGGGGTCTGTATAAGAGATGGTTCTGTGATGAGCGGAGGGTACGGGCAGGAACATATGGGGACACAAGAGAGAAAGGTTTAAGGTGAGAGGAAGCAGTGTGAGTGGGGGGTCTGTATAAGAGATGGTTCTGTGATGAGCGGAGGGTACGGGCAGGAACATATGGGGACACTAGAGAGAAAGGTTTAAGGTGAGGAAGCAGTACGAGTGGGGGGGTCTATATAAGAGATGGTTCTGTGATGAGCGGAGGGTACGGGCAGGGACATATGGGGACACTAGAGAAGAAACATAAGAAGTAAGAGCAGAGCGAAGAGATTTAAATGTTAAGAGAAGGATTTGTAGATAATGCGCTGCTTAATGGGGAGCCAGGTAGAGGTGCAGGACAGAGGAGATTTTTATACTGTAATTTAAAATTTATCGACTTAACCTTGAAGTGTAAAAAAGTTGAACCCCTTTAACCCAGGGGTAGGAAACCTAAGTAGCCCTTTAGATATTTGAAACTCCCAGCATTCCACTAAAAGCACTGCAACGGGGATTGTCGTTTTTAAACCCCCGAAAGGCTACTGGTTACCTGTTACACTGCTTAAACCTTTCAGTGCCAGCACCCACATGCACTCTGTGCCAGGAGAATTTAAATTTTGCACTTGCTGTTTTGGAAGATTTACATTAGCAGACATCCCACCCTGCCATGTGAGACTTCTGGGGGTGGGGGGAAGGGGGCCTGACATTTGTGACGGCACTTAGGGGGTGGGCAGAGGCGAATTATCGGCCTAGGGGGTGGAGGGATGCGGGGTTTGCGTCATGATGGGGGAGGATATTAGAGACTCCTCTTCATCGCGGGACTCTGGGGTGGTCTCGGGGGAGGGGTGCGATACCTGCATTAGGAAAGCTTGCATGAAGTAGGGACCATTAGATAGCAGTTTTTGTCACAGAGGCACTGGAACATAAAATAACACAATTTTGTAGCTTCTCCGAGATTTGTCTGGATTTTGGGGTGAAATACGACACACAAAACACTAAGAAATTACACAGTTTTGAAACTTGCAAAATAAAAGGCCTCCAGGAAACCCCCCCCAAAACGATATGAAATGTATAAGCCCATGGGATGGTTAACGTAGGATAACTACCATATCGGCTAAAACAACCCCACAAGTGAAATATATTTAGAAACTACCAGGGAGATTCAATAAAAGTTCTTATCGTTTAAATGGTGCTAATTTTGCCCCAACCAATCAGATTTTATTTAACATTTGAAAGCTAACATTTGATTGGTTGGGGCAAAATTAGCACCATATTAAACATTAAAGGGTATGTCCCCCTTAAATCTATTTTTGGATTAGCCTTCCCCCTGGTCCCCCAGCCCCAACCGCATCATTTTTATTTTAGAAAGTGCCCCAAACTTTTACTTACCTCCCCTCTTTCCTTCACCGCGCTGCCGGCCCTCTGCTTGCGAGAATGCAAGCAGAGGGGCAGGACCGGCAGTCGCGTCTGTGATTGGCTGAGCGGCAGCCAATCAGGACGCGGCTGCCGTCATTCAGTGCAGCGGAGGAAAGAGGGGAGGTAAGTAAATTTGGGGCACTTTCTAAAAATAAAAATGATGCGGTTGGGGCTGGGGGACCAGGGGGAAGGCTATATCAAAGGGGATTAATGCTAGGGGGAGGAAATCCGGGGAGGGAATCCGGGGAGGGAGGGGGAGAAGGGCTGCAGTACGCATGCCAAAATTCTCCCGGAGGCCAGGTAGGAGGCAGAGTCCTATATGGACTCTGCTATCCTCCTGGTGGGCAGTTTTTGGGACTTTGGGGGGGGGGACTACAGGAGAACCATATGGAGCTGGGATGTGAGGTAAGGATTACACTACACTACATGATGGGGCCAGTAGTTGGGGGGGATTATAGTTTTGGGGGTGGACATGCCCTTTAAGAACTTTTATTGAATCTCCCTGTCTGTTTTCTATCGCGCATGCACATAGAAGACAGAGTCCGTTGGGACCTGTCAGACTATGCGCCGGGGGAGCGAGCGAACGATAAGAACTTTTATTGAATAACCCTGTACATGTTAAAAGTGCGGCATATTGACATATTTGCACTATCACTAATAACACCAGAGACAAAATTTCCCAAAAGATGCAGCGGAACGTTCAAAACCATCTCAGATACGGAAATCGAAATTTTCCTGAATAAAACTAGATGCAACAATCCCCCGATTAAATTCTATTGGCCTATAAATTCTCTGCCAATGTAAAAACTAGTCCATGACACCATCTGCTGGGGAACTTAGGAACTATTAGTTGTGTCTTGTTTTCTTCTCTTTATCTCAAGGACCTTGCAAAAGATGACTGAATAACATTTTTTGTATCATGTTAACCACCATAGTCGTTTTATAAAAAATCAATTAAAATGTAGATTTGAGTAAACACATTTTTACTGTAAATTTCATTTTATGTATTGAATCTTGTATTTTGAGAGTGAAATACTTGTGCACTAATCCCTTTAGTGCCCACTTTGCATGCCTTTGGTTTCTGAAAAGGTTTTGGCCGACCAGCAATCTGGCGTCTATGGCCAATATTAGTCTAACTGAAAAGCACGTTCTATTATGGGAACCAGCGTTCTGAGTTAAAGATTCGCTGATTATTCCTAGTATGGGCTCCATTATAACAGTAAGGCTTTCACATGGGCGGTAGTGGATGGCGTTCTCTGAAAAAACGTCCGTACTGCGGCCACACTACAACGCACGGTAACGCGCTTAAACCTAATACACGTTACAAGTGCGGTACCATGCGTTTGCGCTATTCCACCAATATTAAGTTTAGTATGATATTCGCAAACAAATGGTGATTGAAACCGCCCCAAAAACAGATCTCATCACACACACAGTGATAGCCATGCATTGCTCACACGCTAACGGATCGCAAACGCAATCATATGTGCGTGAGAAATGCTCTAGTGTGGCCTAGCCCTTAAGATTTCATGAATCTGCTGGGTGCTTTTTTTTTTCAGGATTCTTAGGATCTGGAACCAGCAAGTACCGGGGAAAGGTTGCAGTTGCATTCCATGGTTTGAATTCCAGGCCAGGTTTTGATTGTGGGAATAAGCACAATTGGTTCACCTGGCTGAGTTTAATGAAGAGGTGCATGTTGCCAGGGGTCTGTACAGTGGCTGCTGATGGTCTGAGGTTAGCTAGGACTGTGTCTCCAGAAAGAACCCGGACAAGCAGGTGCAAGAGATAGACTGACAACCCAAGGGGAGAGTGTACACAGGCGGTGTAATGCTTTTGTTTTGACATTTTCTGCTTTAAACAATGAATGGGAAAGTTTTTTAGACATTATTTTGAACACAAAAAAGATTTATGTGTTGTTTTACTTCTGTACCCTGATCCCTGAAGACGGAGTTAACACCAGCAATGAAAGGGTTAGATGGGTGGCAGAGATGGGTCCCACGGAGAAAGGTCCAGTGAGTTGCTGGTCATGGTGGATGGGTTAATGACAGCGGTGAATGGTTTGAATTTATTTTCAAAAGAGATCTTGCAATTGAATGAAAAGCCCAGCAGAGAACAGGTGGAAGAGGTGTTAATGAGCACAGGTGGTGGAGCCAATGAGATTCACTCAAAACAGCCCAGGCAGTTTTCAAGCAGCAGAGGTCTGAACTGTTCAAGCCTGTTTAAGTGATTCATCTGTTTTCTTTGATGTGGATGAAGAGAGCCTGTGCTGTTTGGGCATCAGGAAGATGTTCCGCTGGGCAACAGACCGAGATCGGATTAGAATGCTGTGTTTCTGAGCAATTGGGGAGTGCCAAAACAACAGAGGGAGTATAATGTGTTCGCACACACACCCAGGAGTAAATGATGAATAATGAAGTTGTACAGTATGGAGAGAAGTTCTTTGCCCTACCCGCACTGCCCACTGGCAACAAAAGCTGCATCTGGAGCTGGTAAGAATGTTCCATGTCATTATGTGCTGGGGTTATGAGAAAGTGATGTGCTGTCTGTGACTGTTACTGGTGGTTTGCCTCTAACCTAGAGATGCTGCAAGGTCTGGGCCACTGCCTGTTCTGTACAATACTAATGGGTATCTCCATTTAGTTTTATTGAATAACAGGAGGTAAAGGAGCTGTGTCTTACCTCCTGTTCTTCAATAAAACGATCAGGAGCAGGGAGAGAAGGTAAGATACTTACCCAATCGCTCGCTGTCCTGCCATGTAGTCTGACAGGTCCGACGGGAGGAGTGAGCAGTCTGGTAAGTACCCAATACACTTTACCTGTTCCTGGCTCACTGCAGGTCTTATTGAAGAACGGGAGGTAAGACAGAGCTCCTTTAACCTCCGTTCTTCAATAAAATTTAGGGGGATTCAATATGGCCCAAATCCATCTAAAACCCCTTTAACCCGAAGACATTTGGTTAACGTGGATTTTAGAGCACAGCGCCATTTCAAATGTTTTGGAAATAGCACTGTGCTAGCAGATCCTATAGCCGGTTCGTTGGTACATGTTAATGTGAAACTTAACGTGATTGTGAGTGAGGCTTTAAAGTCGTGTTACTTACCTTAGCCCCGATCTGCGATGCAATACCTGATGTAATCTCGTTTACGTCAAGTATTATCGCGGGATCGGACTAGGTAAGTAACGCGACTTTCCGATATTAGATCTGCCCGTAAATGGCCAAACTGTATTTTTCAGTGGAGTATCTGGTTACAAATGCATCTAAAACAGCTTACCTTTCTACAGTAAACTAAGCTAAGAAGCATTTCAGTTATTATGTGTATTTTACTAGTAATATTAGTAATCAGAAGTAAGTATAGTAATCAAAGTAATAAGGTTTAATATTAATATCAGAAGTAAGAAGCTATTTCAGTTATTATGTGTATAATGGTTTTATATTGGTAATCAAAAGTAAGAAGCTATTTCAGTTATTATGTGTATAATGGTTTAATATTGGTAATCAGAAGTACGAACTTTCAGTTATTATGTGTATAATGGTTTAATATTGGTAATCAGAAGTAAAGAAGCTATTTCAGTTATTATGTGTATAATGGTTTAATATTGGTAATCAGAGAAGTAAGAAGCATTTCAGTTATTATGTGTATAATGGTTTAATTGGTAATCAGATGACTCTCCCACACTTTTATAATGTTTTCTCTGGTGTTTGGGATCCAGCAGATGTCTTGATGAAATATCACTTTATATTTAAATCAAAGCAGCTAGTAACGGAAGGACGAAATCATACGAGACTCTGAAATTCCGTACTGACGAGACTCTTATGTATTCCTGTGCTAGTTACACATAAACATATTGACATTGGGGTCTTTATATTTATAGTCTCTTTATTGTCCAATCTAAACTGGGGTATTATGATAGGAATATGGGAATTG
Organism: Hymenochirus boettgeri; assembly: GCA_019447015.1. Lineage (NCBI taxonomy): Eukaryota > Metazoa > Chordata > Amphibia > Anura > Pipidae > Hymenochirus > Hymenochirus boettgeri. Next base: position 78,474,302 of record CM033476.1, on the reverse strand, counting down.
GCCATGCAGGACATTACAGATGATACAGATGGAAGTTCTTACCTGCCGACGTTCCCACTTTGTTCTCTGGCTGGATTAACATTACAATTAAAGCTGGATACACACTTGGCAGCTTTCTAAAGATGAGAGATCTGCAAGATCCTGTCTGTCATTTTTCAGAAATCAGGCTACACACAGTCCGAGGGTTCTCCCTATTCACATCATGGGGAGAATGCTCAGGCTGTGTGTTCCCTCGGCCGCGGCAAATCCTCTCTACGGAATACAAATAGAAGCCTGCCGCAATAGTTCAATAACTTGGCCAGATTTTATTTAAGCCCAGACACCCTTCAAGGTTTGCTTTTTCAGCTGGGTCCTACGCTATCAGTACTTGCCTCTATAGGGGTCTTCCGCGGCTGAGGGAAAATTTCCTCATCAGAATGAGCGATTGGCCGACCCGAACGTTCGGCGACATGCGCTCGTTCGGAAATCAAGGTACACACCGTACCAATAAAGCCAGATACAGTCGTATCCTATGGTATCGGGGCTTTTCCTGTACTGCTTGTACCTAGCTTAACGATACACCTGTAATGAAGGGATTAAAGGGATTGGACACGGGTTTGTCGGGAACGTTGGCAGGTAATGTGAAGTTTTTGGAAGACTGTCCGAATAATGTTAAATGGAACTTAAGGTCTCTGGGGACAATGAGGGGTGGGATCAGCTTTTAGACTGGGTATACGCGGGCGGATTTTCATCCCAACCGTACGCTCGGCTGTGATTTTCCACCATGTCCAATCTGGGGGCAAATGGTGAGATCACCTCAGATTTTTCAGCCCAACCAACCGATACACAAAGAATATTGGTTGGGCCCCAAAATTTGCTGTGTTTACCCAGCCTTATGGGGACCAAACACAAACAAATCCTGATCGTACGATAAACATTTTCCCATTGGGCCAATAATAGAAAAAAATCTCGTACACGAACCGGCGATCGTATGATATTGGGATTGTACGTCCGGTTTTGCTTTCTCGTGGATGGGCCCTATTAGGCTGTTTTTATCGCTTCCTATTTAATATAGATGGCTATCTTAATGTTGATTAGGCATAAAATACGGTCATTGCCCTGACCACTCCTCCCTCAAAGATCTCTTTCGCGATCTGCCGTTTTTAACAGCTGATGCGCAATGAATGAAACCGATCTTCCAGTTCAGTTCCGGAAGTTCGGTCCGGTCTTCTAAACACCTGATGCGAATGTTTCATTCATCCAGGCTATCAGCTGTTTAAAAGGGCTGATCGTGGAAGAGATCTTGGGCTTGTGGCGGCCATGTTGTGACTTGAATAGGAATATTTCACTGACCTTTTCTAGAAAAGGAAATACAGGTTTGCTATAAACTTTACTCTCTAGTGACAGAACCACATAGCTGCTAGATAATAGTTTAGGGAATACTACCACCAATCCTTTTGCCATTACATTTTTTTTTACCATGTTTGCGATCTCTATAGTTAAACTAACAAAACGGTTGGGACTGTCAGTCGGAGAATAAAAGTCACAAAAAGTGAGTGCGTCCCTCGGTATATGTTTGTAATTTGTATACACTGTCAGTGGCTCCTTGAAATGGGAGGGAAGCATAGCTTTAACCTGTTTTTCAATCAATGCATTAAAGGGCATGTCCACCCCCCAAACTATAATTAACCCACCCTGACCCTACTATGTAGTGTAATAAAATCCTTACCTTACATCCCAGCTCCATCTGGTTCTCCTGTAATGTCCCTACAAAGTCCCAAAAACTACTGCCACCAGGAGGATAGCAGAGTCCATATAGGACTCTGCCTCCTGTCTATCCCTCGGGGAGAAGTTTGGCATGCGCACTGCAGCCCTTCTCCCCCTCCCCTGCCTCCCGATTTTGTCTCCCCCCCTAGCTCCAAACCCTTTTGAGATATTGTACTGCTCTCCCCAGCCCCAACCGCATTACTATTATTCACAGAAAGTGCCCCGATCTTTACTTACCATGTCACTCTCCTTCGCCGGTCCTGAACTCCCGGCAGCCGCATCCGTGATCGGCTGCTCTCAGCCAATGACGGACGCGGCGGCCAATCCTGCCCCATGCTTGCATTTCTGTGCAAGCAGAGGCAGGGGCAGTGCGGCGAAGGAGAGAGGGAAGGTAAGTAAGATCGGGGCACTTTCTGTGAATAATAGTAATGCGGTTGGGGTGGTTTGTGGGGGAGGAGCAGTATCTTATCTCAAAAGTTTATCGGGGAGAAGTGTGGACATGCCCTTTAAGGGTATATCCACTGGTGTGCTTACTCCTGTTCTCCAATAAAACATTCAGGAGCTGGGAAACGAAGGTAAGGAACTGACTGCACATCTCTGCACAAACAGTCCGTCAGAGGAACGCGGCGGAGGTGCGAGAGATCAGGTAAGTACCTTACCTTCGTTCCCGCTCCAGAATGTTTTATTGAAGAACGGGAGGTAAGACACAGCTCGTTTACCTCCTGTTTTTCAGTTAAAACGTAGTAGCAAAAAATGCTTTACCAAAGGAATAGTAATTTTTCCAGTGAACCATTCCTTTAAACTTTGCAAAATAGTAACAAAGTAAAACATTTAGGTGGAATGCCTGTGACAGGTTCCTCATTCATACCAAGTCACTGTATAGCTGTAATATTCATTCATACCAAGTCACTGTATCGCTGTAATTCTCATGTCATGTATAGCTGTCAAGTCACTGTATGCGTAATATTCATTCTACCAAGTCATGTATAGCTGTAATATTCATTCAGACAAGTCACGTATGGCTAATATCTTCATACCAAGTCACTGTATGGTTAATATCATTCATGCCAGTCATTGTATAGCTGTAATTTCTTATACAATCACTGTATGGCTGTAACTTCATCATGTGCCAGTCACGTACTGTATTTGCATACCGCAGTCATGTATGGTTATATTCATTCAGCCAAGTCCACGTAGGCTGTAGTATTCGTTCATTCACGCAAGTCACTGTATGGCTGCTGTAGTATTCGTTCAATTCACGCAAGTCACTGTATGGCTGTAGTATGTTTCATTCTGCCAAGTCCTGTATGCTGGAGTATTAGTTCTTCTTCAAGCCATGTCACTGTATGGCTGTTAGGTTCATTCACCCAAGTCACTGTATGGCTGTAGTATGTTTCATTCATGCCAAGTCACTGTATGGCTGTAGTATGTATTCAAATGCCAAGTCACTGTATGGCTGTATATGCTTATTCATTCAACCAAGTCACTGTATGTCCTGTAGATATTCATTTCATCACCCAGTCACGTATGGCTGTAGATATTCATTCCTACACGTCACTGTATGGCCTTTATAGTCATTCATGCCAAGTCACTGTATGGCTGTAAATTTCATTCATCCATCACTGTATGGCTGGTAATATTATTCCTACCAAGTCACTGTATGGCTGTAATATTCATTCCTACAAGTCACTGTATGGCTGTACTATTCATTCATACCAGTCACTGTAGGCTGTAATATTCATTCATGCCAAGTCACTGTATGGCTGTAATATTCATCTCCAGTCCTTGTAATGCTGTAGTAATTCTCATTCAGCCATCACTGTATGGCTGTAATATTATTCATCCCGCCAAGTCACTGTATGGCTGCTATACCTCTGTATCTTTTGATTCATCCATAATTATTGTCATATTATTCATAATTATTTAATTCAGACAAAAAGAAAACGCCAAGTCATCGTATGGCTGTAGTATGTATTCATTCACGCCAAGTCACTGTATGGCTGTAGTATGTATTCATTCACGTCAAGTCACTGTATGGCTGTAGTATGTATTCATTCAACGCCAAGTCACGTATGGCTGTTAGTATGTATTCATTCAGCCAAGGTCCCTGTATGGCTGTGTATGTATTCTCACGCCAAGTCACTGTATGGCTGTAGTATGTATTCTCATTCACAGCCAAGTCACTGTATGGCTGTGTATGTTCATTCACGCCAAGTCACTGTATGGCTGTAGTATGCATTCATTCACGCCAAGTCACTGTATGGCTGTAGTATTCATCATTCACGTCACAATCACTGTAATGGCTGTAGTAGCATCATTCACGCGAAGTCACTGTATGGCTGTAGTATGCAATCAATTCAACGCCAAGTCAATGTATGGCTGTAGTATGGCATCATTCATGCCAGTCACTGTTATGGCTGTACTATGTAACTCATTCATGCCAAGTCGCACTGTATGGTGTAGTAATGTAATCATTCATGCCAAGTCACGTATGGCTGTAGTATGTAATCATTCATGCCAGTCCCTGTATGTGTAGTATGTAATCATTCATTCCAGTCACTGTATGGCTGTAGTAATGTAATCATTATGCCAAGTCACTGTATGGTGTAGTGTAATCATTCATGCCAAGTCACGTATGGCTGTAGTATGATTCATATGCCAAGTCACTGTATGGCTGTAGTAGTAATCATTCATGCCAGTCACTGTTATGGCTGTATATTAATCATTCATGCCAAGTCACTGTAATGACGTAGTATTCAGTTAGATCAATGGACTTGAAGACGTTTGCTAGTCATCTGATTGGCTTTCTCAATTTAGAATGATTTGTCACAAACCCCCTCAAGCACAGGAGAACATCCAAACTCCATGCAGATCTTGTATGCACAACAAGGACCTGCAATGGCTTCATCGCTTATCACTTAGCCAGCTGTGCTACTGACTGCTTTTTGTATTGGGGAGGATAACCAGGAGTACCCGATATCCACTTCCTACAGCATACATAGGGGAATCGTACAAACTCATTTGCAGTTGGGTGTTCCCGGAGGACAGGAAATCGATACTCAGGACCATCGTGCTGCAAGGAGCGAGTTCCATACCAATTCAGCCACACTGTGCTGCCCAAGTATCTATTATTATAAAATTATAAATAAAATAAGACATGGTAAAGGTTACATCATACTGGCTATTTACATGAAAGGGCGGAGCTATGATCCACGCCCAGTTTTTGTATTGATAGAACACATAGCCTAAGGGTGCAAGACATGAATAATATAGTAGAGGAGTGGATTAAAGTTAAAGGTCCCTGTCCGAGAGATGAAGATGGGGGCACTTGTGGGAGGAGCCAATAACAAGCCCCAGTGGGTTTCTATAGACGTACTTTGAGTTAGTGAAGAGCCCCCCCAGTAACAACATGTCCTAATACTTACAGTTAACAAGTAACAAGTGCCCCTGTCCCCCTACCTGCAGCAGCTCACTCTGTTCCATTGCCCATGGCCCCCTACCTGCAAGCAGCTCCTCTGTGCATTGCCCTGTCCCTCCTACCTGCAGCAGCTCAATCTGGCATTGCCACAGTCCCCAATACCTGCAGCAGCCACTCTGTGCCATTGCCCCTGTCCCCCTAACTGCAGCAGCTCACTCTGTCCATGCCCCTGTCCCCCTACCTGCCGAAGCTCACTCTCTCCCCATTTGCCCCTGTCCCCCCTACCGCAGTAGCTCACTTCTGTGCCATTGCCCCTGTCCCCCTACCTGCAGCAGCTCACTCTCTCCCTTGCCTCTGTCCCCCTACCTGCACAAGCAGCTCCTCGTGCCATGCCCTGTCCCCCTACCTCAGCCAGCCACTCTGTGCCATCCCCTGTCCCCCTAACTGCCGCAGCTCTCTCTCTCCCATTGTCCCTGTCCCCTACCTGCAGCAGCTCACTCTGTGCCATTGCCGCCCCTGTCCCCCCTACCTGCAGGCGCTCACTCTGTGGCCATTGCCCTTCCCCCTACCTGCCGCAAGCTCACTCTGTCAATTGCCCCCCTGTTCTCCCCTACCTGCGAGCAGCTCACTCTGTGCCATTGGCCCCTGTCCCCCTACCTGCAAAGCAGCTCACTCTCTCCCATTGCCCCTGTCCCCCCACCTGCAGCAGCTCACTCTCTCATCCCTCGCCCTGTCCCCCTACCTGCAGCAGCTCAATCTCTCCCCATTCCCAATCGCCCCTGTCCTTCCCCCTACCCTGCATGCAAAAGCGCTCACTCCTCTCCCATCGCCCGCCCCTGTCCCCCTACCTGCATCAGCTCACTCTCCTCCCATTGCCCCTGTCTCCCCCTACCTGCAGCAGCTCACTCTCTCCCATTGCCCCTGTCCCCCTACACCTGCAGCAGCTCACTCTCTCCCATTGCCCCTGTCCCCCTAACTGGCAGCAGCTCCTCTCTCCCATTGGCCCCTGTCCCCCTACTGCAGCAGCTCCTCTCCTCCCATTGCCCCTGTCCCCCTACCTACCCCTGCAGCAGCTCACTCGCTCCCCTTGCCCCCTGTCCCCCTACCTGCGCGCCACTCTCGTCCATTGCTGACATGCAAAGGAAGCACGAGTTTCACCACAAAACAAAAGGTTTCAGGAGACCTGCCTTGCACAATACTGGGGGTTTGTAATGTAAGGGGGGAAGTTTGGAATGCATACTGACGTGTGTAACGTTACTATTGTGTTATCCATTTCCATTCATGTTCATTTAGGTACCTTTAGAATTAATCAGATGATGAATAACCGAAGAACATCTAATCTTAAGGCTGTGTGCACACCGGGCCAATTTATTTGTCCCGATCAAGTGTTCACTGCAAGCAAGTGCTTTTGGGGGGCCGGGACAAACGACTGTCAGTCACTGCAATAGTGGGTGTCGGCCGACGTGCCACGACTGATCTTGCGGTCCCATAGGGAACCGCAAGATCAGCCCGTGATTAACCGATCGTCCAATTCGGACGGCCGCCCCACACCAGCAGATATTTCCGAACCACCAAACCATATTGAAATATCTTCCTGGTGTTGTACCCGCCTAGGCTAACAAATACCCATCTATTCAACCTTGTACTCTGTACCTATGATGTCCTGCCTAACAAAAAAAATGAGATAAAAGCCTGAATGGGAAAACATCTTCCCTCGACTCCAAACGACAATTAGAAGATCCCCAGATAAAAGGACTTATTAATATGATTGGATGGCTTGATATGTATTTAAGCTTAAAAGTGCTCAATATCTCCTGCACGCTCCTCTAAACCGGTGAATAACACCGCCATTTTCTGTTATCTGTCTTCTAGTCACGCTCCTCTGCTCCTATGAATAGCACTTACTGTTATCTGTTCCTTACAGTCAAGCTCACTCTATTCCCCAATGAATGTTGTGTCCTTCCTCTAAACCTTCTCTTCATGCCAAAACACTGCACGCATATTCCGAATGAGGCCTACACTGTGCTTTCCCCCTTGAGAAAGCCTATGTATGTTATACAGGTCAGTATCTTGCTATCTCTGGCGATTTCCAACAGAGATAACATAGAACTCAGCGTAGTTTGGGCCGTTACTGGCAGCACAACCTCCCCCGACCCACATTTGGGTGGGGGCGAAGGGATAGTCTTCCCACCCTTCCCTATGTGGTTTTTGGTGATATTCTGTTGCTGTATATATTTTTGTAGTTTATGCCAATAACATAGACCTATAACATTATTTTTATTATCAATTGGGCTGCAGTGTTTTTCTTTACGTAAAACTTCAGGAAGTCTTCTAAAACTGTATATCATTTGTATAAATACCTACAGGGAGATCCAATCAAAGTTCTTATATCGTTTAGAAGTGATTTGGTTGGGGGAAATTAGCACCATTACCCACCATAAAGCTGCTTACCCTACGATCGCTCCTCGCCACCTAGTCTGACAGGTCCCGACGGGGGAGCAAGCGGTCGGGTAGTCCCAATACCCTTTCCTTTGTTCCTGCTCCTGCAGGTCTTTATTGAAGGACAGGATGTAAGACACCGCTCCTTTACCCTCCCGTTCTTCACAACAAACTAAATGGCCAAGTTTATGTGTTTAAAGGTTTTAAGTGACCGCTATAATCGTGCATTTTCCCTTTCAGAGGAAATTTGTATCATTTATAATTGTAAACACTGGCGTAGGTACCAGGGTCGCAATGGTCGCAAGCACGGTCGGCCAACCAGCTAATTACAAAAATCCGATTTGTAATTACGAGCCAGGCCCACAGCAAGGACATGTGCACCGCTCCTAACAAAATCATGAACCAAACGGAAATGAACTAGGTCAGGTCAGGTGCATGTAAGGAACTGGGGGAGGGAGGGTTGTGAACGCACCACAGTGACAACCTGCTTTCAACTATGTGATGTCACCTAGACCCTAATTCTGGGTTCTGCATTGGGTGAGTACCTACCTGCTGCTACTACTCACCCCCGGTTTCACACACTAGGTCGTTGTGCCATCCCTGGCTTTATTTTCTTGTACCAGCTGGCCAACCAACCGTTGATTATCATTTGTCCAAATGTCAATTTGCCAACCAATCCAAGTTTGACATACGACATTGGTAAAATGTTGGAAATTGTCAGTTGTATTGGTTTGCTTTTCTGTTCATCAGGCCATTTTATCACTGCCAATTTTCCAACTATTTTACCAATGTCTGTCTGTATTCCAAGTTTTAAGTTTGAAAGCATTTTACAAGTGTCCTGGCCAACCATTTACCAGTGTCCTGTTTTTTCCAACCATAATCAGTGTCTGGTGTGCCAAGTTTTCAAGTGTGAAGCATTTTACAGTCTGTGTGCCAACATTTACCAAAATGATGTGCCAAGCAATTTTACCAGTGTCTTCCTGATTTCCCATATCTGTTTTCGCACCATTTTACCAGTCTGTGTGCCAACTATTTTTTTAACCGTAGTCTGCGTACTTTTACATTCATCTGGTGCCAACACATTTTACCATTGCCTATGAGCCAAGCATTTTTTACCCGTTACTTTCTTGCTGAGGCATTTTATCAATGTCTGTGTCCTAGTATTTTAAACCAAGTCTGGGTGCCAATTATTTTACCAGTGGTCCCCATGTACTAAGCCTTTTTTTTTTTACCATTCTGTTCCAGCATTTGACCAGTGTCCACGCACTACGCATTGAGCAGTGTTTTTCTGCCAAGCCATGTACCAGTGTTCATGTGACAGTATTTACCAGTCCCTGTGTGGCCGAGCATTTACCGAGTTGATTTGTTTTTGCGGCGGGGCGGGGCCCATCACCAATTCCCTGCACAGGGCCCATAGGTCTGTAGCTATGTCACTGATTGTACTAAAATTGACATTGGGTTTCAAATGATAATTGGCAAAAAAGACTGAGTACGTGTGGCTGTCGTCTCTCTACCACCCAGGGGTTTAACTAACCATGGAACAGGGAGCACAGCAGGGGGGCCTGGAGCCAAGGAGGCCCCCATCTTTTAATTTTTTTCCCCTATGACAAAGAAACACTGTAGTGAAGCACAGATAGGGGCCCATCTAAGTTTTGCTGGGGGGATCATGATTCCTAAAAATTCTTGAATGGTTTTCATTGTCAATACTGAGGGTTTGTTGAATAAACTGATCATTTGATAAGCCAAGGGGCCAATATCGACACTAACACGGAGATTCACTGAGAGATGCAAATAGCCTATAATATCGCTACACCTTTTAATATCAGCCACTACAATAGCCATTCTCGCATATAGTTACTTGCAGTGCTTGCGTGGATGGTTCACATTTGCACAAGTTATGCAACCCGCCAAAAACCAATGATATTAACTGATAACATGGTTATCGTCCTAGAACTCCACACAGGGGACAATGGACTTCCTCTTGTGAAATCGTCTATAAACTATGAGGAGCCCCGTCTGACTCCATGTTGCTGACCATTTAACGGGATGTTAGACAAGTACCCTATGCCAGTTGTCTTTATACAGGTTCCATGGCTGGAATAACCATTCCGTGAATGGGATCTCCACCCCCAAATTACAACAATTTTGCTTTATGTTAGGGACCCCCCCAACCCAAACGGTTTTTAACTTTTTAAAAAGGGGGTCAGAATAGCCTTGGGGGCTCATTAGCTGGGTACACACAGGTATAGAGCTGGGTACACACAGGTATAGAGCTGGGTACACACAGGTATAAAGCTGGGTACACACAGGTATAAAACTGGGTACACACAGGTATAAAGCTGGGTACACACAGGTATAAATCTGTAAGATTCTGTAATTTTTCTGCAGTTTCTCCTTATATAAAGTATAAGGAGAACTTTTGGGACTGGCTGAGGAACGCTCTTTGGCCTCGGAAACGCTTGTTTCTGTGCTACTCACTTTAACTCACTTTTAATTGTCCCTTTATTATTAAAGTGTGTACCCAGCTTAAAGGGCATGTCCACCCCCAAAACTAAAATATAGATTTAAGCTAATTATCCCCCCGCACACCAAGACCTCTAAAGGTTTAAAACATTCTGCAAGGCTTCTAAGTATACTTACTGGCTTTCATTCCCTGGGCTGTTTTCTGCAGCTGCTCAGTGCATGGCAACAGCAGAATGGGCCAAAGCCGGCATCAACGTCACTGATTGGCTAAGACGTGCAGAGATGGATTAAGAACATACGGGGCCCTAGGCAGGGCCATTTTTAGGGCCCCCTTTTTTGCTACATATATTGTAGACTATAATATTGTTACTGCTTCTGAAGCTGGGCCCCCAGAAGTTTCCTGGGCCCTAGGCAGGTGCCTAGGTTTGCCTTGTGGATAATCCTGCTCTGAAGACGTGATGTCAGCAGTTTGTCACATGATTAGACATTTCCTAAACTGAAACAATTATGCCAATAGCTAGATTTTCACAAAATGGACAGAGATGCTCCTAAATATTTACACATTTGGTTAATGTGCATCATCCAACAATAAAAAAGTTGAAGTTGCTGTGCCCCTTGCTGTCTGAATGGAGAATAGCACCCACAAAAAAACCTTTATTGCTTTGGTGACCTATCTGACATTACACATTACTGGTGGACATGTCTAAATTTGACCCATTTGTGGTTGGAATGTTTTTGGGCCATACAGTACATTTAGCATGGATTGCATTGTTTGATAAATCAGTAAGTGAACTAACAACACATAACACATTGATCTCTGGTGTCTGTTTAGTGACAAGATACTTAATAGCTGGAAACATGATACTTCTCCTACAGTTGATGAACAAGATATGGTGGGTTTACGCAAATGAGCAATTATCACACTGACTGTCTTTGTGGGTTAGCTGATGTCTGATGACAAATGAATTCACCTTTAACATTATATACAATACCTTTCCTGTTTTATTGTTACAAATGCAAATAAATAAAAATGCAAATAAAATTAATGAAAGCTCTAATCACAACCATAATTTGCATTTAGCCAGTACCCTGAGCGATTTTTTTCAACTTGCCTAATGGAAGGGACACCTACTAAACAAATATCCACACCCCAATATTCAATGGTGTGAAAAATACCTCACCGGTTTATATGATGTACTAATGTTTAACTCCCTGAAGGACTGAATTAAAGGGACACTAAAGTGAAAAAAATGACTTTCCTTTATCCTTTTCTATATTTTTATTGCTGTCAGGAACTTGATCCTTTTTGCTCTCAGTGCTCCCTGTCACTAGATCTGCTCATGTCCTGTTCAGCTCACTCATAGTTAGTATGCATGTCTCCTCTCTATGTATCCAAACCCTCCCAAAACTGAGGCCCAGCTAGAGTGTGGAGCATGTGCAGTGGAAATGATCTGTGCCCCACTACAGCCAATAGAATTCACCCAGTGATTTTGTGTTATAGTGAAAGTAAAACTGCTTTGAACTACGACTGTAAGAAGCACTGGGAGCTGTAATCACTGCTTGAATCAAGTAACATTTTCTTTTAGATGTAGGAGTTTATATGTGTGTTCCTTTTCCTGATCTTAATGCTGAATCAATTAGCCATGCAGTGATAGAGAAATAAGCTTTACTTTTATAGAATAGATCGTTTCTACATGTAGTGTGCTGGGGGAGGGGCTGGGTGATTGACAGTTCTTTACTGACTAGCTGTGCCCGCCCTCTTTAAAAAGTAAAACCCACAGAGCTAAAAAAAAAGGGATAGGAAGGTCAGAGAAGAAAAATAAAAGCTGATTTAAGGTTGGTGGTAATTAATCCTAATTACTGTGTGATTAGTTAAAAAATTATTTGCCTCAGTTTACATGTCCTTTAAGTCAGTGCCACCATTTTGTTTGCTTCCGAGAATACCCAGAGGCCTACAAACAGCCTGATGTTAGTCAGTGTTTAAACTGTGAGACTTGAATGCTTGGAAATCATGTAATTCATTAAACAGGCTCTGTCTTGTGATTCAGTGGTTTTAGTTGTCCTTTTAAATTAGTTCTTGACTTTTGCCTTTAGCTTAGGTATTGATACAATTCTACCATTCATAAAACTGTGCCTATGTCATTAACGCATACCTATGTCCCATAATTGACAGGCAGGACACAGATCATTCAGAACAAATTCCTGCAGATCCTTGGTAGCCCCATAAATAAGTCTGTCCAGCCCAAAACAGTCGAGAGACAAGTTAACAGGTTTTACATTTTATATTCACAATTCAAAAAAAGAGTAAAAAAATGATTAAAATGATCGATATCACAATATACAAACAAATATCCATTTTCAGCTGAAAATAAAACAAGATTAAAATAAATTCCCTCCGGATAAACAATAAATAGACATCATGTCCCAAGCACCCTGGATTGCATTGATTTTGCATTTTACTAACAAATCAATTTAATATTAAAATGCAAATTTGAACAAAGCCAGGAATCTCATATCACCAATAATGTTCGAAGAACATGGGAAATCGTATTGTAGATGTGACACAAATTTTGATAGTTTAATTTTTTTTCACCAGACTAATAAAAAAATATATTTTAAACACAATTTGAATTTAAACCTTTTTCGATTACGGTTAGAGATAAACGAACTATTCAACTTTTTAGAAATTGAATATGAATTTTTCAAGTTTTCAGCATTTTCCATAGTTATTTTAGATTTTTTTTTTTTGATAGAAAGTTTCGATTTTCAAATAGAATTTTCAAGGTTTTGATTTTCAATGAAAAGTTCCTCGTTTTGAAACCGGCAGTTCGTATTGAAATCAGGATTCATCACTAGTTACGATACGTTGATTACATGGATCTTCTATTAAAATATGCTCTATATATTATAGAAATACTAGAGAGTTCACTAGGTTTATCACATTTTTTTAAACATTCCTCTCGATAGTATTTGTCCACGCTAAACCAAAATAATAAAATGTTTTTCTTCCTTCCCAGAATCTACGTTTTCTTTCCCAAATCAACGCAGGCTAATTAAATTATCGTTATTAGAATTAAACTGTACTCTGTGCTGAAAAACACACATTATGATTTTAAGAGGATTATCATAGCACTTAATAGTCATACACATTAAACATTTCTATATAATCAGCCAATCAAGTCACCACATTTTTAGTTTTAAGAGTAAACATGTATGTATGTATGTATGTATGTATGTATAGTTTATTTAGAAAGCGCCACTTGGGGACGCAGCGCTGTACAGTAATAAAATAGAATAAAGTCATACAAGGGGGATAAATACATAGATAGTTCAGTACATCAATATATAAATTATATAAATAGAAGTGCTAGGGCTTTGCCACAAGAGGAAAGGAGGTCCCTGCCCCATAAAGCTTACGAACATGCCATTTAAACATATTTTATTTGATAACTGCATATAGAGAAACATCATAATCCCTAGTAGAGAGAACGAGACAAGCAGTAGGTTTCTAATATATGTAAACTGAACCAACTGTAAGTGTAAGGTGACTCATAATTATAAAGTGACAGCCGATGAGGTTTCAGAGGAGCATTCAAACAGAAAGAACATTATGAGCTTAGTTAGCATCTGGGCAGCCAACAGGAGCTACAAGAAACCAATTGCCCGTCATATATTTTTAGTAACATTCATTCATTAAAATCAGTTAGAGAAGATATCAATATATATCATGCATTTTCTTTTTTACTTTCTGTATCATGGTAACCTATTGTTCCAATACTTCGTCATCCTCTTTAAAGTCACATTTCCCAGACAAATTTGAATGTATTGTTAAGGACCCCCCAAAACTCCAAGAACGAAGTCTGCTTCACGACCAGTTCGAGTGCCGACAGCTTTACAAGGTCAATACGAGTTTGCTCAGCCATAAATAAGGATATAGGGAAGCAGCTGTAGGGCATTCGCCATGAGATCACTATCACAGCCATGAATGATGGCTACCATATGGAAGAACAGAGAAAAATGTAATGAAACAGAAGAAGCTCTCATGACTGGGAATCGACAATAATTTCCACCATGTCTGAATCATTTCTCACCTGATTGTGCGGATTTCACTCGATTGGGATGAAATAATGGTCCTTGTTCCTCCGGATTATTAGGGCAGTTTTGAATTTTGGTGAAAAAAAGGTTTTAAGTTCACTGACTTTAACCCTTTGTACACACAATCCATAAAGGACAATAATACTCAACGTAACCCCCCCCCCCCCTCACACACATCTAAACCACTTAGTCCTCAACGATGGGTTCTTTGCAAGGACCACTCCCCATTGACCAGCACGGGAATAACATTGGGTTTTATCCTAACTATAGGATACTTACAGTATATTCTCTAGTCATATTACTTTGTCAAATAGCAAAAATGATAGGTTGTATAAAAAATAATAATATCCCAGCTAATATAAAAAAAAATGGTTTCTCAACTAGGGGTACAGAGACCACTAGGGTTCTCAACAGATAGGGACACCAACAGTACTGACCTATCCTTGTGGTTACTTTGAGTGTTTTTTTTAAAAGACAAACAATGATTTACAGGCTGTCAATGTTGGTAGCATTGGGTTAGCTGAAACCCAATTGTTTTCTTTCCCATGTATATTTTTTGATCAAGGGTTCTACAAACAACGGGGTCATTAGGGAAGTGCATTTTAAGATTTGTGTTATGATTTGAATTGTGTATTGCGATAGATGTTCTATAATTTGCCATTAGTTTAAAGAAAAACAAAACTCCACGTCCCATTAAAACTACCATTTTCTATGATTAGCCAATAAAGGCAGATCTTATAGTAGAATTTAACATAATTTCTAAAATCCTAATGTGAAAGCTTAACCCCCCCAGAACACCTAAGTTGCATAGCAGGTACAGAGATGAGACATGAAAGCTTGACGCCATACTCGAGAGGTGAATACTTGGCTTCAACATAAAGGTAAACATAACCTTACCCCACATGGAAATACACCACTGTTTATTGTTTTTTCTTGAAATGCACATTTTGAGTATAGTGGTCCTTTAATCAATTATATATTTTTTATTCTCCCATTAAAAAAAAACTAAATACAATAAAAGATAGGTTTCCCTGTTTGGTTTGCAGTGAGATGGTATAGGATGAATGAATATTGAATTATATTGTAAATACATCAACATTCTTATTTTAGTAAGTAGATAAATACTTAAAGGGGAACTAAAGTCTCCAGACAACATTTCCCCAATAGACAGCACATTTACAAAGATACAAAAAGCTGTGTCTCACCTCTCCCTTTGCTGTGGATGCTGGGTGATTTATAAAATTAACCTTTGGGTACTAGGGGTCAACTCCCATAATCCACCTTAGCTGGGAACACCCAAAAATACCAAAAGTATATTTATAGGTTTATTGATGTGTCTTAAGAGAATAATTAACATAAAATACAAGCCTGGGGCCTTGACAAGCTAAATTAATCAGGCAATAAATTCATTCTTTACAACAGAAATAAACAACCTTTGCCATTTATTGCCAAACTACATCTATTGTTTAGGGCTTCTTGCCAGCCTGCAGGGGATCCTAGGTGATGGGACTGTGTTCAGTACTTAATAAGTGTAAAAAGGGACCTTTCAAAGTTTTGTAGCAATGGTGACAGGTTGTATTTTGCCAGTACTTGAACCTCCACGGGAATAACTACCCGAGAGCTGCCATAACGGGACCAGGTTGAGCTCCACTGATTTAGAAGGTGCATATTTTGTACATATTTATCAACTTCCAGTAGCTGTCTCTTTATGGTGACATAGTAGTTAATGTTGCACAAAGACACATTACAAGTGAGTTCAACCCCTACCTACAATTTCTTCCTAATAGTTGAAAACCCCTTCTTAAGACACCTACAATTTCAGAGAAAGACAACTTCCAGCTTTTTTTCTTAAATGTGAATAGCCCTAACCTATTCTGTCTTAATTCACTTTATTAATTTAGTTGCTTTTCTTTGAACTCGCTCTAGTTCTATAATCCACTTTCAATATACCGGGTGCTTGGAACTATGACAGTGACACTTTATATGATTTTGGACACATTGGTATTTGGTTTTGCCTTTTAGGTGGGTTTACTATTAACAGGGAGAATGTTTTAACACTGATGTTTGTAATAATGTTTTAACAAAGTTTTAACACTGATGGTTGTAACATTAAGAGTTAACTAAATTTAACTTGACTGTGAGAAGGTTGTTGTATCATATGATTGGTTTGTGGGTGGAGCTGGTTTTTGCACAGAGCACTTTGAGTTTGGCTTGATAAAGGTCCTAGAACCCGGACGGAAACGTTGCCTATATTGGAATAAAATTTGCTTATGTTTCAACAAGACCCAGGAGTGCGTAGGACTTTGTTCATTGGATATAAATATATATTAGCAATTATTAATAATTATCAGGTAGATGCAGAACCAAAGAACGAACCTGCAATGCTTTAAAACTCCTTCACGAGACTTACTGCATCATGGGATCCCGGGCAGGTAAGACGTACGTTACTTGGTTCTGCATGGGCCCTGTACACCACAGTAGTAAAGGCCGTAAGATTAGCGCAAATTTGTTGCACATATATTAACACAGCCTTCATTACATGGGCTACGCTGTGCTATTTCCCCAAATTTACACTCTAACCCGATAATACACCGGGTAGGGTGGGTTTTGCACTAATTCAGCACAAAACTGGCCGATATGGCATCGTCCCATATCCATACCAAATTTATAGCTTTTCATACAAGAAAATATCTTGTTGGATCGAGCAGTATGGAATAGTTTTCTAAGTCCGTTAACTACTAAAAGTTATCCCCTGGGTCCCTCTCCAGCAGGCAACCAGGAAGTGGAGCGGCGAGGGACCAGGTCAGGTAAGGAAGTTTAGGAGAGTCTTTGGAAACGGTGAATATTGTGAAAGTGAGGTTGGAGGTTTTTAGTGGACTTGCCCTTTAAATTTCAGTGAGCCCAAACTATCCACATCCGTTCGCAAGGACTGCTCATAATACTGTAGGTAGATTTAATGCCACATATATTTTTAGATTGCCACAAAGATTTTTCTTTCAATAATCTCTTTCTAGTCACGGATTAAAGAGAAGTAGCTGTACTGTTACAATCCATTGACTCCATTTTTTTCTGCGCTATTTCACAGAATGCCATGAATCTACCTCCAGACAAAATCCAGGTTCTTCGCCAATACGATCAAGACAAGAAATGGGAGCTAGTGTGTGACCAGGTGAGTGCCAGTATGAACATGGTACACACTCATGAATGGCTATGATGGCTATTCAATCAGCTGGCTAGAGGGGATACACAAGGAACATAAAGTATTCATTTATGATAATCAGCATGTGAAATTATTACCATTGAAAGGGAAACTGTGGTCTCCATGTGAGTGGCCTCTAGGATAATGCTTCTAGCTGCAGTCTATCCAAAGTTACAGCAATATAAAGGGTGTTTTTCTTGGTAGTATTGTGAGCTGAGACATCACCAGCACCACTGCTCTGCCATAAGTCTTAAGCTGGGTACACACGATTAGATATTTCGGTCCAATCAACCGTTAGTTCAGTGTATCGTTCGGTCGGACCATGTTCATATAACCGATCTGCGGTCCGTTCGAATCGGACGAACTTGTATGAAGACCACAATTACTATGAAAACATGAAGTGGAATGATTAGGGATCTAGGGAATATTGGGTAAAAAGGATTATAGTAATTGTCGCTAATATATTGTTTTAGTTTGGCTAATGTGTATTATTGCCATTTCACTTGTGCTCTAGTTGCAAAGGCTGCTGGGTATAATCTTTTGCTTTCATATTTTCCTCAGAGCAAAATAATGAACATCCTATTAATGATTCAATTCCCCTTAAACCATGTTACAGGAACGATTTCAGGTGAAAAACCCACCCACGGCCTATATCCATAAACTGAGAAGCTATGTGGACACAGGAGGGCTCAGCAGAAAGGTGAGAGAGCACTATATACATCATGGGCCTTATTTAATAAAGAAACAGCTGGGTACACACTGCTAAGATTTATAGGCAATTTGTCTGCATTGTCTATAGATCTGGGTACACACAATCAGGAGGCCAGCAGGCTCTATTAGCAGCCATAGGGAAATGTTTGGTCAGTAAAGACTATTCCCAATGGACGATGTTCATCAGCCCCAGGAATATCCAGTGTTTCCGATAAAAACATCGCCAATGAAAGGGTGAAAACTGTGGGTGTGTGTTCCCATGTCACAATGTAGTTAAGAC
Organism: Hymenochirus boettgeri; assembly: GCA_019447015.1. Lineage (NCBI taxonomy): Eukaryota > Metazoa > Chordata > Amphibia > Anura > Pipidae > Hymenochirus > Hymenochirus boettgeri. Next base: position 78,455,951 of record CM033476.1, on the reverse strand, counting down.
AACATCTGTCTCTCAAACAAGTTACAGGGGAACCAAAGGGCAGGTAGGAGTGTGGGTAATCTTCCCCACTCCTACCTGCTCTACTCAGGGTAAGGACCTAAAATGATAGGGTGTGCAGACAATTTACATAAGACATCTCTGCCCCCTCGCTACATCGCCTACAGGAAGACCCCCTTCTTGCAGAGGGCATCTTCACATAGGGATGGACCAGACTGCCTAGAAACAAGGACAAGGCTGGACCAGATTAAAACTGCTCTTTTGAGGTATAATTTCTTGTTATTTGCTTAGGTGAGGATCTAACGTTTTAGGTTCCCATCCTGGCTACAGCAGAGAAGGGAAATTGTAAACACTTCAACTTCACATCAATTAGCTAATGGGTGATATGAAAATCTGGTCCAGCCTTGTCCTTGTCTCTAGGCAGTTGGTCCATCCCTATGTGAAGATGCCCTCGCAAGAAGGGGGTCTTCCTGTAGGCGATGTAGCGAGGGGGCAGAAATGTCTTATGAAATTGTTGCACACCCTATCATTTTAGGTCCTTACCCTGAGTAGAGCAGGTAGGAGTGGGGAAGATTACCCACACTCCTACCTGCCCTTTGGTTCCCCTGTAACTTGTTTGAGAGACAGATGTTGTCTTAACTACATTGTGACATGGGAACACACACCCACAGTTTTCACCCTTTCATTGGCGATGTTTTTTCGGAACACTGGATATTCCTGGGGCTGATGAACATCGTCCATTGGGAATAGTCTTTACTGACCAAACATTTCCCTATGGCTGCTAATAGAGCCTGCTGGCCTCCTGATTGTGTGTACCCAGATCTATAGACAATGCAGACAAATTGCCTATAAATCTTAGCAGTGGTACCCAGCTGTTTCTTTATTAAATAAGGCCCATGATGTATATAGTGCTCTCTCACCTTTCTGCTGAGCCTCCTGTGTCCACATAGCTTCTCAGTTTATGGATATAGGCCGTGGGTGGGTTTTTCACCTGAAATCGTTCCTGTAACATGGTTAAGGGGAATTGAATCATTAATAGGATGTTCATTATTTTGCTCTGAGGAAAATATGAAAGCAAAAGATTATAACCAGCAGCCTTTGCAACTAGAGCACAAGTGAAATGGCAATAAACACATTAGCCAAACTAAAACAATATATTAGCGACAAATACTATAATCCTTTTTACCCAATATCCCTAGATCCCTAATCATCACTTCATGTTTTCATAGTAATTGTGGTCTTCATACAAGTTCCGATTCGGACGAACGGTCGATCGGACATGGGCACATTCGGATTCGATAATTTCGGTCCGATCGACGATAACATGAACTAACGGTCGATCGGACCGAAATATCTAATCATGTGTACCCAGCTTAAGACTTAATGGCAGAGCAGTGGTGCTGGTGATGTTCAGCTCACAATACTACCAAGAAAAACACCCTTTATATTGCTGTAACTTTGGAAGACTGCAGCTAGAAGCATATCCTAGAGGCCACTCACATGGAGACCACAGTTTCCCTTTCAATGGTAATAAATTCACATGCGATTATCATAAATGAATACTTTATGTTCCTTGTGTATCCCCTCTAGCCAGCTGATTGAATAGCCATCATAGCCATTCATGGTGTGGACCATGTCATACTGGCACTCACCTGGTCACACACTAGCTCCCATTTCTTGTCTTGATCGTATTGGCGAAGAACCTGGATTGTCTGGAGGTAGATTCATGGCATTCTGTGAATAGCGCAGAAAAAAATGGAGTCAATGGATTGTAACAGTACAGCTACTTCTCTTTAATCCGTGACTAGAAAGAGATATTGAAAGAAAAATCTTTGTGGCAATCTAAAAATATATGTGGCATTAAATCTACCTACAGTATTATGAGCAGTCCTTGCGAACGGATGTGGATAGTTTGGGCTCACTGAAATTTAAAGGGCAAGTCCACTAAAAAACTCCAACTCATTTCACAATATTCACGTTTCCAAAGACTCTCCTAACTTCCTTACCTGACCTGGTCCCTCGCCGCTCACTTCCTGGTTGCCTGCTGGAGAGGGACCCAGGGGGATAACTTTTAGTAGTTAACGGACTTAGAAAACTATTCATACTGCTCGATCCAACAAGATATTTTCTTGTATGAAAAGCTATAAATTTGTGATGGATATGGGACGATGCCATATCGGCCAGTTTTGTGCTGAATTGTGCAAAACCCACCTACCGGTGTATTATCGGGTTAGAGTGTAAATTTGGGGAAATAGCACAGCGTAGCCCATGTAATGAAGGCTGTGTTAATATATGTGCAACAAATTTGCGCTAATCTTAGGCCTTTACTACTTGGTGTACAGGGCCCATGCAGAACCAAGTAACGTACGTTTACCTGCCCGGGATCCCATGATGCAGTAAGTCTCGTGAAGGAGTTTTAAGCATTGCAGGTTCGTTCTTTGGTTCTGCATCTACCTGATAATTATAATAATTGCTAATATATATTTATATCCAATGAACAAAGTCCTACGCACCCTGGGTCTTGTTGAAAAATAAGCAAATTTTATTCCAATATAGGCAACGTTTCCGTCCGGGTTCTAGGACCTTTATCAAGCCAAACTCAAAGTGCTCTGTGCAAAAACCAGCTCCACCCACAAACCAATCATATGATACAACAACCTTCTCACAGTCAAGTTAAATTTAGTTAACTCTTAATGTTACAAACCATCAGTGTTAAAACTTTGTTAAAACATTATTACAAAAATCAGTGTTAAAACATTTTCCCTGTTAATAGTAAACCCACCTAAAAGGCAAAACCAAATCCAATGTGTCCAAAATCATATAAAGTGTCACTGTCATAGTTCCAAGCACCCGGTATATTGAAAGGTGATTATAGAAATAGAGCGAGTTCAAAGAAAGCAACTAAATTAATAAAGGGAATTAAGACAGAATAGGTTAGGGCTATTCACATTAAGAAAAAAAGTGGAAGTTGTCTTTCTCTGAAATTGTAGGTTTGTCTTAAGAAGGGGTTTTCAACTATTAGGAGAAATTGTAGGTAGGGGTTGAACTCACTGTAATGTGTCTTTGTGCAACATTAACTACTATGTCACCATAAAGAGACAGCTAATGGAAGTTGATAAATATGTACAAAATATGCACCTTCTAAATCAGTGGAGCTCAACCTGGTCCGTTATGGCAGCTCTCGGGTAGTTTTTCCCGTGGAGGTTCAAGTACTGGCAAAATATCAAACCTGTCACCATGCTACAAAACTTTGAAAGGTCCTTTTTACACTTATTAAGTACTGAACACAGTCCCATCACCTAGGATCCCTGAGGCTGGCAAGAAGCCTAAACAATAGAGTAGTTTGGCAATAAATGGCAAAGGGTTGTTATTTCTGTTGTAAAGAATGAATTTATTGCCTGATTATTTAGTGTCAAGGCCCCAGGCTTGATTTTATGTTAATTTATTCTTAAGACACATCAATAAACCTATAAATATACTTTTGGTATTTTGGGTGTTCCCCGCTAAGGTGGATTATGGGAGTTGACCCCTAGTACCCAAAGGTTAATTTTATAAATCACCCAGATCCACAGCAAAGGGAGAGGTGAGACACAGCTTTTTGTATCTTTGTAAAGTGCTGTCTATTGGGAAATGTTGTCGGAGACTTTAGTTCCCCTTTAAGTATATCTACTTACAAAATAAGAATGTTGATGTATTTACAAATAATTCAATATTCATTCATCCTATACCATCTCACTGCAAACCAAACAGGGAAACCTATCTTTTATTGTATTTAGTTTTTTTTAATGGGAGAATAAAAAATATATAATTGATTAAAGGACCACTATACTCAAAATGTGAATTTCAAGAAAAAAAACAATAAACAGTGGTGTATTTCCATGTGGGGTAAGGTTATGTTTACCTTTATGTTGAAGCCCAGTATTCACCTCTCGAGTATGGGGTCAAGCTTTCATGTCTCATCTCTGTACCTGCTATGCAACTTAGGTGTTCGGGGGGGTTAAGCTTTCACATTAGGATTTTAGAAATTATGTTAAATTCTACTAAGACTGCCTTTATTGGCTATCATAGAAATGGTAGTTTTAATGGGACGTGGAGTTTTGTTTTTCTTTAAACTAATGGCAAATTATAGAACATCTATCGCAATACACAATTCCAAATATAACACAATCTTAAAATGCACTTCCCTAATGACCCGTTGTTTGTAGAACCCTTGATCAAAAAAATACATGGGAAAGAAAACAATTGGGTTTCAGCTAACCCAATGCTACCAAATTGACAGCCTGTAAATCATTGTTTGTCTTTAAAAAAAACACTCAAAGTAACCACAAGGATAGGTCAGTACTGTTGGTGTCCCTATCTGTTGAGAACCCTAGTGGTCTGTACCCCTAGTTGAGGAAACCATTTTTTTTATATAGCTGGGATATTATTATTTTTTATACAACCATCATTTTACTATTTGACAAAGATATCTGTTGTATTCAATTAGATCAACTGGACTGAAAGTAGTTCTTGAAGACGTTTCGCTAGTCAATCCGACTGGCTTTCTCAATTCAGAATGACTTGTACAAGAATCTGTGGCAATTATGTACCCTGGAAATCCCAATTAGCATATCACAGCCAGGTGTTAAGGGTGTGAGTTGGATAGGGCTAAGAGGTTTTATAGGAACGCCCAGAGTAAGGTGTTAAAACAGCATTGTACATGGCAGACAGTTGGTGTCGAACAGAAGATTGTAATGTTAACATATTGGCGAAGGAACGTGACTGGTTCAAGAGAGGTGTTAAGGAGGCCATTTATGTGAAAATAAAGAAACCAAGCCTAAATAGAGGTGGGGGGGTTTCGACACCACTGTCTGCCATGTACAATGCTGTTTTAAACACCTTACTCTGGGCGTTCTAAACACCTCTAGCCACTACCAATCACACCCTAACACCTGGCTGTGATATGCTAATTGGGATTTTCAGGGTACATAATTGCCACAGATTCTTGTACAAGTCATTCTGAATTTAAAACTGCTCTTTTGAGGTATAATTTCTTGTTATTTGCTTAGGTGAGGATCTAACGTTTTAGGTTCCCATCCTGGCTACAGCAGAGAAGGGAAATTGTAAACACTTCAACTTCACATCAATTAGCTAATGGGTGATATGAAGGTTTTTTCTGAAAGGAATACACTGTGTGTGTGTGTATATATATATATATATATATATATATAGTAAATAAGACAATTACGACACAGGAAGACTTATCCATGTACAAGTAAACCAGAAATAAACACAGGAATTAAAATAGACTGATATATTTCACACAGAACTTTAAAACCAAACTGAAGGTGGAACTGCATGATTACTTCCTTCCTAAAAGACAAATGACACTTGTAGTGCACCCTGGGGAGTACTTGGAACATGCACCTTAATGCACACATGGTTCTGAAGATGCTTTCCCACAGAGATACCAGCTGCCTGGCATTGTAAGATGGTGCTAGAAGATAGAGGGTATCGTGCGCAGAGAGACAATAAAGCCACAAACCGCAAATAAAACGAAATGTTCCACACAACGTACGTGTCAAACATATAAATATGGAATCTCACGCAAGTCCAGTTTCTATTAACCAGAAGGATCCTAAAGTAAAATCCCTAATCAACAGTCTTCTCCCCAGAACTTTCTTTCAGCCAGATGGCATGAAAAAGTAGCCAGGTAGGGCAGGGCAGGGAAATCTGTGACCCGCATAGAAAGCACACAGGTTTGCCACACCACCCTTTCTAGTTAACCTATCCTTACATTATCTTGTGAATGCCTTGGTGCCGGGAACACACAAATTAACCCTACATCTGCATTCTTTAATAAATCACATCGATGTTCTCTCCAGAATTTTTTTCCAGCCGGGTGGCATGAAAAAGTAGCCGTGTGGGCCGCCCCCATTTAAAAGATGTAATGCACTGATCAAAATGCATTTACTTGTATCTGCTAGACATGTAGAATCGTCTCACAAAATCATGAAACCTTATTTTGGATACAACATGGAGGAGAAGTGTCATTTACTTTTTACTTAAAAACCCAAATTACAAACAAGGCTTCTAGTTTTCCCTTTGTTCTAGAAGGACCGTACCACTACAGTGATGATTATTATTTTATTAGACACTGAACTAGATTGTCAGTGCTCAAGATATTCAAGCTATTACTGGTATCGCTTCCTAAAACTTTAATATTAGAACTTCATTTACCAAATATTTCTATTAAAAAAAAGTAAGGGTCGGTATTTTTTTTAACATTGATTTGATCAATTACAGTTCAAACGACGAATCCAAGAATCCACTCAGGTGCTCAGAGAGTTAGAAATCTCCTTGAGGACTAATCACATCGGGTAAGACTCTGTTCCATAAACTTGCACTTACTTACCACAGTGATCAGCTAGGCCAATCATAGTTTTTTTTTCCTGGTATATCAACTGCAAGGTTCTGATGGTTTATTTGCCAGATATTTAAAGGGTAAGTCCCCCTACCCTTGTCATTTATATTCCCCTAACCCCAACTGCTATTTTTAGTACTTTCTTACATGACATTCTAACCAGATATGTAATCATAAGTATTGCCCGTTTTCTCCATTTCTGGCAGAGGTCTCTGCCTCCCCCTCCTGCTTAATGAGCTTTTAGGAAAGTGAGCATGTGCACAGGAGGCAGCAGGGAAAAGTTGAGCATGTGCACAGGAGGCACCAGGAAAAAGTACAATCAGTCATTGGCTGTGGTGCCAGTTGTCTCAGCCTTGGTGGCCTGCATGGAGAGAGGAGACATCTTTTACTGCCAGAATTGGGGCAATTATTTTTAACTACCTTGTTAGTAATACATCTAATAATGTGCGGCATATATTGGTTGGAATTGGGGACAGATAATTCGTTTTTTGTTTTAAGGGTGGACATGCCCTTTAAAAAGATGTCCCGTGTCTAGATAATATAATTATATTATCATACTGCAGCATATACAATATTCAAAGCATGTTCAACTATTATGGGAACAGGAAGTTTATTATAAGCATGCAAAAGAATACAATGCGAGAGCGATACAAGGAAAGGAGCCTCTCTTATATAGACTGTAAAATGGCACAGGCAGAAGGCAGCTTAATTAACACAAATAAGAAAATGTCCATTGTCCATATATATGTTTTTGCCCCAATATTAGTCGTTTTCCCCTCTTAGAAAGCTGTCCCACCTCAGGGGTCTATTGTGCATTTTTGAAATATTAACATAGAATGTCATTTTAGAAATATATATCTTTTAGATGGGTGGAGGAATTTCTGAGCCCAGAGGTTGGAGGCCTGGATGCATTAGTGGATTATCTTTCTTTCGCTCAAGGTTCATTCCCGTGAGTATGAAAAAGCTGAATATATAAAGGAATGAACGAATTCTGGTCTCTTCTACTTTCATCCAACTAGGACTATACACTTTTATACATTCTGCCTACCATACTCCATTATACTGCTTTGAGACACTCTCCTCTTCTACTGACACCTTCCTCAGGATTGATATGGAGAATTCTGACAGTGGATCAGCAGAGAAATCAAAATCCTTACAGAGATCCCTTGAAGACATTAACAAGAGCAGCATGTCGCAGTCATCCAATAACACTCCCTCTCGGTCAAGACACCTTACGGCCAGGTACTTACCGACCTTCACTGGGTGATAGCCTGAGTGATTGCAGCCAAGACCAGGGAATGTATTAGAAATTTGGTTCTCTTTAAAGTGTCTTTCTTTCTTAGCTGTCCCTAAGCTATGTACATATTAGAAAAACCTTGTCTTAAGCTGGGTATACACCAGCAGATATTTCTGGCCAACTGACCCATCCACGGCACTATTGGTTGGTTGGCCGCACAATCGGTTGCGCATACTGTCGCCGCCGCCATTATTGCCATGACCGACAGTTATTTGTCCTGGCTGACTGCACGCTCGCATCGAACGCTCGGTCAGGACAAATAATAGGCTGGCATGTACCCGGCCTAATGATCATAGTATTTATCTAATGGTCTCCATCCAGATAAGCTGCCAAACGATCAGGGGGGATTGGATCAGACCTGCTCTCCGTTTCATTAAGTGATCCAGCAGGATAGATCAGTATCAGCCAGTGGGTGTACATGGGTTAGATTGACGGACATTGCAGTCAACAGAAATTGGGTGGATAGAGCTTTTGCTGTAATACCAGGATTGTTTATTTCTATACATTCCTTGTTTATCTGATTTTAGAGCTATCATGTTGTGTGGTACTTATATCATGTTATATTAAAAGCATTACCTTAGCATCTCTTCCTCATGCTCAGTTCAGTTACTTAATTATCAGTTTCCCTTAAGATAACAGAATGCATTGATAATTTCATAGCTTAAACTGTTTTAAGTCTTAATGGGAGTGTGTGGCCATGTGCCCAGCTCCAGCATGGTTTTATGTTAGGCCTAAGTCTTGCACCTTGTGACTTCTTTATAGGACACTGATTTTAAAAGTCATTTTACACCCTATATTTACAGATACAACCTACACAGTCGATCCACAATGAGAAATTCTCGCCACACCAACATGACAGATGATGTTCATGTGTGTATTATGTGTCTACGAGCCATCATGAACTACCAGGTACGTGCAGGGTGTTCTAGCTGGTGAACTAGAGGGTTGACTTTACACTGGCTGGTAAATATAAGTGCTCATAACACAGACTTGTAAATATAAATGCTTAGCCTACACAGACTGGTACATATAAGATGCCCCCATGCATAAAATATGCCCACATGCCCAGCCCATGCAGACTGATACATACAAGATGCCCCCATGCCCTGCCCATATAGACTGGTACATACAAGATGAGCACATTACCCAGCCCACACAGACTGGTGCATTTAAGATGCCCCAATGCCCAGCCCACAAACACTGGTAAATATAAGATGCCCTCATGCCCTAGCCCACACAGACTGGTACATAAAAGATTTCCCCTTGCTCAGCCCACACAAACTGCTACATACAAGATGCCCCTGGTTTAGATTCCCTCTAGTACTCATGGAAGATTGCACACCAGAAGAAATAACATGTTAAGTTTTTCTTGAACTATCAAAACATCCGGTATCATACTGTGTGATACCTGATGTTTTGATGGCACATACAAGATGCCCACTTTCCCAGCCCACACAGACTGGTATGTACAAGATGCCCCCATGCCCAGCCCACACAGACTTGTAAATAAAATAAACTTGGAAAGAAAAAGTTGCTGGTGTGTATACTTTACACTGGCCATATATTATTTATATTCTAGGTTGCAAGATTCTGGCTACTGTAAAGTGGGAGGTCGGGTGGGGGGAAGTGCAGGCATGTCAGGGCGAAGAGGCTTTGGGCTGGGACAGGGAGGAGAGCATGCGTTCCAGGGTGGGGACTTTCATTTCTATTCAGAGGCCAGGATTTTGTCACTGCAGTCGGAGCAATCCTGTCCAAATTGGGATGCCTAGCAACCCTGTTTCAATGTGATATTATTAAGATTGATATAATGATGGACTCTGTAATAGATATAGTACAATTGACATTATTACTTTTTGATGTACATACATTTATGCAATATTCAATGCATTTTACAATCGACCTTGCTACATGAAATTAACAACCCAATAATGGTAAGACAATGAACAAAGGATCAGATGGTACCCTGGGTAAAAAAACTGATTTGAAAATACGAAATTTTATGATTGTTCAAGCAGTAACTATGATGTTTGTACAAATGACTGGTTAGAATGAAATATTTTCTGTCTGCCGGTCGCCATGGAAATATAGGTACACGCACAAACATACACCTATTTATATAAAAAGACATCTGGACATCAAGTGGAGTTTTATAGTCCTATAATTAGATTGGAACGGTACTAGAAATCAGCCCAGGGAAATTAAAGGTAGACCAGTACAGGGAAGTGTACAGTAAAGAGGGATAATAGATAAAGATCTGTTTCAGTTAACATTTTGTAAATTTATTTCGTACATTTTTAAACAAGTCAATTATTCTTTACCTTCATCAATAGGGCACATCCCAGGAAACACTTGACAAGGACCCCAGCCCACTTTTTGCTATACACTTGCTCTGTTCTCTCCTCTTCAGCTTCTGGGTATCGGCCGCAAGTCAATGCCAATGGCCATACCCCAAGCTGCCTCCTCCTAATTTTGCCTCAACCAATTAGATATTAGCTTCCATTTGAAAGCTAACATCTGATTGGTTGGGGAAAAATTAGCACCATTTTTATTGATAAGAACTTTTATTACATCGCCCTGGAGGTGTCTTCCAGCTGCATCAGGTTGTGTAAGTAATGTTATAAGCATCTTAGGTTAGGTAAGTATAGGGGGAAAGGGTTTTGGGTGGGGCTTCTTATTAAGTGTATACATTTTCATTCTGCCGGTGAACATGCCCTATAACTATGATAATGCATCTGATATCAGTACTATTATTCATAAACATATATAACTGGGTTGTGTATGAACTGGTGATTACCGCATTTTTTAAGTGACTTGTAATCACCGCAACATTTTATTTTATTTACCATTTTTCTTTTACTTTATTATAACTGATAACTGGTGTTTTGTGTCAATTAGGCTAAAATATTGCTAGATGGGTTGGACTGGATGGACGTATGTCTTTATTCAACCTCAAATACTATATATTTTTCATGAACATTTTTCATAATAAGTAATAATACACCTGTGTCAAGTCATCCAGTCCCTTTTAATCCCACCTTCCTACACAAGTCACTGGCTCAGGCATGCTCAGTGTGCTTCATTCAAAGTGAAACCGTCAGATTGCCCTACTGCATTTCCTTGTGCTATAGTGAGGGGTGAGGGACAGCAAAAGAGTAATAGTAACTGCAAGTTGGCTCCAGCATAGATAAGTTGCCATCTAGTTAACAGATCATAAAATCTTAATTTGCACTGCTGTACATGAGATGTCAATTGTTAAATTTACACTGCTAAAGAAAAGAAGGTAATTTGGTGCCATACCTGTTTATCATTTTCTGCAGTCAGGATTCAGCATGGTAATGTCTCACACTTCCTGTGTCAATCAGATCACCCTCAGTCTCAGAAACAAGAATCCTCGGTAAGTATGAGACACAATGATTAGTTCATTGTGTTCAAGAGCAGCACAAACCTAAAAAAAATACTAGAATTAGTAGGTTATTAAAGTACCAGTACAATTATTCTCACCTTCCCCTCGTTCCTCTTCTTCCATAGCTGAATATTACCCAGGGTGAGGACCTTTACCTAGCAGCTGTACTTTCTTACATTAAGTTTCCCTCAGGGTTTCGGTCCTCTTCCACAGTCCACGATGTAGCCAATGGGAAGACAAGCTCTTTAAAGAAGCATGTCTTACCTACATCATGGACTGTTACTCACAGTGGCAGAGGGGTGTAAGACAGGGGTGCAGAGGGAGACTAAGTTAATTAAACAGTTGTTAGGTTTAGTAGATTTAGGTCCTCACCCTAGGTACTATGCAGCTATGGAACAGGGGAAAAGATGAGAATTTCTTTAATGATGTAATGCAGGCAGTGACCTTTGTGGTTTAAATGACCACGATAGGTAAGGAGGAACTAGCATATTTGAGCTACGCTTGGGAACTACATCAAGTCTACAGGTTTTAACAAATCTTTCTGGATCCTTTAACAGTCTGTATAAAAAGAAAAGACAGCATAGTTTGCTAATGTAGATTGTGGTCACCAAACAGAGTTAATGTAGTTTTGTCCAGAACCTGGTTTGGGCTCAGAACTACCAAGTTCAACCCCAAAATATAGACAATGGAGACTTTCAAAATTTCAACATTGTGTTTTGTTTTTTTACCATTTTCCACTGTTTTGTCCTAGCACTAAAGCCCTTGTGCTGGAGCTCTTAGCTGCCGTCTGTTTGGTCAGAGGAGGACACGAACTAATTCTCTCTGCTTTCAACTATTTCATGGAGGTGAGATGCAGACTGTGTCTAGAACTAAACTGTTTACATTGTTTCTTGCTTCAAACTTCCACTACTGCCTCAATGTAAAATGGTTTCCTATCTCAACAAAATGGCTACAATTAGGCTTTAAAGTGACTGCAAAAGTTGTCTATACCGCAATAGTGATTGATTTTTTAGAACACTGAAACTTAAACAACTTGTCTAAATCACGTTACTTGTAGAGAATCAGTCAAAACATAATTGGAAAACAAGCATTACAACATAAAATGCTTACTTCCTGATTAATGTCACCCATTTTGAAACCAAGTTCCTTCCTCTTTGTCTCACTGATGTCATTAAAAGAACTCATTCTGGTGAAATCACTTACCAAAAGCAAACTTAGGAGTGAAGTAATGATTTCGTAGTTGAAAAAGCTTTTTTGTGGTCTGAAAAAGAGTAAACATTTAAACCTCAATTAAAATTATTTGAATGAACAAAGTGTGTGTTGTGTTCTGGAATACAGTGTATTCCCACAATTAAAGTGACATTAATTGTATATATATTACCCCAGTACAGGTAAGTACACTAACTGTTTCTTCTTAGACATGTTGCATACGATGTAGTCAACAAGTAGAGTGATGTTCCTACTTCAGAACGGAGCTCAGTGTTCCTTTAAAAATGTCTGCCTCCATCACAAATAATTACGATAGGGGGTATAACTACACATTTAAGCAATCATGTCATGGATAACATTAATGTTGGATTATAGTATTGTCTTTTAAGAAAACCACATCTAAGGCCTCAACTAACTTTAATCCGCTGACCCAGAGTTGTGGCTACAAAACTCTAATTACCGCCAAGGAACACCTGAGTGGCAGACAAATTCCCCTTGCACGTTTATTGCTAAAAAAAACTCTCGGCAGATGTTAACCTCATTCATTTTAGATGAGGCACACGTTTCTTATAAAGCTGTGGTTTGCATTAGCCTATTTCTATTCTCAAACCTACCAAACCGTGGATCTATTCCATTGTAATCCATACTGGTCTCCAGAATTTAGGTTATGGCCCTACAACTTCTCCATACATGTATTCCTTTATCAAAAAGGGTCTCTAACCAATAAGCTTTATTAGATTATTTTCTAGGGTTTCATCTGACCCCTCAGTCTTACCAACTGTGACCTTTTATATACTGTATTGTGTACGCGTTAGAGCATTAGATCATAATGAGTCACCAAGTCTATGACCATATAAAAGCACAGGCTATATGTACATGATATGTAGCCACAAGTAGGGAGTACATTATTTCCTACCATACACAAGTTTCAGTGAGTCATGTGATTTTGATGACATAGTTAAGAACAAATGGCATAGCTAAGCAATTTATAAGAATCTAATTTTCAGGATATTCATGGCTCCTGTTTATTATAATTACATTTGGTTTCTTACACATAACCCCATATTTTTAATTTATATTTTGTTCTGGGAATTTATAACAATATAATGTTCAGGATATTCATGGCTCCTGGGTATTATAATTACACATGGTTCCATACACATTACCCCATATATTTATATTTTGTTCTGGGAATTTATAACAATATAATGTTCAGGATATTCATGGCTCCTGGGTATTATAATTACACATGGTTCCATACACATTACCCCATATATTTATATTTTGTTCTGGGAATTTATAACAATATAATGCTCAGGATATTCATGGCTCCTGGGTATTATAATTACACATGGTTCCATACACATTACCCCATATATTTATATTTTGTTCTGGGAATTTATAACAATATAATGTTCAGGATATTCATGGCTCCTGGGTATTATAATTACACATGGTTCCATACACATTACCCCATATATTTATATTTTGTTCTGGGAATTTATAACAATATAATGCTCAGGATATTCATGGCTCCTGGGTATTATAATTACACATGGCTCCTTACACATTACCCCATATATTTCATTTATACTTTATTCTGGGGGCTTTTTTTAAAAAAAAAATGTCTTTATAACCTGTGTGTCACTTTTAATCATTAAATTGTGTTAATATAGGTCAGTGGCGAAGGATCTCGCTTTGAGAAACTTATGGAATATTTTCGGACGGAGGATTCAAACATTGATTTTATGGTGAGGTTATCTCAGGCCATATACAGTAGGGTATGCTGTGTTTATAACTGCACTGAATGTAACATATTGTGAAGGATTAAATCTTCACTTATTTTAAAATATAAGATTAAAAATCCATTTAATTCAAAAGTTCAATTAACCCATATACACAGTAAGAGCAATAAAATGTCAGCGAGTCATGTAAACAGATTAAATCAATAAGCACCATTTATAAACATTGATTGTATATGATATAAATGTGTACATTGTTCTACTATATTGCAGGTGGCCTGTATGCAGTTTATCAATATTGTGGTACACTCTGTAAAGAACATGAATTTCCGTGTCTACCTGCAGTATGAGTTCTCCCTCCTAGGACTTGATGAGTATCTGGAGGTAACATCCCAACATTACTAAAATCACATGAGCAGGAAGTAGTATATCCTATAACAGCAGCATGGTGTCTCAGTGATTAGCGCTTAGTCCTGAGTTCAAATCCACCCTTGGACACATCTTCAAGGAGTTTGTTGGCGCTATATAAATCCACAATAATAACAGTGAATTTTAGCAAGTGCACATCTAAGTAGTGATAATGTGTATTGCAGCTTTTCTGATATATGATGATAGACGATGACCTCAGAGATCAAGACAGCTGAAGGATTTTTCCTCTTTTCTTCTATGTTGCACAGGTCCTGAAACACACAGAGAGTGAGCGACTCCAGGTACAGATCCAGGCATATCTTGATAATATCTTTGATGTAAACAATCTCCTAGAAGACACAGACACTAAGAATGAAATGCTGGAACATGTAGAGGATCTCCAAGAACACTTGATTCATGTATGTTGACGAGAATAATTAAATAAAAGTTGTATTTTATGTGTGTAATATATATAGGAATATATACATTAAAGATTCAAGGTCCCACACTCTTTTCTTATCTTTAGGGATGCCATTTTGTCCCCAGAAAGGTCCATCAGTGAACAGCAGGCCAGAGAGTTGCAAGTTCTGTTTGTATATATTTGTACAATGTAATACAAAAACCAGAATAAGGACCAGAAATGATGGGTCCTCACCCCTGAATAATTAAATGACTACCCAGGGGAAAAGGCAGGATTGGAGTAAAGCCTCATACACACAGGCTTTCGTAGGGGCTGACCTGTGACGCACAATGTGTATGCACGCCCGTTTTGGACAATAATCTGCTGTGCACTTTGTCGACCGAAATAGCCATTCAGTCGTGGCTCG
Organism: Hymenochirus boettgeri; assembly: GCA_019447015.1. Classification (NCBI taxonomy): domain Eukaryota; kingdom Metazoa; phylum Chordata; class Amphibia; order Anura; family Pipidae; genus Hymenochirus; species Hymenochirus boettgeri. The sequence continues at coordinate 78,440,665 of CM033476.1, read as the reverse complement.
TTGATGATCCGCCCGGCCGGTCAGACAATTATACCGGCTGTTTCGGCAGACATAGTGCCCATACACATCATTATTATTGCTTGAAATGACCGTGCATACACATCATGCGTCACAGCTTGACCCGCCACGGCAAAAGTAGTGGGACGCATCCGATCGCCCATTCGCTTGAAAGGACGTTCGAATGTCAGTCCAATAAACTGAAATGCCGGATGGTGTGTATCCAGTTTACGTCACTGAAATACAGTTTCAACCTGACCATCAGATCCTGTACACTGTACAGCAGGTCCACATAGATGAAGGCACATTGACAGCTCTCCGTAATTAATCTTTAAGGCAGCAGTTCTTTATCCGTTAATGTTTAAGGCCATTAGACTCTAGGAACTTTATGACTGTTACATGACATATATAAAGATATAATACACTCTATGTTTCTATGAACGAATAGTCATTATTACGTATGCCCACTATAGTATAAGCTGGAAGAAGTCAGGGACAGTGAGGTGGCTCAGTGAGGGAGCTTGCTCGTGGGTAAGTTTTACAATCTTTGTTTCGGGATTCTGATAGATTAATTGAAGAACGGGGAAGTAGGACACGATTCTTTTAGGTTCACTGTTTAAGTAAATCTATCCATTCTTATAACAAATTGCTATCCCAATATCGGTATTTAGAAATCAGCACTGGGTGACTTGTTTCCACTTTTTAGGTGACAGAAAAATTGCAGCAAACCGAAAATGAATATATGAGGCAAGTGGCTGAGCTGGAAAAGCAACTGGAACAATGTCGCCGTGAGCTGAACACTGCCAAGGTAGGTGTAATAATCTCTATGCTCGGGGCCTTATATATGTCCATTTCTCTGTTCCGTGGTATTTGAATAACTTTATTTGCAGTATAAAATGTAGAATCCTTCAAGATCCATTTTATTACTATAAAGTGCCATTATACGTATTATACATAGAATTGCACATATGCATAAGGGAGTCTGTGCCACATGTGTTATTTAGGAAATCTGTAGCTCAGCAATGCCCAACCTGCGGCACGGTTTTAGAAAAATGTGGGCCCCCCCCCAGGACCCAGTGGGTGGGCGTGGTAATGGGCACACTCATCCGCAAGATCGGCCATGATTTTCTGAACAAGATTGGCCATGGCCCCACGCAAATACATCATCCAATTTTGCAGGCAGACTGACTTAATTATCTTTATGTTTACAAAGAGGATTTGCACTTTTGCAAAAAAAAGGCAATTGTCACTTTATGTCTTTGTTTCCAGGAGAAGGTTATGTTCCAGCCACTGCAAAATAACCAGATAACAAATGGTTCTGGAGTTGTTTGGGTGGAGCCCACTGGGGACACTAGTACAGAGGAAATTTCTGCCAACAAAGTGGCATCGGGTTCATGTCTGGTGACCAGCTCTCCTCCTGTGTCCCCATCTGCCATTAGAATCACTCTGATCACTCCATCAGACACTAACACAGGTAATGTTTTAACAGATATTTATGCCAATATGTAATAAGTAAGATAAGTTTAATGGAAAGAACTGATATATTTTGTTCCTAGATGTTTTGGATTCTTCCAGACCCTCTACACCTCCGGCTCCCCCTCCATCACCACCAGATTCACATTTAGGCTCAATCCCAGCCCCTCCGCCACTACTTCTTTCACAATTTTTAACTCTCACTACTGCTTCTCAGCTTCCTCACTCACAGATCACCACTCAACCTTCCATAAGAGACCAGTCTGAACTCTCTACTTCCATATCACAGCCCATAACACCACATAATGTGCTACCAGTACCACCGCCACCCCCTCTTCCACCTTATCTAACATCTGTTGGGCCACTTCCACCCGGAGCAAATGTTGAGTCAGCCCCTCCACCTCCCCCTGGGATATCTGGTGCACCAACTCCTCCACCTCCCCCTGGGACAACTTTTACACCACCACCTCCCCCTCCTCCCCCTGGGACAACCTTTGTACCACCACCTCCTCCCCCTGGGACATCCTTTGTACCACCACCTCCTCCCCCTGGGACATCCTTTGTACCACCACCTCCTCCTCCCCCTGGGACAACTTTTGCACCACCACCACCTCCTCCTCCTGGGACATCAGGAACACATCCTCCTCCACCACCACTAGGAGTGCAGCCAGCAGGGACATTAAACTCAGGTAAGACCATACATCTTGGTTGTTTATTGAATTAATATATGCACTGTTAGGAACATTTCATATTTATTGTAGTTACTAGAAAGTGTTTTTTTTTGTGAATTGAGGAACAAGTGGGAGAGCTGTAAGCCACAGCACAACTTTCTTCTTCCTGAGGAAATATAGAGTTAAAATAGAACTTGTTGTTTTGGGGAGAGTTGGACCCAAACCCAGTTTTGATGGGAATTTCACAGATCTGGCAAAACTTTGACTTTTCGGATTTCTGACTTTTTGGAATATTTTCTCACTGTGGAACTATTTTCCAAAATTTGCAAACATTCGCAGTTAAAAATAGAATGTTTTTCAAAATTTCTAGAAATCTCGAAAATACTACGCAGAATGCCAAAACAGAGAGCACGTGAAGTTTTCAGTACTGGTGTTTTTTTTTAAAAAGATTTTGAGCATTGATACGTGTTCCGCAGACCATTTCCGAGGTACCTGCAATCCGCAATACTGCAAACAGAACAGATTTCAGTGAGTTCAACTATCTCTAGTTTTGGGAACAAGAGAGATTATAACACTATGTGATATGTGCAATAATAAATAGCTTTTATTTTATCTTTACCAGTCCCAATTTATGGTCATGGTTTCTTTGCAATTACTTAAAACTAAGCAGCCTTTTACTGTATGCATAGCCAAGCTCTATAAAACACTGTTACCCTAGATAAACCAATGCTTTTATAATTCTTGCAGGTTTAAGTAATAATGTGGGCAAAATCCTGAGCAAATAATACCCAATAACCAGGGGTGTCTCTCTAATGAGGCAAAATGAGCAAAATGCTCAGGGCGGCGCTCCTGCTAAATATGAGAGAGGTGGCAGGCAAAGCTCACTTTAAATTTATTCATTTATCTGCAGAGCAGAAGGAAAATAAACATAGCACCTAGTAGGGCGGCACTCAAAAGTTTGGCTCAGGTGGCAAAACCCCCAGAGACACCCCTGCCAATAACCAATCAGGTTTTACTAGCTTCTTGTAGTTAGAGAACAACCAATTGCTGCTGGTTAATTGGTGTCCTTCTAATTACTTATGCCTATTGGTTGTTTACCTTTTAGAAAGTGAATCCAGCTAAGCCTGAACTGTGATAGTTTACCCTAATATCTGGAGTTCAAGGGTCTTCATATTTGTTAATGGATTTTAAATTACGGTTTCTCTTTAGGTGTAAGTATTAAAAAGCCAATACAGACGAAGCTGAGGATGCAAGTCTTGAACTGGGTGGCACTGAAACCAACACAGATCAATGGTACCATCTTCACAAAGCTGAATGATGAGAAGGTCTTACAGGTAAGACAAGAATATAGAAGGTCGGAGCATAACATTTTACTAGGTATTCAGTATGTGAACTTTGTTTCTTCTGCCCAAAGGAGCTTGACATGAGTGAGTTTGAGGAACAATTTAAAACAAAAGCCCAGGGTCCAGGTAACTCAACATTCTCCATGAAAGTGAAGGCTGCACAGAATCAATCACACAAGGTGTCACTCATCGATTCCAATCGGGCTAAGAACCTTGCAATCACTCTAAGAAAAGGTGGTCTAAGTCCTGAAGCTATTGCCACTTCCATTCAAAAGTGAGTTTAAGTTGAAAAAATCCACAATAATCTTCTAAGCAATGTGCTCTGCTCAAAATTGTTAATTTGTTATTTAAATGAGAAAACGTCTCTTCCGACACAGGCCGTTATCCTTTTTTTGCTGATTTAATATTTTCCCTCTAGGTATGATATGCAGGCGCTAAATTTGGACTTCCTGGAACTTCTTGCCCGGTTTCTGCCTACAGACTGGGAGCGCCAGCAGATCGCAAAATACATACGAGATCAAAAACCCCTTAATGACCTTACTGCAGAAGATCGTTTTATGGTCCACCTCTGCTCCATTCCTAGGTTGGCTGAGCGAGTTAACACCATGACATTTATGGCTAACTTCCCTGATATGGTCACACGTCTGACACCAGTAAGAAAATATATATTAACCGTAATGATGATACTTTCCAGGAAATATTCTTGAGATATAATTGTCCTAGACAAGTAAGGTGCAGTCATCTTAAACAGAAATGCAGAAAAAATAGGACTGAATATGTTGTAAAATAATATTCTTTGCACATAGTAAACAAGTATATTATCCTCTTACTCTACCCATTGCATTCTCAAGTCCTGTCTAGATCCACCCAGTAATCACATATTCTTGGACATGGCTGGTCCATCTGAGATGATCAGAATTAGAATTATCCTGAGGATCATAGAGAGTGATAAATCTGGTTCCAGATCTGCCAGAACCTCCACGAATTAGTTCAGTATAACAGAAACTTGCTAAAACATATTTACCCATAATAAAATACAAAACTTCTGTGGAAGAACTAATTTATAGTACAGTATTACTATAAAATATAAAGAAGAGAGTCACCCCAGAGTTCCATCACCCATAAACTCATACCTTTATATAGTCAATTAACTCTTTGATTCTATTATTTCACAGGAAATATACATTGTATACGTTTATTTTGAATACAACGCAGGACTGGGAATGTGAAATTTCCTTTTTTTTTTTGTTTCCAGCAACTCAACTCTTTAATTGCTGCCTCCATTTCAATCAAATCTTCTGATAAGCTAAAAGGGATTCTTGAGGTAAGCAGCCTGCAATGTTTATCTTCCCTACACAACCCTTCATTTGATCCACCACTGATCATGTACAGTACAAAGAACCAACTCTCTACCACTTACCTATATTCAAGCATCTTGGACTTTTCATCCCACATTTAGCATAATTCAGGCACTGATAAATTAATCATCACCTTTGACCAAATCACCAGGTACCAGGGCATCTTTTTTTCTTACTACCCCTTTTCCTCAGTATATAAATTATTTCTTTTTCCAGCTTTAACTGGTAAATTGGGTGAAGGCCCACTGAGGAAACTCCCTGTAACCAGGTGGGCAAGTCCTACCTGCATATCACCTTTTCCCATTTATTGCCCACTAAAATATTACCTACATTTTACAGTTAGTACTGGCTTTTGGAAACTATATGAACAGCAGTAAGAGGGGAGCAGCATATGGATTCCGCCTTCAGTCGCTTGATGTGGTAAGTATAGAACAGTAACTCATTTTTAGTTTGATGTGCTAAATGTGCTTGCTATTGATGTGTGCGGTAGAAAAGCTTATCACTAAAAACCAATCCAGCCAACCTCCTTTGAGGCTGGACCAGTTTTCTGACATCATCCGCATTCTCTTCTATAAGTTTAGTTGAAACAGTTGGTGCTCCTGCACCTTATAGGGAGAGTATTAAACACATAAGCCCTGATTGGTGGAGGTTACTTGTAGAATAGGAGTTCTAGACCACTATGTGGTGGAGTAGCGGCTTCATTTTATTATTATTATTGTGGATTTATATAGTGCCAACATCTTCTGTAGCGCTGCACAATTACATGTATACATTCACATCAGGCCCTGCCCCGAAGAGCTTACAATCTAAGCACATTTGACACATACAACCTATCAGTATGTTTTTATGATTGTGGGGGAAACCGGAGTGCCCGGAGGAAACCCACACAAGCACAGGGAGAACATACAAACTCCTTGCAGATGTGTCCAAGGGTGGAATCGAACTCAGGACCTCAGCGCTGCAAGGCATCAGTGCTAACCACTGCCCAAATGCAAAGTAAATAACTCTACTACTGCACACATACAGTTATATCACAGCACAAACTGCTTTTTTTTCAATGCAATGCAGTATTGACTCTGAAACCTACAAGGTTTCCATATATTACACACGCTGGTGTTTTTTTTAAGTACTAGCCATTGACCAAAGGTATGAACAGAAATATGCATTTTGATGATGGCATTATTTGTGTACACAGCTCTTAGAAACCAAATCTACAGACCGTAAACAGACCCTCCTGCACTTCATGATACGTGTGATCAATGAAAAATATGCAGATTTAGCCACCTTTCACTCTGACCTACACTTTCTGGACAAGGCAGGCTCAGGTAACCAATAAACTGTCCTCATGTCAGCATCGCCAGCAATAGAGATGCAATCACATGTCTAATCTTTGAAATTGTGCTGGACACCTCTTGGAATCATGGTACCTTGTGCCATGTTGTTACTAATCACAGCTAAGAGATGTTGGCAAAATAACTGACTTAGGTTCCGCAAAATAAATTTTGCTATATTGTCTTAAAGAAAAAGCTTAATTTTACTATAATACTGATTTATGTCCATCTATGTCCCAGCCTTTCTTATCCCTTTTAGGACCTGCCTGTAGGTTATGGCCTAACCTCAGTCCGCTCTATGGTTTCAAGAATAAATCCATAAACATGTATTCTTGATGTTAATATAATGAACTTACTTATTGGCCATATTCTAGTACCCCCCCCATTACAATAATGAATAACTGTCTCTACTATACAAGTCAACAGACCATCTACTGTAAAAAGAAAACATGGCCCTTAGTCTCTGTCGCAGTAAAGAGACAATCCATGTCTTCATCATTCTATTAGTGACTCTGTTATTTTTCTTTCTTCAGTGTCCCTGGATGCAGTGTTGGGGGACATCAGATCCATGCAGAGTGGAATGGAACAGGCTCAGAAAGAGTTTACAAAACAGGATGACTGTCTAATTCTGAAGGACTTCCTGAAATCAAACATGGATATTATGGGGCGACTGTCAGCAGATGCCAAGACTGCTCAAGTGAGAAGCCTCTGTAGAGATAAAAACCCTAGCCTTCGTTTAGAAATAAGTAATACTATGGTTTCCAAATCTACCAGGAAGGAAAGCACATTTGAAGTATTAACATGAATTTTTCCAAAAAAATTTTTAAACCATTTCTAAATCTTAATATGGACTTAAAGTTTAGTTTTTGAAGACATTTCGCAAGACATCCAACTGGATCTCTCAATTCAGAATGACTTGTACAAGAATCTGTTGACAATTATGTACCCTGGAAAATCTTCAAGTCCAGTTGATCAAACTGAATACAACAGATATACCGTGACCTGGATGAATGAATATTACAGATATACCGTGACCTAGATGAATGAATATTACAGATATACCGTGACCTGGATGAACGAATATTACAGATATACCGGGACCTGGATGGATAATATTACAGATATACCGTGACCTGGATGGATAATATTACAGATATACCGTGACCTGGATGAATGAATATTACAGATTACCGTGACCTGGATGAATGAATATTACAGATATACCGTGACCTGGATAATGAATATTACAGATATACCCGTGACCTGGATGGATGAATATTACAGATATACCATGACCTGGATGAATGAATTATACAGTATACCGTGACCTGGAAGGATGAATATACAGATATACCATGACCTGGATGGATGAATATTACAGATATACCATGACCTGGATGAATGACTATTCCAGATATACCATGACCTGGATGAATGAATATTACAGATATACCATGACCTGGATGAATGAATATTACAGATATACCGCGACCTGGATGAATGAATATTACAGATATACCGCGACCTGGATGAATGAATATTACAGATATACCGCGACCTGGATGAATGAATATTACAGATATACCGTGACCTGGATGATGATACTATTATACCACGACTGATGATAATTTACAGATAACCGTGAACTGGATGAATGAATATACAGATATACCACGACCTGGATGAATGAATATTACAGATGTACCGTGACTGGATAATAATATACAGATGTACGTGACCTGGATGAATGATATTACAGATTTACCGTGACCTGATGAATAATATTACAGATGTACCGTGACCTGGATAAATATATTACAGATGTACCGTGACCTTGGATGATGAATATTACAGATGTACGTGCCCTGGATGAATGAATATTACAGATGTACCGTGACCTGGATGAATGAATATTACAGATGTACCGTGACCTGATGAATGAATATTACAGATTGTACCGTGACCTGGATGAATGAATATTACGATATACCATGCCTGATAATGAATATACAGATTCCATGACTGGATGAATGAATATTACAGATATACCATAACCTGGATGGATGAATATTACAGATTACCATGACCTGGATGAATGAATATTACAGATATACCGTGACCTGGATGAATGAATATTACAGATATACCATGACCTGGATGAATGAATATTACAGATATACCATTGCCTGGATGAATGAATATTACAGAATAACCATGACCTGGATGGATGAATATTACAGATATACCATGACCTGGATGAATGAATATTACAGATATACCATAACCTGGATGAATGAATATTACAGATATACCATAACCTGGATGAATTAATATTACAGATATAACGTGACCTGAATGGATGAGAACCTCCACAAGCACTTCACTGGTTTCCTTCCTTTTATTTCCTTGTTCCTATTTTCATGTCTATCCAATGTTATCCTGACGGCAGCCCCTATTTTATTTATTTTCTTCTCTACTAATCTATTAATATAAATGTCTTGACCCTTCCTTTTAGGAATCATATGATGCCGCTGTGGGATATTTTGGAGAGAATAGCAAGACCACCCCACCCTCTTCATTTTTCCCGATCTTTGTTCGATTTATTAGAGCGTACAAGGTAAAGGATACACGCTGTGATACAAACATATGGTTAGCCAGTGTTTGTAATAAGCACTAACTATTTCCTGTATACTTATTAGCAAGCTGAGCAAGACCTGGAAATGTGGAAAAAGCAGGAAGTTGCCGTCATTGAGACAAAACCTGAGGGAAAACAGCCACAGGTGGGTAACGGTGCTGATGGCAAGACCTAGAGATTTAGGTTAAAGGGACTGTCCACCCCTCTTTTGAAAAATTAATATGTGGTAGATTAGCCCCTAAAACCTAAGATCGTTAAGTTTCAAGCTGTAATTCGGCTCCCACACGGACTATTATACTTACATCCTCCTCCTCGCTCCACCGCCGCTTCCGTTCTTCTCCCAGTCTCCACTGTGGCTGCTCTGTTCTTTTTCTGTTCCCGAGCAGCCGCAGTGGAGACTGCTCTGGGAATGGCAGTCAGTGATTGGCCGTGACGTCACAGTCACGGCCGACACTGACTGCCTTACCCGGAAGTGCAGAGCCGCGGCGGTGGAGCGAGGAGGAGGATGTAAGTATAATAGCTCCGTGTGGGAGCCGAATTACAGCTAGAATCTTAAACGATGTCTAGGTTTTGGGGGCTAATCTACCACATATTAATTTTTCAAAAGAGGGGTGGACAGTCCCTTTAACCGCTGCTTACTGACTTCTTTCTCCATTCTCAGTCTCCAGTAGTTAAAGCTTCCCGGCCACAGGTTAACCTAATGGCAGAACTGAACAAGAAACTGCAGACAAAGGAACCCCGTGTATATGAAGAGAATTGGGCTATAGAAGATATTATAACTGGTAGGGTGTCTGTTACGTATCTGTCCTTCTCTTATCCGTCTTCTGCACCATTCACTCTCAATATAAATAATTAGAATGTTCACTAACCTACACCCCACGACATACACTAATAAAACATTGAATAGATTCAACATTTAAACCCCAAATATATTTAAATAGCATGTCCACCCCTAAAACAAAAAACTGGTGACTTGTCCGTTATCTGCCCTCAACCCCAACTATTATTATTATGAGTTTATTACACACATATGTAACCAGATATTTATTAAATTATAATTCTTTCTGGCAAAAGTATCTGCCTCCTCACTCTGCTCAATGAGCTTTTTATATATTTGAGCATGTGCAGAGTAGGCAGCAGGTGAAACAGCAGTCAATCATTGGTTGTGATGACAGCAGTCACAGCCTTGTTGACTGCATGGAGGGAGGGGCCAGCTTACTCTGACAGAATTGGGACAATAATTATCCTATCAAGTTAGTAATGCAGGTAATAAAGTGCAAATATATCAGTTGGGGGCAGGTTACTGAGAACTGACCAGTTTTTTGTTTTAAGGGTGAACATGCCCTTTAATGTCTAAACACAAACTTTCACCATGGGGTTGATCTCTAGCAATCAGTCTAAAGCTGGCCATACAATGTTTAGACATTAGATTCATCTAATATATCTAATGTATTGAATATTGAATAGTGCATTTTCGGGCCGGTGGTTCTTACCTTCAGACGTTTCCACAACATTCGAAGAAAAGAACGCTTGACCCATTTGTTTTTTTGATTGCAAAATGAAAGGGCAAGATGGGAACGCCTGAAGTTAAAAGCCACCACCCCAAGTGCACCATTTAGACATTAGTATGGAGATTCCATAAAAGTTCTTAACATTAAAAATGGTGCTTATTTTGCTCCAACCAATCAGATGTTAGATTTCAAATGTTAAAGATCTGATTGGTTGGGGCAAGATTAGCACCGTTTTTAACAATAAGAATTCCCCCTGGAGGTTTGACAAATTAACGTTGAATCTGGTGTTATGACCAACTTTCTGTATCTAACTTATGTACAAGCCCCAAGCTTGCTAACTGGCCAATCACAAACTCTATTTTGATGGAAAAGTTCTCGGTCAGTTTGGGTAGAAAATTTCAGACTCTGTTGCGGAGATAAATAAATATCTCTTTACATAACGATGCTCCTTAAAGAATCAAACGTTTATGACTGAGCTTAAATTCCTGTATCACCACCTGTTCCACAGATCTCCGAAACCAGCCATACAGGCGAACAGACATGGGAAGACGGAGTGTAAAAAAGCAGAACACTGGACAGACAGTGAACACCCCTGACATACAAGTCTGAGCGATTAATCCAGCTCACGGGATATGAACAGAAAATACAAACGTGTTAGGTTAATATTAGATCCCAGACTTTAAGGTCAAGTGAACACACCTGCTGTTGTGCAAACCCAGCTATACAATACATGGAATACTTCCTGGACTGTGACATAGCTGTGCTCGATATAGATTTCGAACAACCTGCCAAAAACGCTGCCTGCTTGGAATAATGTATTACAAAGTGCAATTAACCCTGATAAAAATGAAGGGTAGTTCCAGGTTAATTCAAGATTTCCTTGTCAATGGTTGGGCACTTGCCACACTGCTGTAAGTTGTGCATCGGACACCATTTTGTTATGGCTGAAGAAAGTTCTGATACACTGCCTAAAAACCAAGAACGGGATTATTTTTCAATATCAAAAAAACGTAGGACAAACATGGTACCAATGCCAGTAATGTAACTGGAATTTACTGAGAACGAAAACAAATTAAAAGTGTACCGTATGGAACAGTGTCATTCACAGAGCATGTGTTATATTTGTTGAGCCGTCTAGGCCCATTTAGAGCCTTGACACAGCCACAGCAAGGCAAAATGCCTCTAGGGTCCTGTCACAACACAAAGAAATCCAATTGGATACATAGTCGTGATCAGGGATTTACATACCAATGAGCTGGAAGGTTGATTCTGTAATGGCCTGTGCTTCTCAAGGTGTTTTTCAAGCTACAACTCAAGCCATCTCAAGATCAGCCTGAATTTTCTAATTATTTATAAAACCAGACTCATCATAGATAAGAATTATGTTTTTATAAAAAACTTCTTTTTATATTTGTAATACTTTTATCTTAAGCTAAAGGAAATAATAAAATATTTAGCAAAACAAGTATCCACACCTGATAAATCTGTCCTGGCTTGAACAAAAATGTACAAATATGCTCAATATAACTAACCTGTATATTTTACCTGTATGAGAATTGCTGAAAGCAAGGTCGGCCAAAACCTCTGCCCTTGTGTATCTAGCAGTTCCTTCAAGGTAAGTTCTAATGAATTGGCTGCTTGAGAGTTTTAGCGAAGAACTGTCAGTCACCCATTCCTTTTGCATATCTCAGCCCCTCCCAGTGCCCCCCTATGTATAAAACCTCTATATTTTCTATAAAAGCAAAACCTAGTTCTCTGACACTGCATGGCTAATTGATTCAGCATTACTTGATGCGCTGTGTGCAGAAAAAAAAATCTGTTCCTCTCAGATCAAATAATCTGGTAAACTGGACACTCCAACTTGAATAGATAACCCATCAGCTATTAATGGGAATCTCACAGATGTAGTTAAAAGCAGCAGAAGGACAACCCTAAACTAAAAACCAAAGAATGAAATTCTCAGGACACACCTTCCTGATAAATTATAGTGATTTATTAAGTGACTTACAGGGCGATTCAATAAAAGTTCTTATCGTTTTCAAATGGTGCTAATTGTGCCCCAACCAATCAGATGTTATTTAACATTTGAAAGCTAACATCTGATTGGTTGGGGCAAAGTTACAGTAGCACCATTTTAAACGATAAGAACTTTTATTGAATAACCCTGTTTGTGTAGAACCTTGATCAGGTGAATGCGAATTGGAGGGTATGTTATAGGGGGTGACATATCCAGAGAGAACGCAGGGTTAATATTAGGTTTTAAGGCAAACAGGCCTTCTGTTTTAAAAGCTGTTAATTCGCTTTCATTGGCAAAACAAGATTCCACTAACGATTTTCATCCACCTGATCTTTAGGCAGTTCATTTAAGGACTTCCTGCTGATAGCATGTGGTTCATGGAGGATCAGATATGACATCCGCTCGTTTTATTAGGATGACTATTCAAACTAGCGGCTGGGTGGGTAGGCGCAGCTCTCAGATCAGCACCGTTTAGATGAACTTTCTGAGATTTGTATTAATTTGGTGCAGGGAGAGCAACTGCAGGGGGGCCCCATCTATGTCCCTATGACAGATAAAGCCTCCTCCCAGAAAACAACTGTGGATGAAGCACGAATAGGGGTCCCATTATAAATTTGCTGGGGGGCCCAGTGATTCCTAGTTACGCCACTGTTCGTGTGCCAACGTTAACCAATAGCACATTATATAGGATATAATATATAGAAGAACATTTTGCAATTTTATAGTTATATTGGCTGTTTTGACTCAACCATTGATTTTACAAAATGTATAAACAAATGCTTTGACATTAGACGTTCCCTGAGTAAGGCTAAGGTCCCACTGCATTGGATTGAAACATGCAGCACACTAGCATTTGTGTCCCCATGTCCGCACTTGTCTACGTTTTCTATTTACTACTGTGGGAAAAATACATTAGTCGTGCATCTGTACCCGTGACTGTCTGAACTTTTTTCTGCGTTCCCATAGACTTGAATAGAAGAGCAAAGTGGAAAGGAATGGACAAAAATGCAAACGGACCAAAAGTCGTGCACGCATGCGAATGATAAAAGGTTCAGAAAACAAGCACATAATGGGGACCGGTTCCTGCAATTTCCATTTAATTGCAGATCGGAAAAGCAGATAGAAATAGAGGGATCTAAGCCAGACACTGGGACAATAACAGCAAGTGATATTCCATCTAGTCCAACCAGATTTAAAAGGGGCAAAAAAATGATTGTGATGTTTCGGCACAAGCCTGAGCCTTCTTCAGACAAACTTTGGTCTGGGTGTTTAATTCACATACATTTCCCTGTTGCAAGTGGGTACAAACATGCCCAATAATTCTAGATTGCTGTAGACTTTACCGATTTACGGGCTGGGAAGAAATAAAATAAAGAAATTAAAATACATGTTCATTTCTTAAACTTTATATATTTAGTTTAAAGGCAATCAAGGAGGGGGGGGGAAACATAGTAACATAGTATTGGCGATTGTATAAAGACATACGTCCATCTAGTCAACCTTATACCCTACCCATAATGTCTGTATAACAGTTACATAGTAACATAGTATTGGAGTTGTATAAAGACATACGCCATCTAGTCCAACCTTTATACCCTACCATAATGTCTATATAACAGTTACATAGTAACATAGTATTGGAGGTTGTTATAAAGAATAACGTCCATCTAGTCCAACCTTTATACCCTATCCATAATGTCTGTATAACAGTTACATAGTAACATAGTATTGGAGGTTGTATAAAGACATACGTCCATCTAGTCCAACCTTTATACCTACCTAATGTCTATATAACAGTTACATAGTAACATAGTATTGAGGTGTATAAAGACATACGTCCATCTAGTCCAACCTTTATACCCTACCATAATGTCTGCATAACAGTTACATAGTAACATAGTATTGGCGATTGTATAAAGACATACGTCATCTAGTCCAACCTTTATACCCTACCCATAATGTCTGTATAACAGTTACATAGTAACATAGTATTGGAGGTTATAAAGACTACGTCCATCTAGTCCAACCTTATACTCTACCCATAATGTCTGTCTCAGTTACATAGAACATAGTATTGGCGGTTGTATAAAGACATACGTCCATCTAGTCCAACCTTTATACCTACCCATAATGTCTGTATAACAGTTAACATAGTAACATAGTATTGGAGGTAGTATAAAGACATACGTCCATCTAGTACAATCTTTATACCCTACCCATAATGTCTATATAACAGCTACTAGTAACATAGTATTGGAGGGTTGTATAAAGACATACATCCATCTAGTCCAATCTTTATACCCTTCTTAAGAATGACTGTATAAGTGTTAAATAGTAACATATTATTGGAGGTTGTATAAAGACATACAGTACATCCATCTAGTCCAACCTTTATACCCTACCCATAATGTCTGTATAACAGTTACATAGTAACATAGTATTAAAGGTTGAATAAAGACATACGTCCATCTAGTCCAAGCATTAAACCCTACCCATAATGGCTAACAATTACACAGTAACATAGTATTGGTGGTTGAATAAAACATACTGTATATACCGAGTATAAACCGAGGTTTTCAGGCTTTAAAAAAGCCTGAAAATTTACCTTTGTTTATACTCGAGTCAATGTTTCCCCCCTACTGTCCGGCGGCCACGCGATCCGCATCCTCGCTCCACAGCCTCTGCGCATCCGGATGATGTCACTACCCGGCGCCGCAAAGTGACATCATCCGGATGCGCAGAGGCTGTGGAGCGAGGATGCGGATCGCGCGGCTGCCGGACAAGGTAGGAGAAACATTGACTTGCACACACTTAAATGGCAAATACATACAAATCGAGTAAAACCTCTTTACTACAACTCCCAGCTGACTTTATTGCTGGGAGTGTAGTTTTCAAACATCTTAAGTGGCAAATACTTGCAAATAGGGGTAAATCCTCCTATATTTGTGCATAAATAAAGAAGGTTTTACTCTTATTTGTAAGTATTTGCAACTTAAGATGATTGAAAACTACAACTCCCAGCAATAAAGCATGCTGGGAGTTGTAGTTTCCAAACATCTTTAGTGGCAAATACTACCCCCTCGGTTTATACTCGAGTCAGTGTGGTTTTCCTCCTTTTTTACCTAAAACTAGGTACCTCGGTTTATACTAGGGACGGTTTATACACGAGTATATAGAGTACATCTATCTAGTCCAAACTTTATACCCTACCCATAATGCCTATCTAACAGTTTCATAATAACATAGTATTAGAGGTTGTAGAAAGACATTTGTCCATCTAGTCCAACCTTTATAGCCTACCCATAATGCCAGTTTCATAGTAACATAATATCAAAGGCTGTATAAAGACATATGTCCATCTAGTCCAACCTTTAATACCTACCCATAAAGCCTTTGAATAAAACTATCCAATGAACCTTCCATTACCAAATCTGTTGGAAGACATTTCCACAGGTTTGCTGAGTGTAACAGTTGGTTTTCTCACTATTAACCACTACAAAAGCCAAAGGCCAACACTCAGTCCTCATTCTCCTGGATCTATTAGCTGCCGAGTATACAAGGTCCAATAGTTCAACCTGTTTGTATATAGGGGACACTCCCATGTCTTTAGCTGGGTTGTGTTCCCTTTGGATTGAGTGTTGCCCAATGTTGGATTTTTATGTTTGCATATTTAGTGGTATGGAGCCCCTCTTATTATTCATATTGAGTATAGGGCAGTCCCTAGTGCGTTTTTGTGTGACAAAATTTAAACTCAATCGAATGGCGATCACAAGACACTTATTACAACTATGTATTGTCTATTGAAGACAGCACTAATGGACAAAATTTACTGATTTGGATGAAGGTTTGACCCACATCAGTCTGTTGCACTAAAAATTAGCACCAATATTTTAGCCCAATCAACCAAAATATCAGACCATATGTACGCAGCCTATCCTGGGACCATTGCTGTACTCCGTCTCTGTGGGAGATATAATCAGTTCATTTATAGGCTGATATTTGGATAGTATAGAAACAAACGCATGGTTAGGCACCTGAAGAAGGGGCGTGTTCCCAAAAACATTGTGCACGTTTGATGTTTGATGCCTGAATAAAGATTACTTTGGCTTTGCAGTGTGCGTCCTCCCTGCGTTTGTTTCTAGATTGGATTGCTGGGGTGAAGGGAACCCTGTGGGACCGACTGCACCTGCCGCCTGGACTATATTACCCAGGTGTCCTCAGTGTGATATTTGGACAGGCCTGGTTGGAGCCCCCAAACCAATCCTGTCCTATGTCCCGACACTACAGCAGACTGCCATATAAAATGGTTAGGCTGTATCCCTTCCCTGTATATGTACAGGATATAGCTCATGTGCACTTCTCTGTATGGATGGGAGTTGCCATATTGCTTCCCTTAGACAGTACAGTATAAAGGAATAGCTAATTGTATGTACAGAACATTTGTTCTATATTCACTTGCATTTATACATATGGGTGGGAGCTGCCACATTGTGTCCATTAGACAAAACAGTATGAGGTTTTAGCTTATTGTGTGTACAAAACATTCCTTTTCTGTATATTTGTATTCATAAATATTGGAAGGAGTTGCCATATTGTTTTGCCATAGACAGTACAGTATGTGGGAAAAGCTTATGGTGTGTACAGAATATTTGTATTTACCGTATACATATGGATGGGAGCTGCCATATTGCTGTGCCATTGAAAGTGCAGTATGAGGGTATAATCCACAAATGTAGTGGATCCCAATTGATCCACTACATTCCCCCTATGATCGTTTAAGTGAGAGCTGCAAACGCCAGATCCCTCTATGGGCAGAAAATAAAAAGTAACTTAACACATATGAATATCCCCCATAACTGGCCAAATGAACAAACAGGTTAGTATCTGGGGTGCGAGCCCTTTATGGTCACAGAACTCCTTTGTGATTTCTAATATACTTAGAATTAACAGTAGGGGTACATTCGTTCCCTGAAGATTTGAATTTCTACTACTGAATGTGTGTTGTCATATTGTTTACCATAGACAGTGTAAGGGTTAAAAAAAACAGTCAAATCTTAACGTCACAGTCCATATTAAAGTACAACTTATACGGAGAATAAATATATAATGTTCCATATAATTCATTTAGTTCATTTTTTACTGTAAAATATTAATAAACCAAATTAGTGCAAATCTTATACCGAAGAACACAAAATAGAGATTCTGGTAAAACGGAAATGGTTAAATTCTTTTTTGACAATGAGAAATGTTAACCAGAGCCTGTTGTTGCCTTCAGTGCTGTTGTGATGTCACAATGACCAGTGATGATGTCACAGACAGGGTATATAAGAGGCTGCTGTAGCTTGACAACTCACTTTGATCTTTGGAAGTCGCACAGACTGAAGAGAAAAATGGCCACATATTGTGGACTCTGTGTCTCTCTGTATAAAAGTATCCAGGAGCTGAACAAAAAGCCCAAGGGGCTTCCGTATTCGGTAAGTTTCATTTCCACTTTCCAGCCATTATTCGTTTCATTATTCAAATAAATAACAATTCCCTGTTATTGTTTTCATTCTGTCCCTTCCTTCTCTAGGACACAAAGAGCATCCTGAATGGCTGCAAGAAGGCAGTTTCGGAGATGGATAGCTCGAACCATAAAGGTAAAGTGTTAATTATTAGATTAATAAACTCTATAGTTTGATTTGCAATCAGCCATATAACTGTCTCCAGTGTAAACACCGAGCGTGACCAGTTTCCCTTTTGTTGTAGCTGCCTTGTGGGCCAAGAAGGAGGGGCACTGCAAGGATGTACGGCGTGCTAAGCAGGTGAGTAGTTTTAAACGTTTGTTACGCCACGCTAACACTATGCAAACGGCAGTTCTCCATAAACCCCCCTGAATGTGGTCACAACATTGAATTCCTAGAATTGGGGGGTAGGGGCATTTGTTAGGTCAGTGAAATAAAAATAAACATAAAATAAATATAAAACCAAACATGGTGTGTGGATTTTTCTCTTCGTTTTCTGGTGTGTGGATTTTTCCTCTTCGTTTTCATGGATCCAACATTGGTTGGAAAGGGGCTATTTTACATCATAGTTATGGGCTAATTTACACATTATATAAAATAAGTAATCTAACCCACAGCTATTGCATATATTGCCGGTGCTTGTGATGGTAATGAACGATAAAGATTGATGAGACTAAATCAGAGACCTAGAGAAATTAGTACTATCCGTGTCCTGTATCCACAAAGGGTGTAAATAAAGGGTCATAGGGAACAAAGGCCTAATCACAGGATCCTAAAAAACATTTGACAATTTCACGATGCCCAACCAAAGAGCCCATAGTCATTAAAGAAGCAGGTTCCATTGATTAGCTAAATGGAAGTCACATAGCTGAATACAAAACAAACTGAATCTATAATATACAGTTAAAGAAAACCATCCATCCATCAAACACAAATAATAATAATAGGTACAACCACATATACAGCCAAATAAAGATGGAACAGCATACGGCTGTTCAGTATCAATATCCTGGTTTACAGTTGCCCAGAATCCCCCTTTCTGCTGGTTTATAGCTACCTGCAGTTCTGTCACCTTGAGGTCAAGTCACAAAGGGGAATCTGCTTACGTGTTGGACATTACAATGGAGTTGTTGGTACAATATGGCTGTTGTGCGATAGGCTGATTCAAAATGGCCTTGAGGATTCACACAAAATGGCTGCTATGAAATAGGTGGCACTAGTGTGTTTTCTAAAAACGGTGGTTGTAAAGAGGGCGCACCATTATTACACAGAGTGGAGGAAAGGCTGTGACAATGCTAGGTACCTGTCTAACTAGGGGCATATTATTCATTATGATAAATGAAGTGGTCAGAATGATGGACCTTTTAGTAGCATGTGTGAAAATTATTGAGCATTAAAGGAGAACTAAAGATAAAATTAATAATCCAGAATGGATTGTATAATTCCTAGCTAGCAGACAGCTGTCATCCATAATATGAGCAGCATTGTGTAGAAATTATCTGTAATTGTACAGATGATGATATTTCCTTAATTCTGCTGCCCTCCTTCCTAGTTACATAGTGGTGTTCAAAAAACACATCCAACCATTTAGTCCAATCTTTATCACCTACCCATAATAGCTATCTAACAGTTACATAGTAACATAGTATTGGAGGTTTTAAAAATACATAAGTCCATCTAGTCCAACCTTTATACTTTACCAATAATTCCTGTCTAACAGTTACATAGTAACATAGTAATTGAGGTTGTTTAAAGACATACGTCCATCTAGTCCAACCTTTATACACTACCCATAATGTCTGTATAACAGTTACATAGTAACATAGTATTGGAGGTTGTATAAAGACATACGTCCATCTAGTCCAACCTTTATACCCTACCCATAAATGTCTGTAACAGTTACATAGAACATAGTATTGGAGGTTGAATAAACATCGTCCATCTAGTCCAACCTTTATACTCCTACCCATAATGTCTGTATAACAGTATAGTAACATAGTATTGGAGGTTGTATAAAGCACACCGTCCATCTAGTCCAACCTTATACTCTACCCATAATGTCGGTATAACAGTACATAGTAACTAGTATTGGAGGTGTATAAAGACATCCGTCCATCTAGTCCAACCTTTATACCCTACCCATATGCCTGTATAACAGTTACATAGTAACATAGTATTGGAGGTTGTATAAAGACATACGTCCATCTAGTCCAACCTTTATACCCTACCCATAATGTCTGTATAACAGTTACATAGTAACATAGTATTGGAGGATGTATAAAGACATACATCCATCTAGTCCAACATTTATACCCTACCCATAATGTCTGTATAACAGTTACATAGTAACATAGTATTGGAGGTTATATAAAGACATACATCCATCTAGCCAACCTTTATACCCTACCCATAATGTCTGTATAACAGTTACATAGTAACATAGTATTGGAGGTTATATAAAGACATACGTCCATCTAGTCCAATCTTATTATTATAATGATGTGTTGCAGTGGGTCCTTAGCCTGAAAGTACAGATCACTATACTGAGTTAAAGGGAAAATTCACCCTTTTACTTTCCACCTCCCGAAGTTTTATATACTCAGAGGATGAAACTAGAGGAATAGCATTTATTCATGAGATCATCTATTACACCCATGTAATTATTGCAGTTTGGGGGCCATTTACATATACACAATTTTTTTTCATGAGGGTTGAACTTTCCTTTTAAGGATATCCTTATCATCTAGGGAACAAGATCAGTAACAATTTATTGCTTTATGGCTGATAATGGCGTCCTTCACCTTCTCGCCTGGGTTGCCTATGCCTAGAAACAGCGCTGTCTAAATCAAATGATTATAAATTAGAACCACCTACACGGAGTGTTTATATAGAACACAGAGTTCTACGTGACTTTACTTTAAATAAAAATGAATGAAATAAACACCAAAGGCAAGATTAAACTAAACACAGACGTGAGCATAAATATCTGTAGCCTGTGTGCGTCTACCTTTCAAAAGCTTTCTCTAGTCTAACACGTGGATAAACATCTTTGAGAAATGATTCTTACAGAAAAATATACAAATCAGTAAATAATATAATAAAACATTATTCAGTACCAAGCATAGCAACACCTTTCTTATGGCTAGAAGGTTTGGACCTTGTCCTAAAGCACAACATGCTTTAGGTATTGATACTTGATAAAGGTTATGTGATTACAGGGTATGATCATATGGAACACCAATAAAGTCTCCCTCTCACAGACACTTCTTGTGTTTGACACCAGGTGGCAGTGTAGGACTGTGAGCTGTTTCCTTCACGAATATTCCGTCACCCTGTTAAAATCCGCACACCCATTTTTCTCTCTGAGTCATATTTCCGATGCAAACTGCCAACAAACTTTAGGGGATAATTACATTTTATTTTTGACACCCCCTTCACCATTTGAACGGTTAATATTTAGTAAAATTTTAGCTTTGCATACCACAACAGAACCAGAACACTAAATAGATTTAATGGAAAGGAAAAGTGCCAACTTGACTTACAATGCACACAATTACATCTATAATGCAGTTAGAAAGTTTTTATCCTGAAACAAACAAGTATTAAGAGACTTGCATTAAACAAAGAATTTTTAAGTAAATAAATACAGATTTAAAAAATGACTAGATAACATGGTCCATCTGTTAGATTTTCTCCTGCGTTACCAGATTTTAATTCACACGTGCAAACGGATCGCAAAATAAAATTGTAAAAGCATGAGAAACGCGCTAGTGTGGCCTAGCTGGACATTCCACCCAGGCAGGCAGATCTGAACCTTTTATTACCATTGCACTGAAACCATCGAGGGTCACAGGGACTAATCAAAGTACACTCTGGTGCCCCTTGTTTCTAATAATTTGATTTAAATGTGATTAGAAGGATTAAATTGTTAATTAAATCAGAAGCCTACAGAATATATTTCTAAAATCCCAGCTCCATATGGTTCTCCTGTAGTCCCCCCCCAAAGTCCCAAAAACTGCCACGCAGAGTACTGGCAGAGTCCATATAGGACTCTGCCTCCTGTCTCGCCCCCGGGAGAAGTTTGGCATGCGTACTGCGCCATCTCCCCCCTCCCTCTCTCTCCCTCTCCCGTTTTGCGATCCCTCCCCCTACCATAAAACCCCTTGCCCCAGCCCCAACCGCTAAAAAATAATTATAAGAAAGTCCCCCGAACTCCACTTACCTTCCCTCTCCCCCCCCCGGAATTCTGAGAAGCCGGCAGCCGCATCCGTGATTGGCTGCCTCTCAGCCAATCACGGACGCGGCTGCCGGTCCCGCCCCCTGCTTGCAGTGTATTGCAAGCAGAAGGCCGGGCTGTTCGTCGGAGGAGAGAGGGAAGGTAAGTAAAGATCGGGGAACTTTCTTAAAATTATTTTATAGCGGTTGGGGCTGGGGGAAGGCATACTATGTTATGGGGAAAGTTTATTATAAGGGTGGACATGTCCTTTAAATTTAGATATGCCTCAAAGGACGCCCCAAAACTAGGAACCACAGTACTTAACCTTTTCCCATACTCTCCTTAACTTATCTATTCACCAAGATTCCATCTGCTGAAGTGGAAATATCTGATGGTGTGTACCCAGCCTAACTGCCCAGGGTGCCACTAAATGGGCCCCCAGCCTGACTACGGTTAGGTACTCCTGGCATATCAAAAGGTATATAGAAGAAAAGGAATAGCAAGTTTGTTTCCAAAACAAAACAACTAGGCTTTGCTCTAAGTACCAATTAGTTTCACTTTATATTGAATAAGAAATTGGAAAAAGTTTGCACCCTGTTGAAATTAGTTTGTGATTTGAGTCATAAACCAGTGACATTTACAGCCAAAGGTAGAAGTGTCTGAATGTTGATAACCTGAAGAACGTTTCATGAAGATTAAAATAGGTTTAAACTGTTTACAGTCACCTGTGGATGTTACTGGAAAGGAAACTAAAAGAAAATTGTGGAGTAGGTGGAAATTCCATACAGCTCAAAGACAGTTTGGTACTTTTTCAAATGATGTTACTAGGGTTTTTTTTTTTATCTTCATTGATTCTCAAAAGTGTTGAATCAATCTGCAGGATAAATTGCATTTTCCAATGCAGGTGCTTATTCAAAAGGCCTTAGCAGAAATTCTACAACACTTGGAATGTAAATAAAGAGTCAGTAAGAAGACATGAAATAATTCCTCACTAACATGATCCAGGTAATATACTAAAGAACAAAATCCTATAAAAGAATTTGTACAGTGAAAAAAAGTATTTTGCCTCATTTAAATCCATAAATGAATAATGAATATATGTAAGCAGCACTTAGGGCTAGGTCCCACTATGTGCGTTGCGTTTTGCTGTCCGTTTTGAGTGTGTTTAGGACAGTGCATTTTGTCCGCATTCCGGTCCATTTGCAGGTTAACTGAAATGCATTTTTCTATGCATTTGTCCGCATTTCCAATTTGCATGCGCAAAAATTAAGTTTGTCCGCGTGTGTCCACTTTTTTTGCGTTCCCATAGACTATTATTAAAGTGTGATTCTGACACACACTGACCAAAAGTCGTGCATCCGTGAAGATAAAAAAAATGGACCACAAATTCGGAATGCAAATTATACAGTGGGAGCTGATTCTCGCGATTTCCATTATATTTTAAATTACATTGCAATTCACAAAACGGAATGCAACACGCACCACACCTAACCCTTATTTTGTGTTGCTGCATGACTAACCCATTACTTGTCTTGCTGAAGCTCAGTCCCTCAGCCAGACTATCTGATTCTCTGTGAGGGCAAGCATGCTCAATAATCCATATGAGGCAGCATATGGAGGAAATTTCCCATCATGCAGTTCCCGTACCAACTGTCACCATTCCAGCTACAGCAAAACTATACATAACAGAAGGGTTTATGATACTAATGCACTTGATTGACTGCTGAAACATAAGATGTTGTGATAGTCGGGCAGAATTATAATTTCCAGTAATGGGCAATTTAATGGATATTTACAAAGGGAATTTTTTTTAAAGTTAATTCAACCCATAAAATGCCCTTGTACTTGACACACTGGGGATATCAGGTAGTTCATTGAGAAGAGGAGGTCCGGAACACTACCCCATCACTATCAAATAGAGAATTAGAAGTTACAGTAGCGTCTCTATCACAGTGATTGCCAAGCTGAATTCTTAACAGCTCATCAGTCTTTTTTCCTTTAAAAGGGCATTGTACCAGGTAAAGCTTCGTACACACGTTAAAGGGAATGCTCACCCTTAAAACAAAAAACTGGTCAACTGTATGTTACCTGCCCTCAACCCCAACTGATATATACAGTACATTATCAGATGCATTACCAGATATTAATCCAAAAATATCAGACTAACCAGATATTAATGGATTATTGGCCCCATTCTGGCAGAGTAAACTGGCCCCTCCCTCCATCAAGGCTGTGATTGCGAACATCACAACCAATGTTTGGCTGGTGTTTCACCTGCTGCCTCCTCTGCACATGCTCAAGCTTATAAAAAGCTCTTAGAGCAGAGAGAGAAGGGAGATACATTTGCCAGAAGGGAATAGAACTTAAAATCTGGTTACAAATACATGTAATAAACCGCAAAATATAATTTGGAGTTGCAGGCAGATAACGGAGAAGTCACCAGTTTTTGTTTTAGAGTTGAAGTCAACCAGCACTGTAATCGCCTTTGTCTACCGTAAGGACAGTGAGGTCACTAAATGCAACACCACATGACATGGTATTGTAAGGCTGCACGCTATTTCCATTGGGACATCACTGTGATACTTAGTAACAGTCATAGGCCCAGCTCATAAGAAAGAGAGAACTAAACATAAAATATAATTCAACCTGAATAAATTCTATAATTGCTTAAAAGAGATGTATGTCTACCATCTGAATTTAGTAGCAATTTATAGTATTTACACAGTTAAATCTCCAAATTGGTCATGGACCCAGCACGTGCCAAGTAAGGTCTTTAGTCCTCCTTCCACTCCCCATGACCTCCCTGTAAGAAACAAGGCTGCAGTATGCAGAAATCAGGAAATGCCATACTCATGCCGAATTAGAGATGATTCCTACACAATGCTGACAAATACAGAGTTAAGAGTTGTCGCTTCATCTCTACTTTAATTGCACCAGGAGTAAAGTGTTACACTAAGGGAGCAGGTTTCAGTTCTAGATTTCCCTGGAGTCACAAACAAACTGCGGCATAAATCATTGACTGTAATAAGATTTTTCCAAACAGAAGAAGAATCATTTAAAAGGAGAAGTATCTGGTTCCCTTTAAGAGCATGTTTATATTATTACAAAAATAAACAAGTTTCAATCCAAATAGCCATCTATAAAATATAATAAGAAATCCAATTTGAATGTCTGTTTTTAATGTGAGGGTAAACTATGTACAACACATTTATATATTAAACTATCATAACAGCAACAATGAAAAGGCAGCAAAAGAGAAACTCTGCACATTTTTTAAAAGGGCATGTCCACCCCCAAAACTATAATCCCCCCCACTACTGGCCCCACTGTGTAGTGTAATAAAATCCTTACCTTACATCCCAGCTCCAAATGGTTTTCCTGTAATGTCCCTCCAAAGTCCAGAAAACTGGCCACCAGTAAAAAATGTTTCCGCCTCTGTGCTGTCCTCTCGGAGGTTTTTGGCTTGCTCAGAGCAGCCCTCCCCTCCCTTCCCCCCCTCTCCCTCCCTCTAGTGTAAAAACCCTTTGCCATATATTAGAGCTAGTTCCCACAGCCCCAACCAAAAACTCCCCCGATCTTTACTTACCTTCCCTCTATCCCTCGGGGTTCTGAACTGCTGGTTGCCGTGTCCGTGATTGGCTTCCTCTCAGCCAATCAGGGACGCAGCTGCCGGTTCCGCCCCTGCTTGCAGTTTCATGCAAGCAGGGGGCCGGGCAGTGCGGCAGAGAAAAGAGGGAAGATAAGTAAAGATTGGGGTAGTTTCTGGAAAATATATTATAGCGGCTGGGGCAACTAGCCCTACTATATGGCAAAAATTAGGAAAAGGGGTGGACATGCCCTTTAACTTTTTTAAATTGAAATGTTTATTTTAGGGGACAGCAGTAGGTACATTCTTACCGCTTCCTAACATCTGTGAACTGAGATTGGCTATGACAGGTTGGCAGGAGCAAAAGTGTATTGTGGGTATTAACTCTTCAGTGCAACCGACATTTTGTTCATGTTTTTTTCTGCACTGTGCGTGATGGTGCTTGTGCAGACAGGAAATATGTCAGGAGCCAATAGGCAGCGATTCTCATGCCAAACAATCGGTATTGAAGCCTTTTAAACACACAAAAACCACAACCTATTGTGCATCATATACAATGACCATACATAGCCTTAACAGGGATTGTTACATGAGATTCAGCCAAATTGGAAAAAAAAATTGACCTATGTGTTCCTTGTTTGTCCAGTCATATTTGGCGGTTTTTTGACAATAAGATAGTTGTATTTTTGCGATGTATACTATCCCATCTTTATATATTTTGTATTTTTTCCATGTTCCCATTTATGGGTGCAAAAATTTGCTCAAGTTTAATGGAGAGTTTCAATTGGGAAGAACAGATTGGCTACACCAGCGCCTGGAATGTACCGATTGACTACACCAGCGCCTGGAATGTACCGATTGACTACACCAGCGCCTGGAATGTACCGATTGACTACACCAGCGCCTGGAATGTTCAGATTGACTTCACCAGCACCTGGAATGTACCGATTGACTACACCAGCACCTGGAATGTACCGATTGACTACACCAGCACCTGGAATGTACCGATTGACTACACCAGCACCTGGAATGTACCATTGACTACCCCAGCACCTGATTGTACGGATTGGCTGCGGGATCTAATACAGTGACATTAACCCTACATTATTAGACAGGAGTTTTAGATCTAATACAGTGACATTAACCCTACATTATTAGACAGGAGTTTGATCAAAAGGTATATAGAAGAAAGGAATAGCAAGTTTGTTTCCAAAACAAACAACATAGGCTTCTGCTTAAGTACCATTAGTTTCACTTTATATTGAAAGAAATTGGAAAAAGTTTGCACCCTGTTGAAATTTAGTTTGTGATTGAGTCATAAACCAGTGACATTACACCAAAGGTAGAAGTGTCTGAATGTATAACTGAAGAACGTTTCATGAAGATTAAAATAGGTTTAAACTGTTTACAGTCAGCTGTGGATGTTACTGAAAGGAAACTAAGAAAATTGTGGAGTAGGTGGAAATTCCATACAGCTCATAGTACAGTTTTGGTACTTTTTCAAATGATGTTACTAGGGTTTTTTTTTTTATCTTCATTGATTCTCAAAAGTGTTGAATCAATCTGCAGGATAATTGCTTTTTCCAATGCAGGTGCTATTCAAAGGCCTTAGCAGAAATTCTACAACATTGGAATGTAAATAAAGATCAGTAAGAAGACATGAATAATTCCTCACTAAACATGATCCAGGTATATACTAAAGAACAAAATCCTATAAAAGAATTTGTACAGTGAAAAAAGTATTTTGCCTCATTTAAATCCATAAATGAATAATGAATATATGTAGCAGCACTTAGGGCTAGGTCCACTATGTGCGTCGTTTGTGCTGTCCGTTTTGAGGTGTTTAGGACAGTGCATTTTGTCCGCATTCGGTCCATTTGCAGTTAACTGAAATGCATTTTCTATGCATTGTCCGCATTCCAATCCATTGCATGCGCAAAAATTAAGTTTGTCCGCGTGTGTCCACTTTTTTTGCGTTCCCATAGACTATTTAAATGTGATTCTGACACACACTGACCAAAAGTCGTGCATCCGTGGAAGATAAAACAAAGGACCACAGATTCGGAAGGCAAAATATTACAGTGGAGCCGATTCTCCGATTTCCATTATATTTTAAATTACATTGCATTCACAAAACGGAATGCAACACGCACCACACCTACCCTTATTTTGTGTTGCTGCATGACTAACCCATTACTTGTCTGCTGAAGCTCAGTCCCTCAGCCAGACTATCTGACTCTCTGTGAGGGCAAGCATGCTCAATAATCCATATGAGGCAGCATATGGAGGAAATTTTCCCATCATGCAGTTCCCGTACCAACTGTCACCATTCCAGCTACAGCAAAACATAACATAACAGAAGGGTTTATGATACTAATGCACTTGATTGACTGCTGAAACATAGAGTTGTTGATAGTCGGGCATAATATAATTTCCAGTAATGGCAATTTAAAGGGATATTTACAAAGGGAATTTTTTTAAAGTTAATTCAACCCATAAAATGGCCTTGTACTGACACATGGGGATATCAGGTGTAGTTCATTGAGAAGAGGAGGTCCGAACACTACCCATCACTATCAAATAGAGAATTAGAAGTTACAGTAGCGTCTCTATCAAATGATGGCCAAGCTGTTTTAACAGATCATCAGTCTTTTTTCCTTTAAAGTGCATTGTACCAGGTAAAGCTTCGTACCACACGTTAAGGGAATGCTCACCCTTAAAACAAAAAAACTGGTCAACTGTATGTCAGCTGCCCTCAACCCCAAATGATATATACAGTACCATATACATTGCATTACCAGATATTTAATCCAAAATATCAGACTAACCAGATATTAATGGATTATTGGCCCCATTCTGGCAGAGTGTAAATGGCCCCTCCCTCCATCAAGGCTGTGATTGCGAACATCACAACCCAATGTTTGGCTGGTGTTTCACACTGCTGCCTCCTCTGCACATGCTCAAGCTTTAAAAAGCTCTTAGGCAGAGAGAGAAGGGAGATACATTTGCCAGAAGGGAAGAACTTAAAATCTGGTTACAAATAACATGTAATAAACCGCAAAAATATAATTTGGAGTTGCGGCAGATAACGGAAGAGAAGTCACCAGTTTTTGTTTTAGAGTTGAAGTCAACCAGCACTGTATCTCCTTTGTCTACCGTAAGGACAGTGAGGTCACAAAAGCAAAACCACATGACATGGTATTGTAAGGCTGCACGCTATTTCCATTGGGACATCACTGTGAGATTATTAAAGTCATAGGCCCAGCTCATAGAAAGAGAGAACTAAACAAAATATAATTCAACCTGAATAATTCTATAATGCTTAAAGAGATTATGTCTACCATCTGAATGTAGTAGCAATTTAAGTATTTACACAGTTAAATCTCCAAATTGGTCATGGACCCAGCACGTGCAAGTAAGTTCTTTAGTTCCTCCTTCAAATCCCCATTGACACTCCCTGTAAGAAACAAGGCTGCAGTATGCAGAAATCAGGAATGCCATACTCATGCCGAATTAAGAGATGATTCCTACACATGCTGACAAATACAGAGTTAAAGTTGTCGCTTCATCTCTACTTTAATTGCACCAGGAGTAAAGTGTTACAACTAAGGGAGCAGGTTTCAGTTCTAGATTTCCCTGGAGTCACAACAAAACTGCGGCATAAATCATTGACTGTAATAAGATTTTTCCAAACAGAAGAAGAATCATTTAAAGAGAAAGTATCTGGTTCCCTTTAAGAGCATGTTATATTATTACAAAAATAAACAAGTTTCAATCCAAATAGCCATCTATAAAATTATAAGAATCCAATTTGAATGTCTGTTTTTAATGTGAGGGTAAACTATGTACAACACATTTATATATTTACATATCATAACAGCAACAATGAAAGGCAGCAAAAGAGAAACTCTGCACATTTTTTAAAAGGGCATGGCCACCCCCAAAACTATAATCCCCCCCACTACTGGCCCCACTGTGTAGTGTAATAAAATCCTTACCTTACATCCCAGCTCCAAATGGTTTTCCTGTAATGTCCCTCAAAGTCCAGAAAACTGCCACCATAAAAAATGTTTCCGCCTCTGTGCTGTCCTCTCGGAGGTTTTTGGCTTGCTCAGAGCAGACCTCCCCTCCCTTCCCCCTCTTCCCTCCCTCTAGTGTAAAAACCTTGCCATATATTAGAGCTAGTTCCCACAGCCCCAACCAAAACTCCCCCGATCTTTACTTACCTTCCCTCTCTCCTCGGGGTCTTGACTGATGGGTTGCCGTGTCCGTATTGGCTTCTCTCAGCCAATCAGGGACGCAGAGCTGCCGGTTCCGCCCCTGCTTGCAGTTTCATGCAAGCAGGGGGCCGGGCAGTGCGCAGAGAAAGAGGGAGATAAGTAAAGATTGGGGTAGTTTCTGGAAAATATATTATAGGGCTGGGGCGTGGAACTAGCCCTACTATATGGCAAAAATTAGGAAAAGGGGTGGACATGCCCTTTACTTTTTAAATTGAAATGTTATTTTAGGGGACAGCGTAGGTACATACTTACCGCTTCCTAACATCTGTGAACTGGATGGCTATGACAGGTTGGCGAGGAGCAAAAATGTATTGTGGGTCATTAACTCTTCAGTGCAAACCGACATTTTGTTCATGTTTTTTTCTGCCTGTGCGTGATGGCTTGTGCAGACAGGAAATATGTCAGGAGCAATAGGCGCGATTCTCCATGCCAAACAATCGGTATTGAAGCTTTTAAACACACAAAAACCACAACCTATTGTGCATCATATACAATGACCATACATAGCCTTAACAGGATTGTTACATGAGATGTCAGCCAAATTGGAAAAAAAATTGACCTATGTGTTCCTTGTTTGTCCAGTCATATTTGGGCGTTTTTTTGACAATAAGATAGTTGTATTTTGCGATGTATACTCCCCATCTTTATATATTTTGTATTTTTTCATGTTCCCATTTATGGGTGCAAAAATTTGTTCAAGTTTAATGGAGGTTTCAATTGGGAAGAACAGATTGGCTACACCAGCGCCTGGAATGTACCGATTGACTACACCAGCGCCTGGAATGTACCGATAACTACACCAGAGCCTGGCGAATGTACCGATTGACTACACCAGCGCCTGTGAATGTACCGATTGCACTTCACCAGAGCCACCCTGGAAATGTACCGATTGAACTACACCAGCACCTGGAATGTACCGAGGTTGACTACACCAGCACCTGGAATGTACCGATTGACTACACCAGCACCTGAATGTACGATTGACTACATCCAGCACCTGAAGTACGATTGGCTGCTCAAGCCCGGACCCATCTAACGGATTTTTAGCTAGAGAACCCAATGTTTGAACTTTACTTATTATTCCTAAGAAGGTCCTTTTGCACTATCTGGACTAAAACGCTCTAGCTTTCCAACAGAATGGAAATTCCTTTATAAGGATTACATCCAAGTAAGGGAGTGAGTTAGTTTACTAAGCCATTATTAGAAGAATGTACGCCCTACCTTTGGGCTGTACCAGTATACTCAGCAGGTTACTATATAAATAATAACATTCAATGAGTCACACAGAGATGAGTTATATGCCAGTTACCGCGATTAAAATATTATAGAAAGATATAATATATATAAATGTCCAATGCACAACCACTCACCGCTCTCTTAGACCATCTGCCCAGGTGCTATTCCCATGCTACAAGGTAATCCAACAACAGGTCATAAGTTTGTTGTGAACACTAATTAAAGAATACCTATTAATAATAATAGTCTGAAAATAAACTTTTTAAAAATGGAAAGTACCTGGGGCAGGAGGTTGGATTGATTGTGTTCCTACCTCCAATAACATTTCGTTGAGTTACAGCATGTACAGTTTTCATTTGCCAGGTTAGTCCTGACTATTCCTGTAATAGATAGGGCTGAGCCAGGAGGAAGACTTGGCAAATCAGTCTTTCATTTGGGCTGGTGCTCCTTACAGAAAACAATAAGGGAGGTAGGATTTACCAGTGCTGTATCCCTGGTCCCCAGTACTTTTTAGTTTAACTGTTTTAAAAAAAAAAAACAAAAAAAACCCCACGATTTTTATCCTTTAAATAGATCAATATGTAGGTATATACAATTATATATCTATATATATATATATATATATATATATATATATATAAGTGTGTTAAAGCAGAATGAATCTCTAATAATAAATAATGGTCAGGTATACCCCATGTAATAAGGATCAGTATCTGCTATATATTTTCACTTTACAAACATTTAATCATTGATGTTTCTTTCTTCCTGTTTCTCATGGTCCTTTGGTGGTGTTGTAAGCCCCATTCAGGTCTATGGAGTTTTGGACCATGTATTGTATTATTGTTTCTAGATAACCACTGAACCATGGTTAATTGTTTTAGTAGTTTAAATTGCAGTAAAAGTGCATTTATGGCCAATTTAATCAGGTTATGACAACGCAAGACAGTGATGGAAGAATCAACTACCAATCTGGGCTGGTGCTGACCCAATCAAACATTTCTTTCCAATAAGACAAAATTGTACCGATCTTTGGATGATCTGCCACACACGTTCCAACGAACATACGACATTGGAATATCCAGATATAGTATAATAGGAATGGTTAAGTGTATGGGCCCCATACTCTTGAACAAATAGCACTGTGCTATATGTTTAGCCTTATTCTGCACTTCTGATAAATTCTAAATTGTGGGCCTGATCCAGATTCTATATTGACATTCTAGTGTTATGTCTATGTACACAGGTAGCCTCTAACCCCCAGAACATGAAGCTCTGTATAGGCAGCCACATCTTTCTGTAATGTGAACAATTACTGTTTCACAATATTAGTCTTACCTTAGTGCTTCATGCGGTATTTTTGCCTTGCTTATTGTCTCCATCACAGAAGCATCAACCTTCATTTGTCAGTCTGCCCACCTTTAAAGGAGAAGTATAGTTCAAAATTAAATTTGGTTTAAAGGTGAACTATAGTTAAAAATTAAAAGCTGCTAAACTTCTATTCTACCACATTGTAAGTGTTGCTTATGGCCGTCAGTCTCCACAACTGGCTCAAGTCCAACTATAGTAAGAGACGGGGACAGCTGCAGCACTGATGGCAAAGTTCATAAGGCGATTGTTCATTAACTACAGCAGTATGGGAGCTACCGCCCTTAGATATAGGGGTCTTTTAAATCATTTTCCACTTCCTCTAGATTCTTAATTTTAGCCCAACCCCTACCATGTAGTTTCAGGGCTACACTTAGGGCCATAGTTATTATGGAGTGTTGTTTTAACCAACATTATAAAATACACATCTGTGCGTTACCAGGTCATCCATATTTTGCACAGCACTCTAATAATCAATAAAAATGGTTGCTTAAGTTGCACATTTTCAATGCAGCCTTTAACTTCCATATGTACATTTACAGCAAGGTACCTCTGCCATTTTAATCTGCAGTTAGTTTCTGGTCTTTTAAGTCTGTGAAAAATTTGATGGTACAGATGTGAAGTCAAGCCTTTCAGTAACTTCCAACTTTTACTTCGCTTCAGACCATCGGTTCGCACATGCTCAATGTGCTTTCTCAAGGGAGTGAGAGAGAAGCTGTTGAGCAAACTATATTGCAGTTATAGCGAACCTTTTAGAGGCTGAGTTCCCAAACTGCAACCCAAAACCCCACTTTTCATTGGATAGTGCTAACATGATCATTTAACCTGAATCTAATACAGTGACATTAACCCTACATTATTAGACAGGAGTTTGAGATCTAATAGTGACATTAACCCTACATTATTAGACAGGAGTTTGAGATCTAATAGTGACATTAACCCTACATTATTAGACAGGAGTTTGAGATCTAATAGTGACATTAACCCTACATTATTAGACAGGAGTTTGAGATCTAATACAGTGACATTAACCTCACATTATTAGATAGGGGTTAGATATCTAATACAGTGACCATAAACCCTACATTATTAGACAGGAGTTTGAGATCTAATACAGTGACCATAAACCCTACATTATTAGAGAGGAGTTTGGATCTAATACAGTGACATTAACCCTACATTATTAGACAGAATTTGAGATCTAATACATAGTGACATTAACCCTGCATTATTAGACAGGATTTGAGATCTATACAGTGACATTAACCTCACATTATTAGACAGGAGTTTAAGATCTTATACAGTGACATTAACCCTACATTATTAGATAGGAGTTTGAGATCTAACACAGTGACATTAACCTCACATTATTAGATAGGAGTTTGAGATCTAAACAGTGACATTAACCCTACATTATTAGACAGGAGTTTGAGATCTAATACAGTGACATTAACCCTACATTATTAGACAGGAGTTTGAGATCTAACACAGTGACATTAACCCTACATTATTAGACAGGAGTTTGAGATCTAATACAGTGACATTAACCCTACATTATTAGACAGGAGATTGAGATCTAATACAGTGACATTAACCCTACCTTATTAGACAGGAGATTGAGATCTAATACAGTGACATTAACCCTACATTATTAGACAGGAGTTTGAGATCTAATACAGTGACATTAACCCTACATTATTAGACAGGAGTTTGGGATCTAATACAGTGACATTAACCCTACATTATTAGACAGGAGTTTGGGATCTAATACAGTGACATTAACCCTACATTATTAGACAGGAGTTTTAGATCTAATACAGTGACATACCCTCATTATAGACAGGAGTTTGAGATCTAATACGTGACATTAACCCTCATTATTAGACAGGAGTTGTTTGAGATCTAATACAGTGACATTAACCCTACATTATTAGATAGGAGTTGGGATCTAATACAGTGACATTAACCCTACATTATTAGACAGGAGTTTGAGATAATAGTGACATTACCCTACATTATTAGACAGGATTTGAGATCTAACAGTGACATACCTCACATTATTAGATAGGGGTTAGATATCTAATACAGTGACCATAAACCCTACATTATTAGAGAGGAGTTTGAGATCTAATACAGTGACCATAAACCCTACATTATTAGAGAGGAGTTTGGATCTAATACAGTGACATTAACCACATTATTAGACAGGATTTGAGATCTAATACAGTGACATAACCCTACATTATTAGACAGGAGTTTGAGATCTAATACAGTGACATTAACCCTACATTATTAGACAGGAGTTTGAGATCTAATACAGTGACATTACCCTACATTATTAGACAGGAGTTTGAGATCTAATACAGTGACATTAACCCTACATTATTAGACAGGAGTTTGAGATCTAATACAGTGACATTAACCCTACATTATTAGACAGGAGTTTGAGATCTAATACAGTGACATTAACCCTACATATTAGACAGGAGTTTGAGATCTAATACAGTGACTTACCCTACATTATTAGACAGGAGATTGAGATCTAATACAGTGACATTAACCTACATATTAGACAGGATTGAGATCTATACAGTGACATTAACCCTACATTATTGACAGGAGATTGAGATTATACAGTGTAACCCTCATTATTAGACGGAGTTTGAGTCTAATACAGTGACCATTAACCCTACATTATTAGACAGAGTTTGGGATCTAATACAGTGACATTAACCCTACATTATTAGACAGGAGTTGGATCAATACAGTGACATTAACCCTACATTATTAGACATGAGTTTGGGATCTAATACAGTGACATTAACTCTACAGTATTAGACAGGAGTTTGAGATCTAATACACTGACCATTAACCCTACATTATTAGACATGAGTTTGAGATCTAATACAGTGACATTAACCCTACATTATTAGATAGGAGTTTGGGATCTAATACAGTGACATTAACCCTACATTATTAGACAGGAGTTTGAGATCTAATACAGTGACATTAACCCTACATTATTAGATAGGAGTTTGAGATCTAATACAGTGACATTAACCTCACATTATTAGATAGGGTTAATAGATCTAATACAGTGACATAACCCACATTATTAGAGAGGAGTTTGAGATCTAATACAGTGACCATAAACCCTACATTATTAGACAGGAGTTTGGGATCTAATACAGTGACATTAACCCTACATATTAGACAGGAGTTTGAGATCTAATACAGTGACATTAACCCCATTATTAGACGATATTTGAGATCTAATACAGTGACATTAACCCTACATTATTAGACAGGAGTTTGAGATCTAATACAGTGACATTAACCTACATTATTAGACAGGAGTTTGAGATCTAATACAGTGAATTAACCCTACATTATAGACAGAGTTTGAGATCTAATACAGGACATTAACCCTACATTATTAGACAGGAGTTTTAGATCTAACTACAGTGACATTAACCCTACATTATTAGACAGGAGTTTGAGATCTAATACAGTGACATTAACCCTACATTATTAGACAGGAGATTTGAGATCTAATACAGTGACATTAACCTACATTATTAGACAGAGATTGAGATCTAATACAGTGACCATTAACCCTACATTATTAGACAGGAGTTTGGGATCTAATACAGTGACATTACCCATACATTATTAAGAATTATTTTTGTTATTAGTAACGATTGAGTTTGGATCTAATACAGTGACATAAACCCTACATTATTAGACAGAGTTTGAGATCTAATACAGTGACATTAACCCTAATTATTAGACAGGAGTTTGAGATCTAATACAGTGACTTAACCCTACATTATTAGACAGGAGTTGAGATCTAATAACTGACCAAACCCTACATTATTAGATAGGAGTTGAGATCTAATACAGTGACC
Source organism: Hymenochirus boettgeri (assembly GCA_019447015.1). Lineage (NCBI taxonomy): Eukaryota > Metazoa > Chordata > Amphibia > Anura > Pipidae > Hymenochirus > Hymenochirus boettgeri. The sequence continues at coordinate 78,404,234 of CM033476.1, read as the reverse complement.
ATTAACCCTACATTATTAGAAGGAGATTTGAGATCTAATACAGTGACATAACCCTACATTATTAGACATGAGTTTGAGATTTAATACAGTGACCATTAACCCTACATTTAGACATGAGTTTGAGATCTAATACAGTGACATTAACCCCTACATTATTAGCAAGGAGTTTGAGATCTAATACAGTGACTGTTAACCCTACATTTTAGTAGTTTGAGTTCTAATACAGTGACATGAACCCTCAACATTATTAGACAGGAGTTTGGGATCTAATACAGTGACATTAACCCTACATTATTAGACAGGAGTTTGAGATCTAATACAGTGACATTAACCCTACATTATTAGACAGGAGTTTGAGATCTAATACAGTGACATTAACCCTACATTATTAGACAGGAGTTTGAGATCTAATACAGTGACATTAACCCTACATTATTAGACAGGAGTTTGGGATCTAATACAGTGACATTAACCCTACATTATTAGACAGGAGTTGGGATCTAATACAGTGACATTAACCCTAGACAGTTATTAGAAAGGAGTTTGGTGATCTAATACAGTGACATTAAAGCCTACATTACATCTAATTAGTGACAGGAGTTGAGATCTAATACAGTGACATTAACCCTACATTATTAGACACAGGAGTTTGCAGTCTAATCCCAGTGACATTACACCTACTTATAGACAGGCCGTTTGAGATCTAATACAGTGACATTAACCCTACATTAGTAGAAAAAAAAAACAAACATAGAACAGAGAAGTTTGAGATCTAATACAGGGACCATTAACCTACATTATTAGACATGAGTTTGAGATCTAATCAGTGAC